>CM052540.1:136902258-137001929 GCA_028533065.1 Trachops cirrhosus | reverse complement strand
AGGAACAATGGCGCTTGCTCTGCTCTCTGTAGGACCCCAGACCCTTCCACCGCTTTCTGCAAGCTAACTGGGCCCCTCTGGCACCAATTCTGATGTGGGTGGGCCTGTGCACCCTGCGGGACCTTCCTTTTCAGTCAGTGACCCAAAGCTCTATTTCCTGGCGCTGGGACCCTGAGTTGCACGCAGTGCCTTGCTTCACAGTGGCTGTCTCGCTAGGTCTGCTGGTCGCCACCCCCTGGCAGGGGCCCACCAGCCACCACCGCTTGCGCGCCCAGGGTCTTCCAGCTGTGGACTTGCGTGCTGCCCCGGTTGCTCAGCTCTCTGCTCCTCATCCCCCGCCTGGCCCGACTCCGCCCCTAAGGGAGGATATCTTAACACCTCAAGATTTCTTAGACAACAGGTAGAAAAAGTTCTAGAAAAAGGAGAAACTGCTATTTATGACAGGAATCTAAAGTGCAAAGAACTGATAAAAGTGTAAGAACAAGAAAGGCATTTATGAACACATAATACAGTATTTAGTTTGAATCTGACAGCCTTCCGTAAGAAGTGATTTGGGGCCTTTACAGTACATTGAGATAAAGATATCCAGAACATTTAGAACACTAGGAATGGTCTATTAGGTAGGTACTGTATCAAGGGGAATGTGTTTCATAAATTCTGAAATTGCATATCTACAAAGGGTCATGGCACATTTTGAAAATGTGATGAAAGCTATCATCACCATCTTTAAAGAACATGAACATTTGTTGCACAAACACACTTTTCTGCTTATACTCTAAAAGGATTCAGTGTCTTCAGGTTAAGAATACCTGCTTATATAAAGGAAACAAGATAAAAGAACCATCTGATAAAGAAACATGGTCAGAATGATTGTGAATAGCGTACTGAAAAAGTGGTTAGAAGTTATGCCTTTAACTAAGGTGGGGGGGCAATGTGGCAGATAGGAAGACTTGCTGGACTGCTGTTTGACATCTGCCTCTATTAACTACTGCACTGAAATTGTTGACACTAAGGTACCAGTGGCACTGTTGTTAGTGAAATGATATATCTTACTTGATTTCTTATGTTACTTGATGTCTATACATTTGAGACTGTTAACACCTTGACACCACAAATCAGTTTTCTCCCAACTCTAAGGGTGGTTCCTTTTCAGTATAGAGGGATCTTACTATTATTGTTATCACTGATTTATTTTTATTGATTATGCTATTACAGTTGTCCCAATTTTTCCCCGTTAGCCCTGCTCCACCCAACATCCCCCAATCCCTCTGGTGATCCCACTTCCTTTGTTTATGGCCATGGGTCCATATACATTCTTCAGCAATTCCCTTTCCTATTCTTGCTCTTACATCCCCTTGCCTACTGTGTACCTGCCAATCTGTACTTCTTAATCCCTTCATCTTTTCCCCCATGCCCCCAGACCTCTCCCCTACTGGTCCCCGTACCAATGATCTTCATATCATGGTTCTGTTTCTGTTCTGCTTGTTTGCTTAGTTTTTTAAAAAATTTAATTGTTGATAGTTATATATTTATTCCCATTTTAATGTTTATAGTTTTGATCTTCTTCTTTTTCTTAGGTAAGTCTCTTTAGCATTTCATATAATAAGGATGTGGTAATGATGAACTCCTTTAGCTTTACCTTGTCTGGGAAGAACTTTATCTGCCCTTCCATTCTAAATGATAGCTTTGCTGGATAGCGTAATCTAGGTTGCGGGTCCTTGCTTTTCATCATTTTGAATATTTCTTGCCAATTCCTTCTAGCCTGCAAATTTTCTTTTGAGACATCAGCTGACCGTCTTATGGGAACTCCCATGTAGGTAATTATCTGCTTTTCTCTTGCTGCCTTTACGATTCTCTCTTTATTTTTAACTACTGGCATTTTAATTATGTGTCTTGGTATGGTTCTCTTTGGGTCCAAGTTGTATGGGACTCTCTGTGCTTCCTGGACTTGTATGTCTATTTTCTTCACCAAATTAGGGAAGTTTTCTTTCATTATTCTTTTCAAATAGGTTTTCAATTTCTTGCTCTTTCTCTTCTCCTTTTGGCACCCCTATGATGCAAATGTTGGAAGGTCTGAAGTTGTTCCAGACACTCCTTTCACTATCCTTGATTTTTTGGATTCTTTTTTCTTCTTGCTCTATTGATTGGATGTATTTTTCTTCCTTATGTTCCAAATCATTGATTTGATTCTTTGCTTCATCTACTCCACTGCTGATTCCATGTAAATTGTTCTTTATTTCAATTAGTATATACTTCATTTCTGACTGGGCCTTTTTTTATGCTGTTGATGTACTTACTGAGTTCCTTGAACAGTCTTATAACCAATGTTATAAACTCTGTATCTGGTAGATTGCTTATTTTCATTTTGTTTAGTTCTTTTTCTGTTTTTTTCTTTTTTTCCTATTCTTTCATTTGGGCCATATTCCTCCATCTCCACATTTTGGCAGCCTCCCTGCATTTGTTTCTATGTGTTAGGTAGAGCTGCTTTGACTCTGGGTCTTGCTAGTGTGGCCTAATGTAGTAGGTGTCCTATAGGGTTCAGTGGAACAGCCTCCCCTATCTCCTAAGCTGTGTACTGGAGATGTGCCCCCTGTGTGGGCTGAGTGCTCCCTCTTCTTGTAGATGAATCTTGATTGGTGTCAGCAGGTCAATGGGAGGGATTTATCCAATCCAGACAGCTGGTAGGACTGGCTGTGACCCCTGGCCAGCAACTACCTCCCACTGTGGCTTGCGGAGGTGGTTGGGTAGTGCTCCGATGTGGTCTGTAACTGTCCACTAGGTGCATAGGCTCTGGGGTTTCCTAGGTGGTGCAAGCAAGGTCAGCCTGCACCTGTGTTCTGTCTAGGGCCTCTTGGCTGTAAGCTATAAATTGATGTGTAGATGGCTGCTGCTAGTGCTGGGCCTGGGGCCACTCAGCAAGACCTAAGGGGGCTGGGCTCAGCTATTGCTTGTGAGAAGATTTGTAGGAAGGTCTGAAGCTTGCAGCTAACCCAGCTATTTATTGAAAAAGCCACTGTTACCAGCTTGGGTGGGCCCATAAATTGGATGGGGCAGACCCTTAGGTAATCCCCAGGGTGGGGCTTACCATGTAAACCAGGGTGATGGAGATTCAGGTATGGTGCTGGCCACTGTGGCTCTTTGTGGGGGAGGGCTCAGAAAAGGTACAAAGGCCACTGTTTGCAGTTCTGTCTGGGAGTAAGCTGTCCTCCAGCTCCTGCCCTGATGCCAGAAACTTCAGTTCCTCCCCATATGCCACTGGTGCCCTGCAAGGTGCTGCCCTGGTGCTGGAGCCCAGCGGGAGCGAGTCTGAGTAAGTCCATAATGTGATCCTTTAAAAGGAGAGGACTGAGAATCCTGCAGTTTCTTCCCCCAATCCAAACCCCACTGATTTTTACAGCCAGAAGTAATAGGGACTTACCTTCCTGGCACTGGAACCCTGTGCTGGCTGGTCTGGTGTGGGGCTGGGGTCCTTTAGTCCTGAAATATCCCTCCATTTTACATCCGCCGCACAAGTGTTTGGGATCAGCCAGTTCCACATTTCTGCATCTCTGCCCCTGTATCTCTCCTACTTGTCTGGATGAATGTGGTTTCTTTAATTCCTTAGTTGTTGGACTTCCATACAGCTCAATTTTCTGACAGTTCTTAGTGATATTTGTTCTGTAGTTTAGCTGTAATTTTGCTGTGGTTGTGTGAGGAGGCAAGCCGCATTCACCTAAGCTGTCATCTTGACCAGAAGTATGGGATCTTATTCTTAGGGTTTCTACTCATCAATCTTAAATCTCTGAAGAGTCTGAAATATTTAAAATATCAAGGTTCCCCCAAGGTCAAGCATTTCTCTTTCACAGTCAGGTCAAGAGTACAAGTGATGGAAAATCTCATTTTACGTTATGTGAAGGTTGATTAATACACATACCAGTGCCCGCCTAAGCAGAGGTGCAGCAGCTGTGTGAACAGTGTGCAGGTGCTTAGGCAGACCCTGGGTGCTGCTCCCTGAGACTCAGAGCCATTACCATTTCTCCCAATCTGCAGGGGCTGCAGAATGCAAGGAGCAGCCTGGCTCCGAGCCCTCCTCAAAGCCCAGTCGCAGTCATTCATCCTGGCAATAAGCACTGCTGCACCCTCTACAGGAACATCTCCCTTCCAAGGTTTTCCAGAAAGGTTGGCTAGCAATAAAAGGAATGGGTTTGGTGCTGTGTGACTTTCAATGGGATAGTCCAAAAGTAAGTGATTAGTCACCTATTAAATCTCAGGCCAAGGAACTGAAGTTCAGTTCCATTTTCACTAACCTATGTGTATCACCAGTGCTCTATCTTCAGACACTGAGAACAAGAAAAAAGTATACATTGAAAGAAATCAGAAGAAACCAGAAAAGATACCATTAATAAAAATAAAATCTAAGTTAATTAAGAAGAAAATAAAAACAGTAGTAAATAAAATAAAAATCAAAAGCTTGTTCTTTGATAACACCTAGAGATGACTTCTTTGCAAGACTGATTAGGGAAGAAAAGTAGTGAAAGAAAAATGTTGACAAGATTACTAAGCAAAAAGAACACACGAACTGAGATATAATACATAGTGATAAATTATAAAACAATAAATATCACATGCAGGTATATGGCACCAGATGTGAAAACACAGAGGGATGAATGGTATTTGTTTAGTATATGATGACCGAAACTGACCAATGTGGGAAGCAAAAACCTGGAAAAAACTGATTTTACAGAAGAAATTGGAAAAACAACTTAAGATGTACCATCATAAAAACCACTGGGCAATGTTGAATCAACAATCACAAATATACTCTGAAAAGCCTATGGTCTCAAGAGAAAGTAAGGGAAATCCCCAGGGAATAAACTAGAAGGAGCTGAAAAACAGAGAAGTAAGCTGGAGTAGAGCCACTGCTGTTCAGTTTGCCAATCGCAGAAACAAAGGATTTACAGTACAGTGGCTGTGGCAGGACAGGAGATAAACCTGATGGACTATGTAAGGTGGAGAGTTGAACCGAGACCCTCACTTAATGCTGGGGCAGTCTACATGAAAAGGTGAATTAGAAAAAAACCCCACAACTTTCAAGAAGGGGAGGATAAGAAATCATGTTCTGGGTAGGCTCTGGGTGCTCCTATTCCATCCTCAAATCTCCTCTTGAAGGTAACTAAGATCCTGGACTTTGTGTTTGGGTTTACATGAAGTTCTGCTTGTTTTTGATAAAAATGGCATACTGGAAGCCTCCCATGACTTGAGTTTTTCACTCAATATCATGTTTCTAAAAATTAAACCCTGGATTTATTAATAACCACAAGGAATAAGAAACAGTTAACTTTTTAACTGTTCAACTACAGTTGTCTCAATTTTTCTCCCTTGTTGCTCTCCCCTGTGCCACCCACTGACTCCCACAGTCAACCCCCATCCCATTGTTCTTGTCCATGGGTCCTTTATATGTGTTTCTTGACTTGCCCCTTCCCCCTCTTTCCCCCATGAGCACCCCCCCTCCTCCCCTCTGGTCACTGTCAGTTTGCTCTTTATTTTCATGTCTCTGGTTCTATTTTGCTTGTTTCTTATTTTTAAAGTAAACATTTATTACAAAAATTTATTATAAAACCAACATGGTCAAATTCCATAAAAGCTGAAAATCAGAAAAAGAAAACATAGAACCATTTCTCAAATTTGTGACATTATCTTCGTGCTGTCCTCTAGAAAGTGACATGTTTGCTCCATGTGGGATGTCGCCACTTCCTGAGGCTGCAATGTCATGCTTTAGGTTTCACCAAGAACTGCACTGCAGGGATCTACCAACTTCCAGAACATGGGCCCCTCGAAATCAGCAATGTTTTTCCTTTATGAAATAGGATTAATTTTTTAAATTAATAAAACAAGAAATGAAATATCCAAAATGATCTATGTATTGTACCTTAAAACCAACGTTAGGTAAAAACAAAAGAAAAACACAAAGCAGCAATAAACTTCAACTTTCTAAGTTTTCTTCAATTACTCCCACCCCATCTGCTACACATGTATTCTTAACTTCTTCAGACAGTGAATGGAGACCCTAAATCTAAAGGCCCTGATGTGAACCCCAGGGATCCGTTTCCCCAGCTTAGCTCTCCCAGAAGGGCAGGCCTCTGAGTTGGAAAGCCTCAGGAGAACCTCAGTGGTGTCCAGGGTAGCAACAGGGGTTCCTCCCTCAGGGAAATGGGATGAGGAATGCAATGCTATATATAAAGTAAGGTCCCCTCTAGTTGGGGGAGGTGGGGCTGGAAGGAATCCCTGATGCTTGGGGAAGGCACAATGATCCCCCTGGGAAAGGAAGCCTGGCACCCCACCTGCTGTGGTGGGTTGAAATCATTAGTTGGCAGACTGCCCATCTTGCTCTGGTTATAAAACAAAACTTGGACCAGGTCCTTGGATAGCCACAAGGCTGTCCAGCAATGCAACTGATTTGATGGGGTGTGAGCTTTGGCCACAGCAGGAATAGTTTCTACCCGTTGTTTCCAATGTGCCTTTCTCCCTGGTTGCCTGTCTCCACTGTCAAGCCTGCTGCAGGATCATGTCCATTCTGCATAAGCCCAGAACACTCTTGGTGTCCAGTTGCTCCAGCCACATTTTCAGCATGGGCTGCAGCTTCCATATGTTGGCAAGGCTGAACTGCTGGGCCTTGAAGAGGCAGATGGTCTTCTGGCTAAGCACCTTTCCAAAAAGAGCATCCATGGCAAACCCCACTTTGGCTTGCAAGTACTCAAGGGTCATCCTCCTCTGTCTCAGCTCCTTGGCCAGCTGCTCCATCTCTTTCTTTATGGCTGAGACATCCTCGGGCAGTTCCAACCACGGGAAGCACCACAGGATAATGTAGGGTCCATGGAAGGTGCCCTCCGAAGGGATCTGGAACCAGGCCCCCATCTCGCCAACTCTGACCAGGGACTCGCAAGGCACCATCCCATATGGATCCTTCAGGATGCTCCACCAGACCATTATAAAACCAACATGGTCAAATTCCCCACCAGACCATCAGGCTGCCCAGGGGCCGCTTGGGTGCCCAACCAAATCGGAGCATCAATGCACATTGGCATTGGCCCTCTGGGCCCACACTCACCACTTATTGGCTGAGGGGACTAGTTTGGGGGCTTGTGTCCCACTATGGTGTGAAACCGCAGCCCCAGCAGGAAGTCTGGTAGGAACTGATGGCTTGCACAGAGGACTACAAAACAGCACCTGCCTCACCCTGGAACCTCACCCCCAGAGGGCAGAGACGGTGGGCAGACAAGAAAAACAGGCAAAGGGTATGTGCGGTGGTGGATAAATCTGGTAGACTCATTGGTTAATTCCTTGGGTCTTCAGGGGATGTTAGGGGGTGTGTCTTCTACCCTGATCTTTGTTTCCAACTCCCTCTGAGGTGCAAGTCTCCCTTTTGGGCTTTGCACTTCCAAGCTGTCTGGGATCCTTTAGTCACTGCCTCCATCCTATCCCTGAAGGGAACCTAGCTATTTACTTACAGCTCTCCATAACTCTTACAACTAATTCCTTTCCTCCACGTAATCTGAACAACCCCTCTGACTTAAAAAATGTGTGCTAAATGTTTATATGCTAGGTATTTCTGGGGCTATCACACAATTTATGAACTGTCCACTCACTGATATCTTTATGGTCACAAGTACTGCCAATGGTCTCTCCTTTAAACATCTGAACTCCCTGGCCCTAAAAAACCTACACATTCCTGACCAAATTTCTAGTTAACATCAATTTGCTGTCAGCCCTTCTACCCTTCAGCCCTACCCATTGCTAGATTCCATTTTCTAAATGGGGCCAAGTTTCTTGGCCACGTTTTCCCCACCAGCCCTTTAAGTCCTTTGCTCCTTATCCTCCTCCAGCTTCCAGGTCCAGAATTTCAGCCCATAATAGAGACTTATGTGTTTCATCTTTCTTCCCCTCTGGAGACACGTCTCTGACATGGCCTGACCTGCTGGTTCCTACTGAGGATGCTCCCTGCAATCCCTGACTCAGCAATAGCAGGCTCCCTAATCCTGGCCCCTCTCACAGCAGTGACCCAGGGATCTTAGGATATTTTTTCCCAGCTCAGGCATCAAGTCCTAGGCCATGGATGGAGAAAGCTAAGGAGGGAGAGAGAAGAGAAGATCTGACATCAGGTTCAAAGTTTCCAAGGAGGAGCTTTGGAAAAGGGGAGAAGACAGTGACCGTGGCTGGACAATTCAGCCTTTCAGACCTTCACTCTCCAATTCAACAATGACATAGCTCTGCCTCACCCACTTCTACTGAAACGGTCTTCTTGCAGTCATTGGTGACCTTCCAATTGTCAAATCTGATAGCTTTTTAAAAATCCTCATCCTATTAAACTTCTGTGCAGTACCTGACAGTCTTCTTGCTCCTCCTCCTTTTTAAATTTCCATTAAATGCTGGTAGCAGCCAAATCTGTATTTCAGCCATGACTTTTAATTTCTAGTTCTGTATTTCCCACTGTCCCAAATAAAATTCATCATCTGCATTCAACACCTGCCTCTCCTCAAGGGCTCCCTGATCTGGTTAATGGCATTATCACCCCCTCAGTCACCGGAGCTTAAACCTTGGAACTGTTCTTGACCTTTCCCATGCTTCATAGGGCATCAGATCTTACACAGTGGGTCTCCCAAAACATCTGAACTCAACTATCTCCTCTCTAGCCTCATCTTACTGTATTAATTTAGGCCACGTTATTTTTCACCTGCACTGTCATTATAACTTCATAATTGGCTTCCTCTGCATCTCTTTTCAAGTGTATCGTGCATACTGCTGTTAGAGTAATCTGTTAAAATTACCAGGTCAAACCTGACCAACCAAAACTCTAGCCACATCACTTTCCTCTTACACTGCATGATTTTCAACAATCTACCCTTCTTTCCCCAATCAACAATGCAAGCATGGAAACCTCTGAGTATGGAACACATGGCTTTGCGCCATTTGGCCCCTCTCCCCTCCAATTCTTTCCCAGCCTCATCTACCACACTGCCCCAACTCCCTGCATCCCTCCTTATTGCATGCTCAGTGAGAATATCTCACTTTGTACTGAAGATGCCATGCTTTTTATGATTATTACGCCTTTATTCATATTGTCCCTTCTGTCAGAAATGGCTTCCCCCAGCTTCTTGGTCTCATTCTCTCATGTCGTTCAGGCTTCTGCTCAAATGTCATCTCATCAGACACACTATCTAAAATGGTACCCCTTATATTTGTCTATATATTTATTGCCTATTTCTCTGCTGCCAAGAGAGCAGGGACTTCGCTGAGTTCTGTGCCCTGTCTGCAGTGCCTACAAATGTGCTTTGCTCACAGGAGATGCTCAGTAAACATTTCATGACTAAATGAAGCATGATGTATTTCCAGTCACCTTTAAGTCACAGTTTAGAGGTCACTTTATGGTAAAGCATTCCCCCAGGCAGAGTTAGTTACTGCTTTTGTGGTACTCTCTTTGTACTTGATATATGTTTTCATTATAACATTTATCTGTAATTATTTAGTTTATGTCTCTATCTTTCCAACTAGAGTGTGAGATACTTAAGGGCATGCAGGTGGGTGTTATAAAGCCTGGAACATAAGACAGCCCTGACTGATACACTGTTTAATAAATGTCTGCTGGATGAGTAATGAGTTCCCATCTTTACAATTCCAAGAGTAAAGTGTATTTAGTCCCAGTTTAACCATGAAAACTTGACCCTCCCATCCTTTCTCTCCAAACTTTCTATTCTGTACTAGAATAAGGCCCTTAAACACCTCTTATTAGACAGGGAGGTGTAGCACCCTGAGACCAAATTCATCTTAATATTCCTAGTACCGTGATTGCAGATGTGACTTTGAAGCAATGGTAGCAGGAAAAGAATTGGGAAATCAACTGCTATCTCTATAGGTGGTGTATTCGATTATTCGTTTACTGTCTGCACCTCCACTGCAACCGCAGCCAGAGTGTACACTGGTGCAGAGCATGGTCCTTGTCTGTCTAGCTCATTGGAGATCCTCAGCACCTGAAACTATGTCTGGCATAGGGTGGGAAGCCAATAAATATTTATTTAATGTTAAATAAATGGACCTCTGCAGCATTAATAGTGAAAAGACTTCCGTCTTGCTTTGAGATAAGTTTCAATATACAAAATTTTGCTTAAGAATAATTTTGCTGATATCTATTCTTTCCAGATCTACCTACATGCTATTTTTTTCAAACTTACAAAGCAACCAGAATAAACAGAGTAAAACATAGATCACAAAGAGAAATAAAAGAGCAATTATATAGATTAAGGCCCACATACTGAAACCAGCCCATTTGCAAAAAAGAACCGCAGAGAAAGGATTCATTAGTTGACTAAAAATCTTCTTAGTGAATTGAAGAAAATTTCAACTGAATTTGAGGAAAGCTTATTATATTAACCAAGTTGAAACACAGTAGTTTTAGTAAAACACTTACTAATTAAAAGAGTAAGACTATATCAGCTTGAAGTGTTTTACCGTTGACTTGGGTACTCTCTATGCAGGTTTTCTCTGTACTCAGTCAGACCTCATCTGCCAAGGGGCCGATCTCCTGGCTCATGCATACGTGCTGTCACCAACAAAAGCCCATATTCTTAAGGGAAGTCTTGACATCTCCTTAAAAGTATATTTAATGGGCTGTGGGAGTGGGGTGATCTGAGAAAAAAAGCAGGAGCACATTTGGTCGGAACAGAAATAGAGTTCAGAGGAAAGCAGGTGATGGGGATGCGCAAGACAACCGGCATGTATGGGCTGGAGTGCTTGAAAGGCCAATCCATCACCTTCAACAATACAGGGGCCTCTAAGTAAGTGATTAGATTACAATGTAAGAAGCCAGCCTGTCTTATCCATAGGGAATTATGAAGTAAGGATAAGACACACATGGTCATAGGCCCTGTGTATTTGTAATCTAAATGGGGAGTAAAGAAACTGTCAGGAGAGCAGGATGGCTACACTTGCACAAAGAGAAGTTAACAGTTTTCTATTATTAGGATCCTGGAATTAAGAGAAGCTATAAGCAGAATTACACAGAGTACGAGGATATGTATTATTAGGCTCTCCCTAAGTATTCTTTATTCTGAGATGGCAAAACCAACTGCCAATGTCCACTAATGGTTAAGAAGCAGGAAATAGTGGAGGCCAACTATTCCAGGTTGACAATAAACATGCTTGTGGGGCGTGGTTCAAGTCTCATCTCTTTCAAAAGCTTTGCCTATATTCTCAGGACCACAGTGCTCTCCATCCCCTCTGAACTTACTGCCTTTCCACTCAGATATACTGGCTGCCTTAAACAGTTAGCTGTAGTTTCATGCCTTAGCTCTCTAACTAGGAGATATGGAACTTCCCAAATGGACAGTATATATATAATTTATTTTGTACTTATGTGCCAAAAAATGTGCTAATGTACAGGCTATCCTCTGTGCTCTTAGCACAGTAAGCGCATAAAACACCTGGGTGTGAGGGAGATCTGGCTTTGACTTACCCCATCATGCTGACTATCTCATTGGCTTGGAAAGTAACCCTTGCTTCCTCATTTCCCCAAATGCACCTCTCCCACAGCTGCTCATACAGAGGACCGGGCTTTGTGTAAGAATATATGAGAAGTTTCATTTCCCTAGTAGTCTCCAAACACAACAAAACAAAACACACACACAACAATAAAAACAACAAAAGAGCTAACTTTTTAAATGTTATTAACTCAATGGAGCAGACCAGATCTAAGAATGGTGTAAAAGACAGAGAGGGCAAGGCAGAGTAGATGGTGCTAATATGACAGTTTCCCCACACTGTAGAGATCCTAGTATCTAAGCACTGACCAGGCATCAGGGCATAAAGGCACTGACACTCAAAAGGCAAGTATATATCGTAACAAAAGGCAAAGGCAGGAGACAAGACCCAGAGACCAGGCACTTGGGGGTCCCTCTCTAAGTTGAAGAAGCCAAGTTAGCAATTCTGTAAAACTGTGGCAACTGAACATACAGTAAGAAAAGACACTTACTACCTCTCAGTGAGAGCATAAACACCACATATTACAACAATTTAGTTTACTGAAACTACCTCAAAACACAGTGATGTAATTAGACTATCAATCATTTGTATGTATTTTAAGTAGAAAACTGTATAAGACAAAGTGAGACATCAAAGATGTTATGCAGCTAAGAAAAACTGATACCTGATGGTAACATACATACAATAAGACTATTAAAGTTGTAATACCATAGAAAAAGAGTTAATCAAATCAGTGTAGTCACTAAATAGAATCATTTCGTACTCTATGAGATAAATCACAAGATAAATAACAACAGCACTGTTCTGCACAGGTGATCACAGAGGACAAGAACAAGGACGAAATGATGGTAATATGAGATGCTTTTCCTCTTAAAAAATATAGAGAAAAACTAGAATGTAGTCATGGCTGCCCATGGAGAATTTCCTTCATTGTCTTAATTTCAGATTAAGACCACAAAGGACTTTTCAAAATACTTTTTGTTGTTGTTCTTTTTGTCATTTTATAAAATTACTCTGCTGTGATATGATTGCTGCTTTAAAACAAAAGCTCATGACCCAAATATGACACAACTACATAGTCAGACTACAAAGAGATGTAGAGTATATAAAGGAAAATCCTTCCATTTTATTTTGTAGGTCTTTGATATTCATGAGCTATGAAGTTCTGGTGCTATGAAATAATGTTAAGTATAAAAATCCTACAATCTTCACCAGAAGCCTTAAAGAATTTTAACTATCTGTATAAGGCAGGAAGAACAGATGAGCTGAGTGGGGTTGAGTTGAAGTCAGGTGATAAGTCAGGTTTAGTCATAGTCACAGATGAATAGAGTTTAAAGGTTCTTGTTATTACAAACAGGACTTAAACTTTTAAGCTAAGTTTGCACTTGTTACAGAAGAAAAACTTTAAGGATGTTCTTGGCACTGATTAGTCAGTGTGTATTCACCTCTTCTACATTCAAATTTGTACTCTGCTTACACCATAGGGAAGGAGATACACAACCTGTTTAACATGAAAAATTTTCCATCATACCACACAGTAACATATACTTAACAGAAGTGAAAGCTTATGCCCAATGAAAGCAGTAATTAAGGACATTGCGTGGATCCAGAGATAAATGAGAAGTACACTAGAATTTCTGTTTACAGGAGATAACTCAATGCTATTAGAATTAATTTTTTTAACTAGATTCCAATTAATTGATTTTGGGCCTCTGTGGATTTCCCTGGAATCTTTTTAAGAAACTGTGAACTGAAGCAAGAGAAACACAGACACTAGTATCTTTTTTGTTAAAAATGAACACATATTCAGTAACATGAAAAGCAGTAATGACCATGGAAAATTCAAGAGACAGAATCAGACTTAAAATTACAAGTTCCAGTACAGTAACTTTATCTAAATATGTAGATTAAAAAAACTCATTTTAGCATTTTAAACCTGTCAAAGCCCTTGGCTTTAGAAAATGAGGGAACAAGTCAGCTTATAAAACTGACTTCTCTTTCAAAGTCATATCACAATGATTCCTAAGTCTTAAAGACATCCAAGAAGGTGATCAGCCGCTCTTGAGCAACACTTGTGCCTAAATCTACATTGACTTGTCTAGAGTGCACGGCAGCTCCAGTAGCATGCTGTTTATCAGGCTGATGAAGTTTTCATCTTCTGAAAACCCCAGAACTGTAGGAAGTGATTATATTGAACCAGTTGTGAATGGAAAACTGAAAGCAAGATTTCAGTTATTATTTATCTAATATAAACTTTACTCAGTTTCTGAATATTTGACTATACATTCACATGGTTCAAGAAATATAAAAAGGCAGGCAGTGAAAATGTATAGCATTAACTTTTAATTTTTACTTTGTTGTCTATTGTGGTTATCACTGGTGAGTGTTAACTTGGTCAACTTCCAGCTAGAATTTGACATTTTGCTTACATAGAATTTCTTGTAATAATTTAAATTCAAGAAGGACATGTGTCTTTTAAGACTGACAGAAACATAAACAAGGAAGAAGCCAATACATTTAAAGAAGTTTCTCACAAGGATATGTTCTAGCACAGGCGTCATTTGGAAAGGAAGGCATATTAAAGGACTGACAGGCATCCAAGGAGAGTAGGGAAGAATAGGACAATAGCAGGAAGAAGAAAGGGAAAGAGTCAGCATTGAATTTAAGTTGGTTCTGGAGAATGAAGAAATAAGGTAGGACACAGAAGAATAGAAAAATGGAGAAGTTTAAATACTCTACTTCTGTAGAAGATATTCTGGGAGGCTCTGAGAGTCACCATATAATGAGACATGACAAGAATCAGGACTTAAAAGTAACAAACAATTTCTCTAAAACTATGTATAGTACTCAACTGACTGGATAAAATAACTACTATGCAATTGTTTTGCATGGTAGTGTGGGACTATAAAAATGACTCTACAGGCTGAAACCATCTAAAGTAATAATAGTTATCAATGGAAAAAGCTATAGTTGTTTTGTGATCTTTAATCTTTTTTTGTCAGAATATTAAAAATCCTGTTACCATCAGCTAAAAATGAATAGAAAATTTAAAAAGGGTAAAATAACTCTATATAGCACACTGAAATTTAAAACTTAGAAACACTGAGAATTAAGATACTTTATTTCTTTTTTTATTGTTGTTCACTCCTGTTGTCTCCATTTTCCCCCCATTGCTCACCCCTGCCCTACCTACTGCCACCTCCCACATTCAATCCCCCCCGCGTTGTCCTTGTCTACAGGTCCTTTATAAATGTTCTGTGACCTGACCCTTTCCCTTCTTTCCCCTGTTACCCCCCCACTCTGGTCACTGTCAGTTTGTTCAAATTAAGATACTTTATTTCTTTGTAAAAACTTATTCAGAGTAGTTTGAACAGTGCTTGCCTTCTTGTCATATAACTTATATGGTTCAAGCATAGCTTTCCTATGCGTTGGCAAATTGGCATACTCCTAAGTCTGGATCAGTTTCCAACATTTTGTCCTTCGCACTTCCAATGTCAGGAGACATCTCAGAGTTCACCTGATGTAAAGTTTTGTTTTTCTAATGTCACTTCCTTAGGGGCATCTTCATCTTTTTTGTCATGAACACTTTCCAATTTCAATTCTAGTATTTCATTTCTTTCCTGCACTTTTATCTTTGTTGGCCAAGCCTCTCTTTTGATTATGCATTTTTGTAAAATGGAAGATAGTGCTACCTATGTATGAACTGAATATCAGATATACAGTGATAAGCCAGTGACAGATTTTCAAAGAAGTGGTCTAACTGACCACTGATCATAATGAGCATCTGTTATTTAGGTAGGAATTTATGGTTAATGCAATCATTCACTTATATTGTGGTAACTGACATTTGAACTTTTTGGGGGGTGGGAGTTGGTTTTATTTAAGAAACTATTATGGTGACAGAAATTTGTGTATATTGGAACCATGCAAAGCTAGGACCACCTGTGTTTTGAGTTCTAATTTTATGCAGGTGCTATTTTAATAGTCCTACAGAGATTATTTCACTTAATTCCAACCACAGCTCAATGAGATGGTTCTAGTGTTATCTACATTTTATAGACAGTATGATTATAGATGTTCATCTGACCATTTTATAGAATTAATTCTCCACATATTTGGTAGAACACAAATTTCCCATAGTCATGATAAATCTAAAGCTCTTCTTCATAAATGCTGACTTACTACATTAAAGAGTTTGAAATGTAAAGTAACATATTCATTTGGAACGTATATTTAAAGTAAAATGTCAGGATTTCATAACAATATGGAAGAAAGTGGATACTGTCAGAAAAGGCACTAAATCTTATAGCACAATGACGTAACATTTAATAGAGGAGCGTGTCAGTGAACGAAGAGTTATTCTTGGGTCCTGAGGGAGTTTGTAGGTCCTTATCCTTCCCTCCCACTCTATCTATTTCAATGATCATCCTCTAATTAGAAACAAAGATAAGCTTTGCAATAAACAGAAAACTTTTTTTCTAGGAATCCATGAGCTCCTTGAAATGGTAAGAGTCATGTCTGGCAATCTTTATACCTCTAGACCAGTGCCTAGTATATATTAAGTGCTCAATAAATCTTTCTGAAATTAAGTAATAAATATTTACAGTTAGTTTCTTTCCTCAAGAGAACCAAGGATAACTCAGGTTTTGGGTAAGGCTTGGAATTAGGCTCTAATTTTAGGGGAAATGAACTCATTTAATTAACTGGTAAAAGTAATTAAAATTTGATTTTCTAAAATTAAGCTTCACTACCTATGTTGATTTTATATGCTTGAGGTTGTTTCTAAAGAAAAGCAGAACCAGATAATACTGATGGATTATTCCTTCATAAGAGAAGTGCTACAGAAATATTAGCTGCAATGGTCATGGAAGACTATACTTTTCAGTGTAAAGGTCAAGCTGCATATCACCCAGTTCCGCAAATAGCTTCCCACATATTGCTGATGTTTGATCACTTGTATTTGTGGCCTAAAGTTAACAATGTCCTATTTTAAATTTAACCACATTTCCTTGGGGGACCTAACCAGGAAAAGTATGGCTACTTTTCCACATAAATTAAAAGTTGAAATAAGACTCTAAATTTCTTTAAATGCAATTTACCAAAAGAAAATAAAAGTAAAAATAAAAAAAACATGTTGTTTTTTAAAGAAAAACATCTGAAACAATAGCTAAAAATAAAAGAATCTCTAAGCCAATATTGATTTTAGAAGTTTATTAAAGAATTTTAATTTAGGGTTTCTTGCAAAAGTCTCATTTATAGAAATCATTGCTACACAAAGCTTAAAATGATGTTCATGTGTCTTTGCCCAAATTTTCAACAGGTAACTTCTATAGTATTTCAGAAATTATGAAACCATGTAATATAACTGAATTCTGTCAAGGATTGTGCTATGAGGTTATTCAAACCAGCTGGTGTCTGATTTCTTCATTTATTGGTGTAACACATTGAATACTTGGGGTGAGAGATGAGTGGCTGAAGGGGATATTAACAGGCATTATGGGCAGAAATACTAGCACCAACTCTCAAAGACTACCTGGACATGATATAGCAGTTCAGTCAATTTTAATAACTAAAAACTGAAGTCACTAATTAAACAAATTATCTCTCAAAATTTATCATTAAATAGAACTACTTTCCTTTAAAGTAAAACTATATTTTGAGAATATGATGAAACAAAAATTTTTAAAAATATACCCCTGCTTTTAAAGTGCTGATTATCAATTTGGAACACCTTGGGATTTTATAAATAGAACATATTTGGCCTATCTATGGTGCCCAATGTTCATTTTGAATTTTCACTTCGTACCAAAGTATTTATTTTAGATGTTTTGAATAACTTGTAGAAAGAAATGCAATTAATTTCTCTGAAGAGGTATGTTTGGGGTATTTTTGCCAGCAGACAGATTTATTGCTGGTGACTTGATACCTGTCAATGACAAGACAGAGCTGGCATGGACAGTGTAGGTGGGAGCAGACAGGGAACGTGTGGCAAGAGCAGAGACTCTGTGGCTGTCACACAGCCAAAGAGACGTAAAGGTCAGCGGACCCAGGCAAACCACACAGGTCAGGCAGGTGTAGGCAGAGACTGTGCGCTGGGGGAGATACGATTCCAGAAAGTATAGGATGAGGAATCCTTAAGTGGGGAGACTGAAGTCAGGAAGACACAGAAGACAAAAACTGTGAGTCATACACAGAGACTAAACCAGATGTGTGTATGTGCCAAAGAGAGAGAGAGAGAGAGAGAGAGAGAGATACAGAGAGAGCCATGAAGAGCAGTGACCCAGACAGAACTTGAATAGGGAAGGAGAAATAGAGGACAAATGACATGCAGACAGTCATGGGAAAGAAGATCAGTATTTATAGTAAAAAGGATGAAGGTACCAGTGGCCCCTGACTGACCTTTCCAACAGTTAGGACACAGCATGAAAGCCAGGCGGCACTGCTATGGGGACAGTAAAAGTAATAGCTCTTCCAAATTAGTTCATAACATACTTTTCAAGTACAAATACAAATTCATATTATTTCATTATTTATCCAAAAGCATTCCAAAAATAATCAGTCTTACAATTTTTTATCTTTAAAGGGAAGAACTAGCTCAGTAAAAGGAGATTGCCACCTTTACTGCCAAATTCTTAAAAGGATTTTCACAAATTGGTTCAGAAAACTGTAAAAAACATAGTGGCTATTTTTAATTTTTTTAAAGTAAAATTTCTGGTGTGAGACTGCTTATATTCACTGTGATTATTGGAAAACTGAGAGTCAAAACCACAGGATAACATTGGACCTGATTAAGTATATATAATCAGGGCAAATATTGGTGATCTACCAAAATATCATGTACAGGGGTGGGCAAAAGTAGGTTGACAGGTGTTCATATGGAAAATAATACAAATAATAACACAAGAATGAACTCTGTCTTGCATACTCACAGCTGTAAACCTGCTTTTGCCAACCCCTGTATTTAGATAGGTTATTTTTTAATAATTCTTTAATGGGTTATTTCCATAGAATTCCTGACTCCAATTAATTATAATGAATGATTAACTGAAAACACAAGAATTTATGGTGGTCAGCTTTTAGAATACTTATTCCTTAAATCAACTAATAATTATTAGGTAGCATAGAACAATGAGTAGGGAAGCTAACTGAAGAATAACAGCTACAAGGCCAATTCTCCAGTAAAGAACAAAAACTGCCTGAGAAGTACTATTTAGTTACTGGAAGCATCATTTCAAGGATTACAATATATAGCCTTTGAATGAAAACAGGAATGCAGCAATTCCTGTGTGTAGTACATGTAGTCAAAAAGTGGTACAGTATCATACATGCTAATAGACCTTGAATTTTAAGGTCTGTTTACAAGGCAATGTATAGATTTTTCAATTACCTAATTAATTTTAGCTATGTCTAAAAACATATTAGACAACTCAACTTGTCTACACATTCTGAATGACACCACATTCTAGAAGCAATTACTGCTGATTTTTCATTGCTATCTTTAGAAGGAAGTGATTATTCACTAACAAAGAAGAGATATAACTCCTTAGTGTCATTTTCAAGACACATTTTCAGCAATAAAGTGAAATGAACATTTAGCAAATATTCAGTAAGTTTAGTCAATGTAAACAGTCAATCTGGACTAATTTAGGGTTACATTAGCAGGTTTTCCACAATTCAAATTCACCTAGAATTTACTAATTTTCCACTTTCTTTTCTGGTGGGGAAATGAGGCTTGACAATTTAGGAAAATAGCAGCAGCAGCACCCCCTCTGATATTCAGAACCAAGACAGAAACATCTAAATATAGTGAGTTTTCATGTTTAATTTTTAACTCTTAAGAGATCTTACTAAGGCTCCCCCCCCCACTTTTTCTTTTTAAACATGGATCCTGTTATTGTTCTAATTTTAAGGTGCGCAGATGTACACCAAGTGTTCTAGGTAAGCTGAAATAATAGAGAAAAGCCTGTCTAAAGCCATGACAAGGGCGAGGAAAAATGAGAATAACACAAGTTCTGCAAGGGAATCTGATGATAGGCACCAGATACATACATCACATAGTTTTAGTGAATCTAGGTTCAGGTAACAGTGGGTGAAAAATTGAAGCTATGAGGCAGGGCTTTCCATCCTGTATGCCTGATGATCACAGGTGTATCAAAATATTGATTCCCTCGCCCTTCAGGTCAGTCACAAGGGGCTCCATCCATTCATCCTTGGACATCGACAATCTTGTCTGTGAACCCGAGTGCTGTACAGATGTCACACTGTTCTGTATGTGTTGCTTAAGGAAAAGGGGATAAGAATAACCTTAACAACTTCCTGGTAACTATGCTTTATGGTTACCATAAACCTCAGAGGACTGGTAAAGTTGGTCTGACACGTTGGTCAGCTTTCCAAGGACCCAGAACAAGAGACTGCTGGAAGGGAATAAGAGCATTGATTTCAGAGTTGAATAGAAACCCTGAAGTACAGGAGAGGGATCCCTCAAGTCAGATAGATAACTGTTGTTTTCATCTGTGGGAGGTGGCAGAAGATCAGGACTAGAAAGCCTGTCCTAGAAAGGACAGGTCATCTTCTCAGGGAGGTTTTCCCTGGTCACCTCCCTAAAAATTCAAATCCTCCACATATACTTCATATCCTCTCTGCTTTATGTTTCTCCTACCAATTACCATGCTATCTACTATCTACTATATACTACTATGCTATATACTACCATATTTCTCTTGTTTAATGACTGTCTCTGCTATTAGAACTCTGTATGGGACCTTTATATATTGTAACTCACTGCTATATCCCTGGACCCTGGAGCAGCTTCTGGTCCACAGTAAAAGACTCGCTGAGTGAATGCATGCAGACTGAATGTACATACCCAGAGAGGCATGTAAGGAGCCCAGTTGGAGCGGACTGAAAGTATAGAAGCCTTAGCAGCTGCCCTTAGAACAAGTCTGGCAAAGTGCAGCCTGTCAGTCATGCTCTAGCCAAAGCAAGCTGAGTCCTGACTTGTAAGAAGTCAGAAGATATCTGGTTTCTGAATATTTTGTGACCCTATCAATGTCACAGAAAACACAGGACAACATGAATATTTGTTGTTTAAAAATAAAATTAGACATAGAAATAAAAAGGAGAATATTTTTAACAATGACTTTTCACTCCTATTGGATTAAATTATCAATAAAGTCTTGAAAGAAATTATAGACTTTAACTCTAAAATGACTAATGAAAATATATAGTACCACATTTTTATAGTACCTCCCTTCTGATGAACTCAAAATAACCCTCCAGACATTAAAAAAAAATCTTCATGACATTTCTACAGATAAGTAAGGCAGATATTTGCTGTCGCTATTTCACAACAAACATAGAAACAATCACAACATGGGTATGCTATAAACCAGATACTATTATGTAATTCTCTGAATAACTGCTTTAGCTGGCTGATGTTACAGAAGGAAACACTATCAATAGGAAGGAATGGGGAACCAGGTACTTGACACATGCTCAAGATCCCTCAGAATTCCACCATGCAATGTATGTTACCACTGAAAAGTCTGACTTCATTTTAAGTGTAAGGTGCAACACTGCGCACTCCCAAGTGTGGCACTGTCAGGTATTACATTTGCTTTCAAAAGAAAAGTAAAAATACATGGCTGTACTGAAAATAATTATCAGTGATATTTTAAATACATTTTAAAAATGTTATTTTATATGTCGTAAAAATACATATTCATAGGTAAATAACATTCATAAAATTAAGTCACGAGCATCAGATCTATTTTTGTTTTATTTAGTAATAATGGGAAAAATACAGTATTAAATGAGTATGTATTTTCACAGGTTATTTTACGGCTATGACCATGAAACTTCTAGTCAAAGGCGAAAAGCATATTACTACAACAACAGCAACTTTATAATTTTTAAAGCTGAAAGAAAGACTTCACTAAATTAAATGTCTAGTCTGGATATCCATTATTAATTTATGGTCAGTACACAGGTTGAAATCCTCAAAATATTAACATTTTAAATTATAGAAAACAGGATTATCGTCAGAGAATTTCAGGTATTTCAAAGGTACTTCAACAACCTTTGGTTATTTCCATTTGAATTTCCTGCCATCACCAGAACTGCTATCACTTCAATTAAGTAGGTCATAAAACAATTTCATTGTTTTTTCTCCTTAATTGATTTCCCTTTCCTGTTCCCCTATTCTTCTGGTGATAATATTTACATTATTTCAGTTACTTTTTATTGGAACTTACCGTTGTCTCCTCCTTTTCTTCTAGCCTCCATGTCTAACCTATTCATCATCAAGGGCGTAGAGTCCTCTTTGTTATAGCTCTCTAGTCTGCCCGCTCCCGTCGCCGCCTCTCCAGTACATGCCATCAACCGCATCTACTTGCTTTATCATCACAGCCTGCTGAGTCTACTGCTTCTGGCTTCCTGCTCCTCTCTTTTACCCCTTTACTAAATTAATCTTCTTTAAAAGCCTATTTTTATCACATTATACCCCTTGTTAATATTTGTTTAAAAGGATTCTTTGAGGGAAATTACTGACTGATTGAGAGCTGTTTGTTCAGTTTTGGTAAGTTGGTGTGGAAAATGCTGGGGTGCTGGCCTTCACTCTTCTCATTTGACGCCATCTAATGTTGATGCCACATGGACCTCTATTCCTGGGGCAGCTCACAACAGGGCAGCTGGCTTCCATCAGAGAGAGTAAGTGAGAGGACAAGAGAGAGCATAAGGTCTGCCAACGCTCACTGGTCTTGCCGTGTTCCCATGCTCCTCATGTAGCTGGCTTGATGGAAGGGTGAAAGGATTTTCTGAAGACTCAGTTATAGTGCCTGATAACAACTTGTGGGGCAGAGGCAGCATCCTCTGGGATGTGGTATTTGCTGTAAATCAGCATTTAATATACTGTCCTGTTTCTCCCAGATCTGGGAAATAAGAGGGTGGAAATGGGACTGGCTTTTCATATTACCTTTAGTAATCTACTAGCAAAACTGCGGCTTCCCATTCCCATGACTTTAGGCTGCGTTTGTCTAAAGGTCTTATTCATAGTTCTATACGAAGGAAAGCTTCCTTCAGGTGACACAACAATTCCATTCACCTGGAAGTTGAGACTACCATCTTGCCATACTAAGCTCCTTATACCACTGAATTAACAAGGAATGGAGAGTGTCACTATATTAGCTGGGGCCATTAATCCTGATTACTAAGGGAAAACTGAGCTGCTACTACAAAATGAGGGGGAAAGAGGAGTATGTTTCTACAATGCAGAGAATCATTTAGGATACATGTCAGTAGTCCTTGTGATTAAGGTCAATAGAAAACTCTAATCCAACTCCGGCAGGATTGCTAACAGCCAGGCCCTTCAGGAATGAAGGTATGGGGTCATCCCACCAGGTGAGCAACCATGACTAGCTGACGTACTTGCTGAGAGCAAAGTAAATACAGAATGAAGGTAATTATAAATACCAGCTGCAACTTCATGACCGGTGACAAAAATGAAAAAGGTAATAGGAGCATTTCTTCCTTATTTTGATAGGAATATCCATATACTAAATATTTTGTTTTCTTCTAATTCCCTTATCATGTCATGTAAGATGTGTCAGTAGCAATTAGCTTTATCTCTCAGTAAATACTGAGAGATAAATTATAGGATAGTAAAGGTGAGAAGAATGAACATCAGTCAAGGACAATAAAATGGCTTTATATCCTTTTCTGGAGAAAGGGTTGGTTGTACATGGGATGGTTGTATCATGTTAAGTGAAAATATGATTTTGTTCATGTCTTTATTCAGAGATTGAGTCTGGTGCAAGAAGATGTATAAGAGCACCAAACTGATAAGGAGTGGACTGTGAAGGCCTTGTAATGTCAGTTGGACTAGGTTGAACTACATTTCCCAGAATTTCTTTTCAAACTGTGTGTTTCTGGTTAGGATAGTATGCAAGGGAGATTTCTGTGGGAAATTTGGGGTAAAAGTGAAGGAGCAGCCATTTTGAGCTCACGCATGTTGCTGTTTATCTGCTGGCTCATCTGGTGGCATGAGGCAGTGGCCAGGACTGCATCTGTTCCACCCTCCCCTGGATTTTCCTGTTTCAGCATCTCTGACTCCTGGGCCAGGCATGTGCATGGTTAGCTCCATGACAAAGGGCACTGGCTTCTACATGACACCCACACCAGCAAAGACAGAAGCTACAAGAACTGACATGGGTTTATTAATTCCATCCTCATGGGCTCCAGCTCATGCTACGGGTTCTAGCTTGTTCTTGTTCTCTGCCACTTTACGAACACCTTCCCTTAACGACTGTCTGGTCTATAGACTCAAGCTCCAGCATTGATGCAAAGCCAACATTCTAATGACTGTTTAAGCAGCTCTGGTCAAATCCTTGTTGTAAGTCCTTTACTATATGTAGTCAGTCTTCATTATTTGTAGATTACTGTATTTGTGAATTCACCTACATACTAAGATGTATTTTAACCCCCCAAATCAATACTCATGGTGCTTTTGTGGTCCTTTGCAGACATGTGCACATGCAGCGGTGAAACATTTGAGTTGCTCAGCATGCATGTTCCTAAGGAAATAATGCCATGCTCTGCCTTCTTGTTTCACATCTCCTACTATAAACAACTGTCCTTCTCACAGACTATTTTTGCCATATTTTTCATATTTTTGTGCTTTTGTTGGTGATTTCACCATTTGAAATGCTCTCCAAGTATATCTGGGGCCGAAGTGTTGTCTAGTATGCCGAATCACAAAAAGACTGTGATGGAGAAAACAGGTGTGTTAGATATGCTTCATTTTGAGTGACAGTGCTGTTGATTATGAGTTCATTGTTAGTGAAGCAACAATATATATTAAATAAGGTATCTTTGAACAGAAACTTCCATAAAACAAGATTATATATTGATTGGTTGGCGAAAATCTTATTCTCTGGCATCTATGGCCAAAGCAAGCCCATCCCTCTTCTGTATCCACAAGCAGATATCATGCTCAATTTGTGTTTACCGTTAAAATTGGTTGGGAATGGTGAAAGCAAAACCAGAAAGCAATGAAAAATATCACTCTTTCCCCTTATCTACAGATTAGAGACAAAAGTACAAAACCTGGAGGCTGGAAGTCAATGTCAGCCGTCCTTACACTGTATGAAGCCCACCTGAGGTGCTCACGCCCAGCCCCACTCTTTCCTGTTGACAGGCAGGCCAGTTTTGCCTTAGCTTCCTGTGAACATCTTCAGATCCATTCTAGTACTTACTCTTTACACTGCTCTGTTTCTTTTGCCTAAAATGCCTTCCTGCAATCCAAATCCTGACACACAAAGTCTATCCAAAATCTTCTGCATGAAAAACTTTTCTAAAGTCTCACCTCACCTCAGCAGTACCTTTTTTCTGAATTCACAGCCTTGACTGTCTGTTGTATCATTGAGTTGGTACTCAATCGGAGACAAATCCTCTGAGGTACTGTATGGCGGCCCAGTCCTTGTCTTACAATCAACTTTTAATTTATGGATTTCTTGTCTCCCAAAGTTTCAACAGCAATGGTCTACACTACTCTCAGATTGTTTCACTTACTCATTTTTACTGAGTTTGTTGATAACCATTTTCAGATACTTAACAAATTTCTGGTAGTGGATCAGACCCATACCGTATGTTACTAATAATTCATTCGAAGATTCAAGGCAGAACATCATGCTTAATTTGCAAAATAGAATTCTACATTTCATTAGCATATTTTTTCACCTGAAAAAAAACCATACATCACATCAAACACATACCTGCTGAGACTCGGGGACAGTCAGGCAGCATGGACTCCACCGACGTGTCTAACGGTTCTGAGCTAGAGACCCAGTTACAACAGTTCTGCAATGTGACAGAGACAATTTTCTGCTGAAATGTAATTTAAACCAAGACCAACTTTTCAGGTTTTAGAGATTAATTTATCCTACATAATCAACCACTAAAAGTATAATTGATTTATTTTTCATAGAATATAAAAAGTTTTCTTACGTAAACAGTCAATAATTATGATCAACATGAGTGTGGAAAAAAGTTTATCTTCTACAATTCAGCAAATCCCGTGCGCTGGTATTAAGAAGACACATGGCCTTCTGTGAACCTGATGTAATATATTTCTAAGAGAAGGCCAAGATTATAATTAAAAGAAATCAAAAAGGGTATCCATTATTAACTTTCAGATGGAAATGAATTATTATTTTGAACATGTGAAAAGTAGCTGTATTTTTAAAATAAATTATTTGTCTTTGTAATACTACAAGAAATAATTTCATACTTACCACTCAAAATCTGGCCCATATAATTATATTATTTTTAATTTTTACTTCAACCTGTTTCAATGAAGGATGTATTAAAGAGTTCAAAAGAAGCATAATCTGGTGAATTGTAGCTGTGTATCTGAGGACACAAAGCCTTCAACATTAAAGATTAACCTCTAAGATAATAATGATTTACATGTCAGACAAATGAAATTAAAATAATCTATATCCCTTCCATACATTTTAAGTCTGCATTTGAAGTCTGGCTTAAAAAAATGTGATTAACCTCATATATGGCTTTTAAAAAATTTCCAACAAACACACACACAATGAATTTCCAGACAGATTTTATTTAAAAGAAATCATCCTATCAATCATGTTGGAAAAATCGCTGATTGCTATTCTGGTAAACAACCATGTATTGTGTATTTTTAGATGCTTGCTGCCCTGGTTGTGCACCATGGAATCCGTCCTCACTGTGGAAAGATCCTTGACTGGTAGATCAAGTGTCTTATTGTGTTTCCTTAATTCATTCTGTCTGGAAGAAGATGTCAGCTGTGTTGCAGTGAGGAGAGAATTTCAAAGGCCCCAGTCCCCACCAATAAAGGCCGAGGATGGCTTTTGAATAGATTTGTCAAGGCAACCCTACTGTTCTGAGACCAGGGAGAGCAGGAATAACATAAAGGAAGGGTGGCTGTATGAGATTAGAAAGTGAAGTTCACAAAGCATGGCAGATTTTTGTAAGAAACAGTAGATCAATGAAACTATTGAACTGTGTGGAAAAAAAACCCATGAAAACAAACACAACATCTAGTAATGTTCTTAAATGCTTTCTTTCTTTTTACATTTAAAATGGATAAAGTATGAGTATTTTCATGTATTACAAAAGCTTCATGATTTAAAGTGAATATGCATTCTTAACTTACATTCCTAATCTTAATTAGCAGTTGAATGCAAAATTATACAATGTAAGAGAGCAGAAATTATAAAAGAAATAGGGTTTTAGAAGATATTTCATACATTTGAAATAAGTAAAATTAATATTACTATTGATAGAATACCACATCAGAGAGTTCTAGATAATGCAGAAGATTAGCACACAATTAGCCAGCTTTTATATACAATGTGACACTCGCTTGTAAGAAATAAGTATTCTCCAAAGCAGTGTCAAGATATGTAAATGGATGATTTGTTTTATCATTCATCACAGTCCCTAATAAATTCAAAAATCATGACTTCTATAGGTACTAAAAATAGGCTCCCAATGATACAGGGAGATAGCTTCAATGAAGAATGACTTTCTCCTTCTCTCTCTCGTTCTTAAACAATTCAGCCTTTTCAATGACAGCAATTAGCACTACCGACAGACAGGCAGCGGTTAGGCATATATTTTAATTATTATTCATTCTAGTAGTACCTCCAAATCTGATGAAAGTCAGCTATTACCCAGGTGATATGTCACTCTTAATACTGCTCACCTACACTTCACATATGTAAAACTATGTCTTATAGGATATTTCTAGTATTAATAAAAGTGATGGGACATTGCAATGTGCAGTGATTAATCATTTTCTAACTCGTTATCATTGACTTTAAAAAGCTGAACAAAATGGGTTTTATCCAGGTCACCTTTAACTTAAACATGTAAAGCAAAATATAACTTAACATTATATAATTCTGAAATTTCAGTTTTTATCTAGGCACATGTTTAGGCTTTGATCTCTCATAAAAATAGGATAGAAAATAAACACTCTATAGTTAAAGTATATTCAAATGTTCTCAGGAATGACAAAGTGCCTGTGCAGGACTGTTAAGGTTTGGTACCATAAGTTTGATGAGTATATGTGCACATGTGAAATTTTTACACCTACCACCCCCCCAGAAAAATATATAGAAAACATGACAAAACAAGCTAAAAATATGTTGGCCATGTCACAGAGTACGATAAAATAAAACGATGTAAACATACTTGTTTATATAAAGAAAGAACTATGACAAAGGCATACAGCCATTATATATTAATTCACATTGCTGAAATTCCATCTTATCGAATGTAACTCCCTATTCTGACATGAGTTTCTAAAGTTTAGAAACCAAATGTCTTTCGCTGTTCTAATGCTTATTCTGTCCCTCTTCTCAGTGCCCCAATTTGCCCCCCACCTAGTTCTTCAGTTGAGATGAACACTAGCTAAGTGTTGGCGACAGCAGCAGCTTACTAAGAAAGCCCTACTTCAATTCAGAACATGCTGGAGTATGTTCCCGGTTCCGGGAGATCTTACTGGTAGACGCCCCAGCAGAAAAGGGCATGCTGGACTAGAGGTACCAACAGAGCCATGCCTGAGTATCATCTCAACAGGAACAGGGACAGAGCCCCTGACCAGCAGCAGAGTAGAAGGGGTCACATAACTAGAGTTTCTCTAGGTCTGAGGTAAAAAGAGAAAAATGGTCACTATAAGCGAGTGTTTCTTAAAATTAAAGGTTTTCAATGTAAAGGTCTTTTACTCTAAAATAATGACCTCACAGGTTTCTGTAGTTGTAAATTGTCTTTTTTGTGAAATCCAAAAGCTTGGGAACTTTTAATACAGAAGTGCCTTTAGGCCACAGTGTTGAGTGACTCTCTTTGACATCTGAACCAAGGGTTGACAATATTTTAGTTAGATATGAAATGAATTAAAATTTTTAATAAAAGGTTAGAGTTTAGTATATTATGTTTAAAGAGAAAGTAGGTAGTAAGTATTTCTATGCAAGGCGTTTGGAGGTATAATATTTGGAGATGCTTGCTGCCTTGATTGAGTTTAGGTTTTTATTCAATTTTATTTCATTTGTCTGAGTTGTAAATCACCCGTGCCTTAGACACTGATCTTCATACGGCGGGTGTTGTCTCCTCAGACTAGAACAACTACAATGCACCAGGCTGAGTTTCCAGCAGTGGCACACAGACCTGAATGGTGACAGGTAAGGGTTCCTGACTGTTATGTAGAACTATACATCTGGCTTGGCCGCAGATTTTCAGAAGCTAGGGGTATGTCAGGAAATGACATTTACCCACTCAGCCTTTTTTTTTTTTTTTTTTAAATAAAAACTATACAGCCCTGGCCAGTGTGGCTCAGTGTGAAATGCTGTCCTGTACTGAAGGATTTCAGGTTCAGTTCCCAGTTGCAGCACATGCTTGGGTTGCAGGTCTCCGGTCTGGACACATGTCGGGGGGGCAGCCAGTTGATGTTTTTTTCTCACACTGATGTTTCTCTCCTCCCTTCCCCTCTCTCTAAAGCATGTCCTCATGTGAGGATAAAAAATAAAATACAATAAAAAACTATACACTTAAGGTATAAAACATGATTATGTGATATACACATGTAGTGAAATGATTACTATAGTCAAGTTAATTAATGTATCTTCTCATGTAGACACCATTTGTGTGTGTGTGTGTGTGTATGGTGAGAAAAGCTGAGATCTATTTCTTAGCAAACTTCTAGTGTTCAATCCAATGTTGTTAAGCACAGTCATCATGCTGGACCATCGGGTGGGTCTCCAGACTTAGGTAAGTAACCTGCATAACTGCAACTCTGCACTCTGCCCAACATCCCCCATTTTCCCCACCTCCCTTGCTGCTAGTAGTCACCAGTCTACTCTCTGCTCCTACATGTTCGACATTTTTACATTCCATATGTATGTGAGGTCATGGAGTAGTTTCCTTTCTGTGTCTGGCTTATTTCCCTTGTCATAACCTCCAGGTTCATCCTTCCCTACTCAGCCTTTATAGTCTGGGAGCCCAAGGTGAGAAGCATCTGCCTTTGGTCACTTTTCCCCTCTCCTTGAGGCTGGCTTAGCATTTATGCTTAGTCTTTTGGTTGGGAGTAGATTTTATAATTATACACGTGCTACAAAAATATAGTACTTAACATTCCTTCTGTACTAACTGACAGGATTAAAAATCAGCTTTTTGTTGTAAAGAAATACTTAACATCAATAACTTTATTGTATTAATTTAATTGGCTTACAAAAAAAAACAGTTGTACTAATTTGTAGTATAACCAGAATGAGGAGGGAACTGTACCACTGTCCTACCTCCAAACTTTAAAGCAGTGTTTGGTGAAATAATGGAGCCAAAAAGCACTGTAGGCTTCATCTATTTGAGACTGTTATTTTTATGGACAGCACTCCAGTTTAGCTGAGGTGTTTTTCTTGGGAGGGATATTTGCAAAATATCTAGTTTTGGAGCTGATTCCAAATGAGGCTAGGGCAGGAGGTAAGGAGGAAGTGGATGCTGAGGGACACAAAGGTCACCCTATCACACCTTCTTCCAACACCCATGCTCAAGACAACAGTCCCTTCTATTTATTGACCCAGGCCGGTTTTCATTATTTCAAGTAGTCTTGCAGAATGGAAAAGGACTAAAAAAGTGAAAGGAAAGGGGATGGAATTTCATCCTAAGTGTTGGAAAACAATGAACTCCTATCATGCCAAAGCACATAAACTCTCTACAAGGGGGTGGGTCACACATTTAATGAGTTCTTACAGGGATATCTGGCATAGTCTTCTACAGTTTTCTTTTTTTAAAAATAATCCTCACCTGAGGATATGTTTATTGATTTGAGAGAGGGAAGGAGAGAGAGAGAGACATCCATTAATTCGAGAGAAACACTGATTGGTTGGTTGCCTCCTATACATGCTCTGGCTAGAGATTAAGCCCACAACCTTTTGGGGTACAGGACGAAAGTCCAAACAACTGAGCCACCTGGCCGAGGCTATAATTTTCTTCTTTGTCCTGTTTTAGGGAAGAGCTCTCTGAGCAGCGATAATTCCAAAGCTCCATTACTATGATCTAATAATTTTTATCTCTGGAATATTATAGTGTTTTCTATAATAAAACATTTCATTTCTTTTGCCATTTACAAGGGTTTTTTTTCTTAGTCATCATCTTTGATTCTCAAAACAGTTCAGGAAGTAGATGGAATAGGCATTGTCATCTCTAATTCACAATTACGAAATAGGCCCAGAAAAAGATAAAGTGGCTTTCCCAAGATTATAAGTCTTAGCAAAGTACCTAGTACATGCTTGATCCTTAATTATTGATTTACCTAGTGAGTGACTTAGCCAGATCATTATCAAAACTCAGTTCTCCTAATTCCTTGTTCATGCTTTTTGTAAGCTACTTTGAATACAAAAATCATGCATAAAACAAAAGGAAAATATAGTTCATGTATTTAATATTATTGGGGGTGAAAAGCTAACAATAGTAATAATAACTGTGATTTAAACTTCTTTAAAGTGGCAACAACTGTGCTATTTGTTTACATATGTTATTTCCCAACCATGTTTGCAAGGTAGGTGGTTACATTTTATAGATGAGAAACTGAATCTCAAAGACATTGAAAAACTTGTCCAAGACTCCAGGTAGGTAGCAAAGTGGCCCGGAGTTTGAATTTGGTATGTCATAATACAAAACTCCTCCTGCTGCCTCATGCCTAGGGCATAATCAAGGGAGTTGAAAGAACTATTCAAGGGATGGGTCATTTATAAATTTTTAAAAAATTTTTAAAATTTTTATTAAAAGCTATTAGCAAAGAAATATATGGCAGTTTTGATTACATTAAGATGCTTTTAACTACTGTCTATTTCTGTCAGATGAAAAATGCACTAATATATTCTGATTTTTAAGGGGATGCCTAATCCAGTCTTTAGCAAGAAATACTTTAAAAAGTAAACCTAAATAAATTATGTTATATTCATCATCGAGAATGAGACACAAGGAATGCCCTACTAATAAAATAATAAACAGGGGTGTTTCTAGTTTGGGACGGGTCCTATATTCCATAGAGATTATGTGTGAGGGAAAAGTTACTAATAGCTCATTTATTAACCTTACTACTTACATAATGCTGGTATCTGCTATGTATCCATTTGGACAGACAAACATCACAAAAAAACATCAACATGAAATACATCACATTTCTCTAGAAAAAGTTTAAGCCCTTGAGAGAGACAATTAAGGATGCAAATACATCATAAAAGAAATAAATAAAAAGTAATGGGGTATGTTTACACATTATGAGAAATGGAATAAAACTATTTTGGACTTTTTTATGGTGAAAGTAACTTTTCCTAATGGAGAATAACAACAACAGTATAAACAGATGGGTGGTACTATGATAACACTATGGGATTATATAGCCCAGTCCTATTTTTTGAAACTCTTCAAAGGTTAGCTTTTTGGTCCTTAGAGTGTACCATGAGGGCTGTAGACATTACCCATCATGCCTGTGTGAGAGGTCAGCTGAATAAATGCCTGGGTATTCTGTTTTTTTAAAATGGGAGAAAATCAAGAAGGTCAACCAGCTAATTCATATAAGTATGTGATTTGACTAAACAAATGTATAGCATGATGCAGTGATGTCAATCACTGCATGTGACTGACATGCTGATGTCAATCAATGACATGCTGATGTCAATATACTGATCCTTATAGTATCAGAAAGGTAAATATAAATAAAAACTTCAGCAGTTTATCTGTACTAGGAATAAAAGAATGGGCTGAAAGTTCTTTTAAAAAATGGGAGTGTGTTCATTCAGTAAGTCCCTGTTAGTTTTCAGGTTCACTAGCCCTTAAAAAGTGTGACAAGAAGCTTTCTTAACCTGAGGATGGAACATGACCAGGCCCTCCCTGGGTTTCTCCTAGCTCATGCACCTGGCAAAACACTATTTCAGCTTTTTACCTCTTCTCCCACTACTGGCAGTAGTAAGCCAATCCATTTAAGAGTGGCACATGCCTTTAAAGAAAGGATTAGACCCAGAGTAAAATTCATTTCTTGTAATTAAGCAGAATCAATGCTAAATAACTGGTTGAAAAGTTAAATATCAGGGAATAATAACCTCTTAACAGACCATGACCTTCTTCAGCCAAAGTTCCTACATATATTGTATCATACGTAATCTACAGAAACCCCAAAAAAGAAAGAGGGTTTTCAAAGAACTACTTTTTCTTCAGAAGGGTTTTCCTCTTATTATTTCATATATGTATAGTTTTTTTTCCATTCCCTCTAAATGTTCTTCCTCCAGAAAGGAAGTTGAGGGTGGGAGGTGATATAAGTTGGTGGGGGCTCAAGACATAAAGGCTTATGCTCATTCATCTCAGCCCTGAAAAAAATCCAGTCTCACCTCTCTCATCCATTCTCGAATCGTTTTGCCAGCTTCTTGATGCCACACATTGTGAACAGAGTCTGTCAACGCCACAGCAGTTACCTTATTTTTTACATCTGCTTCTCGTTGAATCATCTGTTTCAAAAAAAGAAAATAAAATATTGCCTATAATTTTTTTCTACAGGGTATATAGCCTGCTTAGTCATAGATAATAATATATTAAGAATTAAAAATGCAATATGCATCTCTTGTTCAAAGTTACTCTTTTCTACACTGAATACATGCTCTACTCTTGTCCAGAGATGTGAAAAGACCTAATATTTTCTTTTAAAAAGATAATACCACTTAAGTCTTAGAACTATGCAGCTCTATTATTTTCTATGTGGTTTGACAATTCAAGGATTAAAGGGATCACAAGGGGAAAGAGGAGGATTCCCTGAGGGCTTCTTTTACAAGTTTCTTCTACCACTTCCTATTTCAGTGCTTTAGGGAAGTTAGTACCTGTAGTTCACTGTTGGCTACTTAGGACTACCTTGCATTAATTTTCAATAGATGGCGCATAAGTAAAGAAAGATATCTGGCTTTGACTTCTCCTATTTAACTAGCCTGCTCTTCACCATGGCCTTGTAATTCCCTGGTGTTTTAAATGACCACAAAGATCTTTCTCTTCAAAGCCTATCAATATAAATTTGCTTTCTAATATATTTCTTTATGTTGAGAAACTATTCACTTTAACTTCTTTCTGTAGAATGTTATTTCTAGAAAATTAAGTGATTCTAAAATTTGAAAAGAGTCACTTGAAGAAACTGAAGAATTCATCAGTGGTTTACAAGATAAAGAAACTGAAAAATAATAGTTCTAGATTAAGGACACGAAATGCTTTAATAATTAACTAGTGACTCTAATTTGACACAACAAATATAAGAAAGTGTAATTAAAAATTACAGTTAAAAATTACAGTAGCTTTGAATTTCATAGCATGCTCCATTTCCTTTCATCAAATGTTTTTACTCCCTCTTGCTGATTTCTATGAATTGTATATCAAAATATATTACCACATTTTAAAAAAAGGGAGAATTCAGAATGGTGATGGAAACTCACACAAAGAATATTGCAAGCTGTGTTTCTGATACCAAATGATGCCTGTTGGCATTCTGAATTTAAAGTGTCTCTCTTTTAAATTTCTTTAAACTCTGCATATGCACATCCCCTTTTGTTGAATACTACCTAATAGGAATCTATTTCACATTAACGCTGCCTCAGCAGCACTTCTGCACAAGAAATTTTTGTTCCCTGAGTTTTCTGTTAATATAATGTGGAAATCTTAAAATCAATGTTGAATATCAACATCACAACATTAGTATAAAAATTCACCTTGCAATATCAATATTTTTAAAAGCATAAAACAATACTCTAATTCAATTCTTCACATTCATTATTAAGTAGCTGACTACTTTCTTCTAGAACAGATTTTATTCTAAAAACAGATTTTCACTGGATCATGCTGGCACTAGAATATAAAAATTTAAACCAACATTAGATAGTAAAAAGCCAAATTCCACAACAGGGACTCCACCTGGCTCATGAAGAACCTATGTCCTTACTCTCATTTTCTAAACAGTAACACTTTTAGAGATCTAGAGTGACTGTTGCCAAAGTTACAAAATAAGAACATGGTTTTCTGGGGTTCTAAGAATATGTCTGCATTTTAAAATACCTACCCTGGATTTTGTTGTGGTTGTTGTTAGTATACATGCCAACTTATTTAAGGCAGTGGTGTCTGAAGACACTAAATACTGAGGACTATTTCTGAAATGATATAAAATTAAGTGTTGAATAGGCTGAGGATTTAGTAGTAAACGTAGAAAATCTGGGGATTAAAATTCTACAAATTTGGAAAAATATTTACTTCTTAGATGGACTAACAGAGAAAAAAAAACTTTGGTCTGTCTGTCTGGCTGACATTTCAGACAATGGATGTGATGATGTGCACTTTTCTTTACGTCACATCGGATCATGTTACAATCCAGCAAGATGCTCCCTTGCACTGTTACAATCCCTTACCTCTTAAAAATCAGTTTTATTTTATATTATTAGAGGTGGGGCATGGTTAAATTACAGAGGATCTCAATAAAGAGCTGTTTACAAATGAACAGAGTAACAAAGAATTTCAAATATTTGACTGTTTAGGATTAGAATTGTAAATCAGCGAAACTCTGAACAGTTTAGTTTTTCAGACTATTTCCCTCTGTTTCAGCCTTGCTGCAACCTGGTCTGGTAGTTCTGGGACTACCTGCAACTGCCAGTTCTGTCCAGAGCCTCTGCTTCTTACATTTGTTAGCCTGGTTCATGGCCCCCCTTCCCTCCCTTACTGCCTCCGCTGGGAATGAGCACTGATGAAAAGTGTAGAAAATGGCAATAGTGGGGGTAGACTGAACACAGGAATCAAGGTTAAGAAACAGACCTTAAATGGAATATACGCAAAGCAAGAAATGGGTGGAGGATCAGATGAGCAGAGATACAACTTCCATAATAGTCTATAATAGAAGGCCTTAATAGTCTGGAAAACCCAGAAATCTGAGAGGGAGTCTTATCACCAAAGTCTCACTAAATGTCAATCTAAGGTGGAGATGTGGTTTTATAAGGATCCAAAGATGTGAACATCTTTGAAATTCCTTGCAAAATTCTGTTTGTGTAAGATACAAGTATTTCTCTGGGAGAAGACTGTTAACTTTCATTGATTTTGAAAGGGGTCTTAGTCTCTAAAATTGGTAGGAACTATGGGATCTCCATGTTTCCGTATAATCTTGAATAAACTATAAAATACCTGCTAAATGATCCCTTCAACTAATTATACTTAAGATGAATTTAACATCTATGCCAACATTTCAAACAGAAAGGACATTCCATTTTTGTTTTAGTATCTTCTGCATGGGTCAATACTCCCAACCTAAAGAATTGAACCCTAAACTGGGTGGCCTTCAACCTACCCTAAGAGAAGAAATAGATAATTTCATTTATCCATATTTGTGGCCCAGCAGACATGGCTCTCAGATAAACAGCTCTTACATTTCCAAGTCCAAGGGGACCCACTGAAAGAAGCCAGTGTGGTTTGGGGTTAGGCATGTATATATGTGCGTGCAGGCCCGTATTTTTATTTGCATATATAATATGTTTTAAACATGTTTTTGAAGGAAATGTTTTAGTCTTTCATCAGTAAAAGCCAATATCTTTACAAAGAATCTGACATGTGTTACACATATGCACTGTGAAGGTTACAGCCTGTGAATAACTACTACAGGAAAGAATATTCTGAAAGAAACTCAAACAGGGCATGTTTCCTTTAGATTAGGATCTGACACTAGTGTACATTTATAAATCTGAGGATCATTACTACTGTATGAGCATGAATGAATCATCACTCTGGTTAACAGCACGGTTGAGGTTTGAGATGTCTTTAAAAAAAAAAATATATATATGTATATAAATAGATTAGCTCCCTCTAGAGCTCCTTGAGTTAAGATTTCAGATTAAGTTGTTTCAAAGGTTTGAAAAGTATGAAAAGCTGGCACCTTCTCACATTTTTGTTAGGAAGATTATAATTACACTCCGTGATTCTACTTGAATGTAGTCTTTATGTGGTTTGATACACTATGATATTTCACCACAAACCTCTTCCTTCACTTTCCATTTCTGCCTGTACATCCCCTAGTGTATGGCCCTCTGCCCTGTGGACTGAGTCCTACTGTGTTAAAAATGTGCCCTGGGCCAAGATGACTAATCAGCCAACGCTGGGTTTGGCAGTCTTTTCTGTTAATGTCTTCCTGAAGATTCTTTTGCACAAGTCAATCCCAATAGCATGCTACTCACAGAACAAATATCATCTCTGCTGCAACATTAAAACCTTGGTTCTGTCATCCAAGGCTCTTGAAGTACCTCTAGTGATTACAACTGAAATACACACTTTGGTAGATGAAATATGAAGACTAAACTGCCCAGCAGGAAATTCAGATAAGTACAACATTCAGCTCTTACAGTTCTGCATTCACAATTTTTTTCTGAAAGTAGAGGCTTTTAAGTAAGTAGTCTTCATAGGGAATGCAATAGTTAGGTTCAAGGACTTTGGAGTAACACTCCCTGGGTTCAAATCCCTGCTCTGCCACATCTTGTAACAATACCTTATTTAAATTATTTCAAAGTTTTCTGTCTCAATTTCATCACAGGTGAAAGGGAGATGATAAATACAGCTAACTCTAAGAGTTATTGTGAGATAAGCTAGATATAAAGCAGAGGACCTGGCACACAGCACACAGTTAAAACAGATGATTCCAAAAAAACACAATGCAGACTACCTCACAGGTATAAGCCAAGTACATTCTCTTTTCTCAAGGTAGACAACAGAAGCTTAACTTAGAATGCACTTAATGACAAGTATTTTTTAAAGGTACAGATCCATACAAGAAAAATTATGAAAGGCTGTTTTTTCCCTTAGAGTATGTGGTTCAATAATTCTAAAACTATCTGGCTGAGTAGAAAGAGCTGATTATTGTGTCTGTTTAAAACCCTGTAATCAAAATACTAGACCAGTAATAGCACCATGCACTTGGAAATTAAAACAGAATAGTTGAAGCCATACTGTGATAGCTCCACTTTCCCGCTACCAATGGGGCTATGGCTTAGCAGTGCCAGGCTGGTGGTAACAGAGTCCCTTTACTGCTTTGTCTTCTGCATAGAGAGAGTGTAGCTGAATATATTTTTATAATCACAGATATGAAGAATGTCCAGAGGAAGGCAGTATAGTTTTATACTTAAAGTATGCATAGCTTTGGAATTAAATGTCTCTGTCTATATATCTCTCTCTATATAGATATACACAAGGTGGACTGTTCAGAAAGTATCCAGCCGCAAACCATGAAAAATAGAGGCATTTATTGAAGAAGATACAAGAAACACTGTACACAGGACAATGATGCCTCAGTCTCCTTCAAAGTAGGCACCTTGGGACCTAACACAGTTCTCCTAAGTGCCATCAGCTGCCCCCTCATATTTGCCTGACTCTCATCAATGATCTGAAATGTCTTCCCCTTCAAAGGTGATTTTAGTTTTGGGAAAAGCCAGAAGTTGCAGGGCTCCAAATCTGGGCTGTAGGGGGCCTGAGTCACCTGGGTGATTAGATGGTTTGCCAAAAAACTCTGTACGAGACATGATGCATGAGTGGGTGCATTGTTGTGATGAAGCTGCCAATCACCAGTTGCCTATAGCTGTGGCCTTCTGAATTATCTAATCAATTTCTGCAGAGGAATGTTCAAGTTTAATGCGAAATTTGATGCAGGTTTGTTGTTCTATTCACTCAGACATAATGACTGTGATGGCCACACAGTACACATGCTCACTCAAGGCATCTACTGCCCCCACTGACTAGTACATAGTACAGTGAAGTCACCATTGTTCATACATACACATTCCAGCCCACTCTCCTTGGCTGCCATGTTACACTGATGTGCAAACCATGCTTGTTATATTAACAATGGTTGCACTTTTTTTTTTCTGGACAGACCTCATAAATATATATATTTTTTGTTATTGTTGTTTAATCATTATAATACAAAAATGGGAACAATAGTTGTGACCTCACAGAGATGCTGGAGGATGAATGAGATAAAGCATGTAAGCAATCGATACTGTCTACTACCATTATTATTACCTTGGTACTCATTTCTGATTTCTAAAATGTATCCTTCCTTTTAGATATGATATCTATACACTCTTCAGTGGCATCAATGTTTGTGCCAATAGGGATGCAGTTATGAAGTAAGTGCCCTACAACTGCTACACCCAGCCCTACTTCCTCAATTATGTAAAGTCATTTTGGCTTGCTTAAATGTTTTTAAAGGAAATAATTAGGCATATGGAGGGTGAAAATACATTTCAGTTAGCTCAGGAAAGCTCTAGTTTATGCCTACTGACCTGCAATAATTATTAAGAGTGTCCTCTTGCACTGTTAAAAGTGCTCTTGGATGATAACACTTGGTTTAGATGAAAAATTACATGGCCACTGTACATATAAATATTAACACAGAAGTTAAATGTTGCCCTAGCGAACAGATACATCTTATAATGTTTCAGCATGTACAATGCTTAGCAATTTAAGCATATACCCAAAACCTATATAGTTATCACTATAAAATAACCATGTAGGAAAACATACAAGAAATATTTCCAGAAGTTCCTAAGTTCAAACATAAGGGCAAGCCTTAGCACTGTGCTGAGCCCCTCACAGATGGACATGCAGCCTCACACCCTAGGTAGGTAAACATGGACAGCTGGAACTCCACTGCAGCAACAGGATAAGACAACATTCTCTTTTCCTGTGCTTTGAAGCCCTAGCTTCAATTCTTACAACCTTTGTCTAATTTCAGGAAGGAAAGGGCTCTCCACAGGCAAGAACCCCAAGGGATAGGGTATGTAAACTGAAACTTCTTGGGTCACATGCATTTATGAAGATAAGTCTCCAGCCACCAGTTAGCGAATGGCAAGTTATGATTTATTATTTCAGGCAGCCAGCAGAGAGCAGTAATAACTTCCTTTTCCTTTCCTGCCTAGACCATGGTGCCACGCGCAGACTCCTTCAATAACAATAAAGCATGTGTAAGGGAGGTTTAAAAGAAAAAAAACAAAAATAAATATTAAGTGATTGACAATCTGGGAGCTGGGAAAGAAGACCAGTGCTTTACAAAAACATATGATATGAGAAAATAGGCAACAGTTTGAAAAACTTACTCTAGCAATCAAGAAAACAGCATGTTAACTGTAAGAAAAAAAAAGAAAATAAGAGGCCACACATTAAGAAAACAATGTAAGAGTTTATCACAGTGACTTATTTAATTAAAATATTAAAAATGTTGTGTCATGTAATAAGTAGACTTATTAAGACAGACTGATATCTAAAGATGGATAATAAGTAGGTAAGGTATTATAAAATACAGGTTTGAGAATTATAACAAATATAGATGAACTAGATATATTATAAAAGTATAAGAAAGGACTAGACTTTGCAAGTCCAAAAACCTAAGGCAGGCTAGTAAAGGAGACATTCAAATGGTGACATGGTCTTAAGGAAAAATGAGAAAACATGAAAATTTTATAAGCATATCACAAGAAATATTTTTGATGCAAATAAGTAGTAAGCATGTTCACAATACTCAGTTTAAAAATCACTTATGAGCCTTCATTAATTGGTAGATACTAAACATACTTTGGTGTATATATAGATAGCAAATTTGTCACTCATTGAATGGTTTAAAATTTGTGGCAAAAGATTTCATTAGGTTTGGCAGGGACAAGCATATATATTCAGTTGGGAGAGTGTTAATACACTTAAGTTTTAAAGCACACCATTTTCTTTTGGTCTGGGGAAAAAGAAAGATAAAAGGAAAAGGTTTCCTTCCGCAAAGATATATAGCAGATAACCAGAGTATAAGAGATTATGTTATTTAACAAATTTCTTTTAAAAGCATTTACACTAGGTGTGAGGCAATGGATATGTTGATTGGATTGGCTGTGGTGAATATTTCACAATGTATACATTTATCAGGGTCATTTAGTAGTATAGTATATCTTAAACATATACAATTTCTGATTGTCCATTATAACTCACTAAAGCTGGAAAAAACCTTTACATTGAATTTCCACATAAATGTTTAGTGTATTTAAAATTCAAAGGGTTCTTTTCAAATTTCTTTATTAAAACTTCAGGTGCCAACTACCTGTATTATTTTCAGTATATTTTAAAGACTGTATATTCCATTACCTGGCATAAGCAGAGAAAGCAATATTCTAATATATCAAGTATTCTAGGTAATACATTATTACTATGAAGTTGAGGAACACATGATTTCTGGCCCTTTAGGAAGGCAGGTCCAGATAAGTTCTGTAGAAACCCTTAACATTTTGAGTATTTATATGTACATTATCTCATTAGACAGTGATTTCTTTTTAAGTATATTGGTAGTTGAGGGAATATATACCTGTTTTATAGATGAGGAAATTGATGCTTAGAGAAAACGAGTTGCCCATAATCACATAGTAAGTGGCACAACTAGATTTTTAAAAAAGATTTTAGTTATTTATTTTGAGAGAAAGGGAGACAGAGAGGGAAATATAGATGTACGATAGAAACATCAATAGGTTGCCTCTCGCATGACCCTAATTGGGGGCCTGGCCCGCAACTCAGGCATGAGCCCTGACTGGGAATAGAACAAGTGACCTTTTGGTTTGCAGGGCAATGCCCAACACACTAAGGTAGATCTTTAAACTTCTAATCAAATCCTATGTAATTATAGCATGACTATCTGTATATAATATTTTGCACTTTGTTTTGGTAATGATTATATCAGGATGTTGCTCACTGTCTTTCTTTCCTACTGAATTGTAGGCTACCAGAGGGCAGGACCATATATGCCAGGTAAATTCCACATCCCCATTCCCTGCTCAATGACTGGCACATAATTGGTGCTCAAAAATCATTTGTGGAATGAATGGAGGTGCTATTTACAGAAATGGAATCAATCAGGGAATGGGATGGTTAGGAAGTTACAGTGATGTCTGGTTTGGCATATTTAGAAATAGACCACACTGTAGGTTGGGTTCACCAGAGACAAGGCTCTGAGATGGAGGATATTTACAAAGGAGTGCCCTTAAGATCAATATCTTAGGAAAGATGGGGAACAAAGCAGGAATGGGCAGAGAGATGTCAAGGTGAGAAGCAAGTCCAGCTACACACCCTTGCATTACCCCAGGGAACTCTGGACATAGAATGACCCTTCAGCATCATCCCAAGATGGCATGGCTTTTAATCTCTCACACTGTTCTATCTTTGAATATGGGCCTCCACAGCAGCCAAAGCAATTCCTGAAGAGGCCCACAGCTGAAGGATGTCTGTTTAAAGCACCCGAAAGAGCTGGGGCAACAGGTCCTCTGTTGAAGGAGCAACTGGCAGTGTATCACAATATCTAGTAGAGGCCATAACTGACATTAAGCATTAGTCTACTGTCCATTCTAATCTAAGTCATCCCTCCAATCTGCTTAGCACTCTGTCATGTTTTTGCACTCAGGATTACATTATGATTCAACTCACTAATATCTATGAGATCAAATAAATTTATCTCAGATTTTAGGTTTATCAATTTGATGCCATATTATCTATCCTATCAAATTTTGTGTTCTCACCCAACTAAAGGTCATAAAGAGAAAAACATAAAGTTAAAAGATGGAGAAGCACTGGCGATTAAAAATCATAAAGAAATCAGTAACAAGTTTCAAAACTTATCCTACAAATCCACTGGGAAATGATCTGATTATCTGAATTTCAAGTGAAATATATATGTCAAATGAAGCAAGGTATACTTGTGATTTCAAACCTGAATGCACTGGGGTACAAAATAACTACCTCCAAACTTCAAATAAAATATGCAATCTTCACCATTGGTGCCTACCATGATAAACTGAAACCTGGTTACGTTAGGAGAGGAAAAGGAAGGGTCAGCACAGAGAGGTTTCACTGTGAAAGTAGCTAGGTGGGCTTTTCAAATCTCAGCCTTTAACTGCTATGTTTAAAGAAAACAAAGACTGTATAATATAAAATTGACACTGAAGATATTTGAGATTTTGATTCTTTTCCAGACCTTAGATACTCTGTGTCCTCAGATATTTCTGAGTTTTTGCCTCTAGAAATTCAGGGTAAACTTCATTGATCATATTTTTTCAAATTGAGGCTCAGGTTGACACAGAAATGGTGTGGTACTGATCTAATTTGCACATATTGGAGGGGTTACCTTAACTTTTAGATTCTAGTATAGGCACTGACCCATTGATACAGTAAAGAAAGAGCATCTAAATATTCTTAAAGCATTACATATGAATCAATTGTGGGTTTCTGGGGAGAGCTTGACATCCATTTTTAATGGGAAAGGGAAATCATTGTAATAAGTATTTGTCACAGGCTTCCCATATTGTTTGAAAATATTTGAACAAGGATACGCTGGTGGCTCTTCTAACACAGAAATGTATGCTAAATACCAGGAGCTTCTGTACCTGCTTAAACATTCAAGTGAATCCTGTTGCTGAAAGAAATTTATATTCAACTCAACTTACATGGGCTGTTTAAAATGTACATTCTACTGACCTACAAATATAGAACAATCCTTTAAGATGGAACTTGTTAATATGATTCTGATTATATGTTGTTATTTTTCTTACAAAAGCACATCTCAAATTTCTAAAATGATAACAAAAGACTATGAGAGGAAATGGTTTAAAATATGTTAACTTGAGATAGGACATTTGGGGATTGTATTTACTGCACAAAATCATATAAATTTTAGGTGAAAGAAAAGATGGGGTCGGTATAAAAGTAGCTAGTTATACCTCAGTGTCTCTGGTTCTACCTTCATTTCACATGTAGATATACAACATGTTGTAAAAGAACACTTCTGAGTTCATTACTAGTGAACCACAAACAACAGTGACTGTACACCAAATGTCCTCCATCAACACCCACCATGCTGGGGCAGCCCTTCAGAGCACTAACTAGAAGAGGAGAACCCTGACACCTATCAGCTGATGACAGCTCTGATGCCAGATAGCACTGAAAAATTTACACCAAGGAAGGGTTTATGTGTGAGTGAAAGAGAATTATTCTCTAGGCTATTTTTTAAAATTCCATTTTTTCTTCATGTGTCTGTTCATTAGCACTTCTTTGGGGGATATTCCACTAGTTGAGCCAATGATTTAGAGTATATATTCTACAATCATTAAATATCGCCTTCGTTACACAAGTATAAAATAATTCAAACAGCAAGAATCTAAAGTAAATATAAGTAGGCAGCACATACAGGATGTTTAATAAGCAATGGTATTTATTATGGTAGGAAGCAGAATTTCTGTTACATCACACCTTTTGTTAAGTAGCCAATTTAGGCAATTGAAATCCTATAAAATGGCAAAGATATAAAAAGGAGTCAGTAGTTCACTAATTTAGAAAGTCAATTATATGTCACTGTTTCATATCAGGTTAATTACTTCATTTACATTTTTGGAATTTTAAACTAGTGCATGAAAGGTGACAGATTGACGGCACTGCAGACTGAAATTCTTACGTTAATTTTCCTGAGTGTTAATAATATAAAAGGCAATACACAAGACAGAATTACGCATAGGTTTTATCTAACAAGATTATAAGTGAAACAGAGAGACATGGTGTGGAAATGGGAGTACAAGAGAGATGCTTTCAGCGAAACTTTATTGAAGAGGTAAGAGGTAGATTGCTTCTATGTTGTTCTTCTAAGCATATATGTACGAAAGAATGGAGGTCAAATATCAACAAAACATCAGTGTGTCTGAAAGGAGGAGAATGAGTGACATTCAAGAGATGTTATAAGAACAAATCCCGAGTGAAAAAGAAACAAAGTGACTACTTGTGGGGAAAGTTATAATCAAGAGTGTAATAAGGGGAGAGGGGAGGAGATACTACCATAGACAAAGCATGAAGAAGACAATGCACAGGGATGGGGAACAAATGTTGAATTTCCATAGTTCTGATCCTAACCCACTTTCACAAGAACCCAGCCTGTCACTTCTCACTGTGGGTGTCATGATGAAATCTACCATACTACTTTATGTCACTAAATTGTCAGGAAAAGCAAAGCTTCTCTCAGTCTGTTTCTTCCCACACAACCACCAGCACGTACTATGATCTATTAGTCTCTTTCCTCTTCAAACAGAAAGGACAATAAACCCAATGCTGAATTTTCTAGTACTTGAATCAAATGCTTCTAGAAGTTAATTTGATATTGATGCCACTTTTTATTATTTGTGGGAGTGAATGGGCCCCTAAAGCCTTAAAACTTACATTCTAATAGTCATGGATGCAATGCAATTCTATGGTCTCCTATGGCCTTTTACTTAAAAGAATACATTTCAAGTAGCATCATGGTTTACTAAAACCAGTTTAAATATTTATTAATATGAACATTGACTATAATATAGAAGAACGAAAAGTTGTCAGAGACATTAGAAATTAGTCCAATTCCTTTTTGCGCAGATGAGGAAACAGGTGAAATGCCTTAGATGTCACCTCTAGTTTCAACAAACTATTGGTATAAGCTCAGCTATGATTTCAAGGTTCATAACTGATAATGCCTCTCCTTCACTCTCCACCACGGTACCTAAACGCACAGGTGTCATTAGTTCCTTGATGATGTCTTAGTGCTTTGTTTCCTTATAATACCCTAGGCTCCAAAGTGACACAGTATTATGCAAGTTTTGGGGTTTACAGGTCACCAAAGTGGTTCGCACACAAGCTGCTTTAATTCCAGAACGCCTGTTGTTTTGTTTTTGTGATCAATTTGGCAGGTAAAGTCAGTCAAACTGGTTTCTTCATGTAGACACTGCCTTACTATGGAAATGAATGTGAAAACATTCATCTTTGTCAGAAATTATGTCAAATTATTCAAATTTATTGGTGAATTACAGCAAACATCCCAGCTGATGAACATCTCAGTCATATGTTTTTTAGAGAACACTTATGGTTCTGAAAAGATAACATTGCAGTGAGCTCTCCTATTCTGACGCAATGATGTCTGGAGAAAAGATCAATTATTACTCAAGAAAATAATTTATTTTAATCACAAAAATTTCCAAATATGTTGAGCACTAGAAGTATTAAAATATGACCCTTCAGACAGTGTTGCTATTGTTTTCTCCTCTCCTTGTTGTGTTCCTCTTTCAAAACCCTTCGGAAGCTGTCTCTAAGACTTTCTGTCAGTTTCCATCTTTTCCATAGACAAACTGCAGCCTTCACATTAACACTGCCTCTCTGGCTTGAGGTAATAAACGATTAGCTACAGCACAGTAGTGTGATGTTCGTGTTATTTTTTGCTGTACTACACCCAGCCAATGTCTCAAAAATTAATGCAAGTATATCAAGATCTGAAATTAACTTTTTATAGCCAAAAGCAACGTCCTGCTAGGAGGGGAAAAACCTATTATAAATGGGCTGGCATCTGATTGCTTGTAGATGGTGAGTACCAGAAAAAAAAATCAAATTATAAAATGTTGAATATAACAAAAGCTGCCCCATATTGATTAATCAGGGTTTTGTTTATGAACTGATAAGGTCTAACTAGGTAGTACCAATTCTTAGTAAGTGACTGATGTTTTACTAAAGATCAGAGATGAACCTAAATCAGCAATGCTTTTATGATGTTATGTAGAAAAAATTAGAATACTTGTAATAAAAATAACACACTATTTCTCTCTGAACTGTGTATTAAACTTGAAAGTTTTTTTCTAAGAAATTACCTAAAAGTAGTCATGCTTAATATATTTAAATGTATGTCATTTAATAAACACTATCAAATCACTTTGGAAAATTAGAACAGAAAAGAATCAACCCAGGAAAATGCACATATTCATATCTCTGAAAATATTTTTAAAAATTCTCATTAAAATACCCATTTAGTGGAAACCAATTTGGGGTGCCACAAAGCAGAGGTACTTTACCAGTTTTACTGAAAACTGTCCAAGTGCTGATGCTCAGACATTTTACTAGTGTTCAGACCAAGATTCACTATACTAGCAGTACTTTTTGTCCCTTTTTGGTTAGGACATAAAGCATAAGCCATGAAATTTTAAAATCTGTAAAAAATACTTTATCCTAATTACTCATGTTAAAAATCAATATCTTTAGCTAATAAAAACAATGAATGATTTAACTGCATGTTTTAATATATATAACACACGGCTATAACTCTAGAGGAGAAGAATGTGAAATTTTAAGAGTTCTCTCAAGGATCTGATTAATTAGGAGAACAGGGAAAAATATTTTCCTACATTCTATAGGTTACTGATTGCTTTCCACCTTTGGAGGGGCAGGAAAAGAGGTGGGGGGAGAGTTTTATTTAAAAAAATAACATAAAAAGTCATTCATGTCCTTAAAGATGAACAGGTAGTCCTGTAGTTTGAAACATGAGTATTTAGGTCTAGAATGGACATTAAGATTCTTTAAAAAAATGACAATAAAAAAATCTTTATATTTTTAGGAAGATCAAACTGTAATTGCCAATTGAAAAAGTTTCATTGTGTTAATTCAGTAACAACTAGTAGCCACAGCTCTAATCTATAAATATAGTAATGAATGGTAGCATATCCATTTTTCTCTATTCATTTTTAAGTGACTAGCTAAAATAGAAGATTAAATACAGTCTTTAAAATAGTTTAGAAGAACTGCAGGTCACTTTTGAACTAAGTCCATGCTTCAAAATAATAAATAAAATCACTTAAATTTATAGGCAAAAAGGTACAAATTACTGCTACTTGTGCTCTTCATTCTTATCCTTTTGCTTATCTTTCTCTTGACCTTTATCCAAATGCATCACACTAACTTCTGAATGCTTTCTCTCACTTGATTTCTAAAGCTGTTCATCACACTTGCTGGCTAGAAGCACAGCTGGCAAGGGATCTAAACCTCATCACTGGGCAAACTTGCCCTTCTGGTTTTGCCAAGAATGACATTTCCAATGGAAAAAAAAAGTTACTGTATGGGACACGGGATACTGTTATTTGTTGGTGAAAACCAATAACTCCACTCCTTTTGTTAGCACTACATATAGGCATTAGAAGTAAAACCAAAATAACAAAGAATTAAGTAGCCTAGAGATCTCTAAATTCAACTGTTAATTAAAGTAGGAACACAGAAATCAGCTGAGTATTTTTACTCATTTTCTGAAGAAAGATGCAACTGAGGATAAGCAGTGCCCCCTAGTGTCAATAACCACAGACAAGAAAAGCTAAAGTGAACTTGCTAATGTTAACTGAACTAAAATTATTAAAAATATATGCATGTGATAAATTATAAATCCATCATTAAATTCAAAATTTCACATGTATGTAAAGTCATACCATTTAATCATTTATTTAATACTGATTTCCTCAGGAATGCACACTCACACACACACACACACACACACACACACACACACACACACTGTACACAGAATGACATGGCCAAGATGTCTTTAATGTTCCAGGCAGCTCAGAAAAAATATTCCACCCAGCACAGCAGGCCATGCATGAAGCGGGTGTCAGCAAGCCTGGCAGAATCACTCACTGTGAAGACATTTAATAGGAACTGCTGAATACACAACACAGGCAGTATGGCCTGAATGGCTGACGTGGAATGGCCAGAATGGAGTCAGAAGGTTTCAAACCCACCCGAAATTGTAACTAAACCTGTAATGAGTGTTTAAACATTTTTTTGCTTTTGTTGGTAATAGGAGGTTAGCATATTTAGTCTATATTAAAGATTGCTATTGAAAACACTATAACTTTTACTGTGCATATTCCAAATACTGGGTCCTAATTTTATATACAAATAAATAAAATACACATCTGTCTATAAGAAAGAATGCAACACAAAATTCAAATATTAAAAAATATCACATACACTTTATGGAATTTAATTGGGAAATAATTTTTCTGATGTAATCTGTAAGAAAACTTAAAAGTTATTTTTTAAAGACTAATGAGGCATCTATAGAGTGACATGTGATGAAAAGATAAAGTTAGCTCCTCATTCTACAAAATATTGTCTAGGTCCATAAGTTGTGAATTTAGTTTTTGTCATGTTACCCATAAATGGAAGCGGAAGAGAAAAACAGCCCCATGGAAAAATACCATACAAATAAAAATGATAAATCAAGAAAGAGGAAAAAGCCAGAAGTTCTAGGTGTATATGTCTCAAAGAAACTGCTAATGAAAAATCAACTAACAGAAAAACTAATGCTTAATTTTATTTGCATTAAGGTACAAGAAAAGATAGTTCAAGTCTATTTAAAAAATGCATTTACATAGGAAACTGTTAACTACTTTTCCATATAAACCAATAATTCATATACTGCTAGTTTTGCATTTTAAAAAGCAAAAAACATCATTAGGCTTTTCAAAAAGATTCCAATGTGCATTTAAATTGCTCCATCTTTATAATGAATAAGGTGCAAATGCAACAGTTTACTAGTTATAATGTCCACATGATAAGAATAGATAGGTATTTAGGTCCTCTACAGTAACTGTCGGTGACACTTCAACTACTTAAGTATAGAAAAAAGTTCTAAAATGCCTATTATCAAGGGATTTTTTTTAAAGTTTAACTTGGGCAGGGTTAAAATATCTGGTGATTAAAGAACAACAATCTTCTTACCCATCACATAATTTAGGTAATATTAAGAAGGATATAATCACAGATGGACATATTTATGTTTGTGTAAATTGTATTAATGCCTATTGCATCAAAAATATGAGCTATTTCTCATAATATTTCCACAGGAAATGGAATTTTATCCTGTATTAGTAAAAAGAGGTACTTACTTAGCTAAGTAATAGTAAAAAACTAAACTCGGGTGTGTAATCATTAGTGGAGAAGCCTGATTTTTTTCCCCTCGTATAACACGCTATTGAAATTGGCATCAAACATCAAGTAATTTCTTGTTAGTCTTCAATAAGCAAAACCATTATTTACAGGAAGTTCCTGTGTTCTTTTATCTCTCTTACAAATTTTTGTTTTTATGGATACTTACAGCTTCGTCTTTAATTCAACTATAGACTATATGGTGATTATTTGTTATTAATGTAGGCATAAAGTAATATGAGATTTTCAACCTCAACCCAGAACGTACCTATATTATTTACCAAAAGACTCCCCATAAAGGGAGAAAGAGAAATTCTAAAAACTAGGAGATAATGGAATATCACTTAAAACACTGCCATTTTTTGAGATTAAAAATTAGGAAATTTTTAGAACCCAAAACATCTTTATATGACATTGGGGACATACGAATAAATGTCCAGAGCCAGGTTTGTTTGTTTTTGTTTTGTTTTGTTTTGTTTTGTTTTTTGGTTGTAGAGAGAGAAGAAGGTAAGCAGGACCATGCCTGTTGTATAAAAAAGATAATGAGTTAGTAGTATGAAGATGGTGAAGCTAGGTTCCTACACAGCTGAAAAGAAATAATGATTAAAAGCTATTATTATTCTTACATGGTTAAAAGAAATGGAAACGGTTTGTAGTCCATGCACTCTATCATCACATTAACATGCCCGTGATTTTGATTTCTTTTTCAGAACAGTTCAGATACAAGAGTTTGAAAATATATGTACACAGATACCAACACCAAGATAAATTTTAATATGTGAGCTTTTAGTTTCAATCTCGTAGAGCCTACTTAAAGACATTCAAATACAAAATTTCTTCTGCACGTGTTCTAAACAACTACAAATGAGAAGATTCTTGTGGAGTGTTTAGAGGCAGAAGAAAAGTATAAAAAATAATTTCAAAGAAACGTATTTCCTTAACATATGTGTATTCATTTGGGTCTCTAGGAAGTAAATACCATTTGGAGCTGTTCATATTTACCAACCATGGTTAATACTTGCTTATTAACCAATATATGTTGTTCATTTACATAATCTTGGGGCAGGATTGAGGAAGAGTAAGAGAAAGGTAGTTAACTTCTATTTTATTCAAAATTATATAATCTTTGTTTATATTTTATTCCTCAGAAAAGTAATACTTTTGCATAAAGCAAAGTATATCACATTTTACTGATATTTTAAATATTTTATTTTGAAAAATGTCTAACTTTTATGTATACTGTGAGTTAAAACAGTATACAATTAAATTGTGAGTTACAATTAAATTGTAAATTTTAACCAACCAGAAATATGTAATACTATACATACAGAATTTTAGAAAACTTATAGGAACATCCTTCATAATGAGATATCAAATTTTATTTCAGTAAACAAAAAAATACATTTTTTGATATTTTATAGAGAGATGCATTTTTAAATACATAATTAATGATGAAGGATTTTTACTACAAACTTACTGTGGCATTAGTAACTTCTTGGAATCACCAATAAATAAATATATGACACTTTGTGAAAGGGAAATAAGAAGAGGCTGAAATCATTGTACCCTTTCTTCCATGATTTAAAAATTATTATTCCTAGATTTGAAAACTTTTTAGCAACTCCTTGCTTTTCATCAGATATGAGAAAGAGTAGTAGATTTCACTGGACAACTTTTTAGCAGATATTTCGTCTACTTTATATTTCCCACCCTCTTACAGCAAAGCCCCTGTTTTCCCAGTAATGCTTTATAAAGAGTCTGAATGCCGTGAACATAATTCAGACTCAGACCTCCACATCCCTGTGTGGGGAAGTCTGGAGAGCTCTGGTCCCGGGTATTACCTGAGCAGTAATAAAAACAGCAGCCATCACACTACATCCTGATCCTGATACAAAGGTCAAGTTCTTTTTTTGGCCCACCAAACACTGATTTATATTTCTTCAATTCAGGTCCACACAAGAAACTGACCATGTAGTGTAAATTTGGGGGAAGAAATACAGCAATTGTGACTAAATTATATAGCAAAAAGTCTGGCCAGCTCAAATGCATATTTATACTATTCATAGTTGCTCATGGTCACTTGTATTTGGGGTTGTCACTCACTCTTATAAGGGGTTTTCAATAGATCTCCTGTCGCACATACACTTGTTGGTTGTATGCAGTCAATGGTTCTTCCACATAGCTAAGCAAAAGCACTTTCCAGCATCTGAATTAGCTTGTTTGATCATGGGTTGCTGTGAAATAAAAGACTCTTCTGACTTCTGAGGTAAAAGAGCTCTCCTTCACTCATGAGATTATTTTACACCTAGCAGGAGCTTAAGATATATACTCATTCATTCAGATATGCAAATATAACCACCAGAGACAAGTAAATTATGCAAGATGATGTACATTTCATTTCAGCTGGAAAAATGTGCAAACACTACACAATTCCATTTCAGAGAGCTATACTTGAACCAAGTTGTGATGCACTGAACAAAAGTTGCAAAGTAATATCTATTTTTCCACAGATAGGATTCAGCTTTGAAGAGCTGTTTTTAAGTACTCGAAGAGGTTTTTCATTTCAATACTTTTATATGCCTTTTTCATTGGTATTTTCACAAACTATCTAACCTATCTTCAACCTTAAAAAATAATTACATCACTATTTTATGAATACTTTTCTCATATTTTTATGATTTATATGCAAATAAGATTAGTAATTTTAGACAGTCTAGTTAAACTCTGATCACCCAAAAATTAATTTTGCCAGTAGAAGACCATATTTTGTAATATACATTATTTACATTAATAGTAATTCTGCTTACTGACACTTCCACATGGTAGATAAATTTCATACAACTCATGTATACTTCTCATTAATGTTATAGCTTTTAGAGGATGCCTTTAAAATAGCAAATGACATTATTTAACAATTTGAAGTGATTAGTCTTTGTATAATAAACACTTAATTCACTCCAGTTTTAATTTTAAGCCATGAATTCTAGCATTTTAGAAACAGACAAAAGAAATATGATCTCTAATATTTTACTATCAAATTTTACAAAACAAAATTATTAAAGTAGAAAAAACACATCTATGGCTTATAGTAATCTACTGAGTGATGCCACAGTGAGACCACTGAGTGAAATAATGATGCATTTTTTTTGTTAAATTGAATTTTTATACTTTAGCAATATTCAGAAATAATGACCTGTTTAATAAAAATAAGGCAGCATATATGAAAATGTCCTGGTTTGTATGTGTTAACTAAATGCGCTTTCTGGAAACATTAAGAAATTGTCATGGCAGAGTTTAATTACCAACAGCACAGCAATCAAATTCAGCCATGGCACATTTCTAAATCTTTGCCAAAAGCAACCCTTCTTATACACTCACATAGGCTTCAATAGAACAGCAGGCTGGTCAGGAGGAGGATACTGTCCTGCATTTTGACAGAAGCCTAAGTTTGTCTCACTAGTTCCTGACCAAAGACTATGAAAATAGGGTGGTGGTAGTGGCCATTTTCTTGATAATTAGCTGTGTAGGCAAATATGCTCTTTGGCACACAATATAAATGTTGATTTAATGACCAGCCAATAAGGAGTGCTAAACTGCAAAATATTCATTGCTCAATTTCTCACAGATTTGGTTGAAGATTTAATCCTTAAACTTAGGTTTCGACTGTCACCAAATAACACCTTGCCACAAAAGTTATAATATAATGAAGTGTATTTTATCCATAATTGATATGTACCTGCTTAATAATTTCCATAGCTGACAAGTTTATACTATTCACATCAACATCACTAATGATGAAGAGTAACAGGCAAGTCATTCTGGACCCTTGGTTTTATAATGAAACTAATAAAACTTATTTGCCTAAACACATATAGCAGTACCTGTCCCATGGAAACTAAAGCATTTAAAAGGCTGGTAAAGATAGTGGTAACCTATCACAAAACCAATAAGTTTCAGTTTATGTCTAGGTTTAAGAGATCATCTTTAAAGAACATGTTTTTAAACTGGAAGCAAGATATACTGTCTTAAAAACAAAAATAGCATAAGATAAGTGGCATGTACTGTGGCAATTTTCTTTAACATAGCTTTTTCAAATATAATCTACTCTACACTGCACTCAAACTGCAGAAACATCCAAATTAGGAAAGAAAAAAAAAGAGAAATACTTAGCCTTGCAAGAAGGGCTTATACTCTAAGGAATATCTGAATAAATTGAGACATCTGCAGTAAAGTTTTACCTTCTCCCTAGCACATTTGAGATGAACTCAGTGTAACACTGTCTTCCAAGAAAAAAAAGACAATGTGATCAATGCAAGAACACATCAGGCTGCCCTGGACAGGCCAATCAATGCGAGAAAGAACCTTGCCCAGGGCCTTATGCAAATAGAGGCATGTCCTGCAACCTGGGGAGGGAACATGCGCAATAGATCAATTGGCTCTAAAAAAAACCTTACAGCTATATCAGCTTCAGAGGGTTCTGCAATTCATATTGCTGATGAATACCTCATATTTTTCACAAATTCTTAAAGTGGTCTATTTTTAATTACTAGTTAAAAACTCTTCCTGGGCTCTAGAGTGCAGCAAAGAGGAAGAAATGTCATGGGAAAAACACTCAGGATTACTTTTAAGAGTGTGCAAATAAAATTCTGGCTTAAAACTTCCTGGCATAGCAGAATTTTGCTGACATTTCAGGAGGTTAAATTTTTAGTACATTTGTATTTTATAAATAGGAAATAAAAATCTAAAAACAGCAAATACTATCTCAGGTAGTTCTTGAACAAGGAATAAAAATGTAGGAGAAATAATTCAAGGTATAAAATTATAGTCATCATTCTCAGACTAAAAACCTACCGTGTCACCAAAGATTATGCTTTACAGTGGCTAACCTACTGGTATAGGAGCACTTTTAAAGTTAGTATCTCTAGCTCCAAAAATGTCTCTAAAATCTGATTAGAATGTATAATAAGCTGCTCAAGGGCTATTGAATACACAAAGTGAGTACGAAAAGCTTCATCCCTGTCAAATGGTCTTGAAGGCAGGTCAGATGCTTGATAAGGCTACATGCAAAATGTCCAATTATCAGGTCTTTGAGGAGTACTTGAGTGCAAAATTATTTCCTGAATTTTTCATTTTTTATTTGTTTTTAAACCTACTGTTTCTTCTAAGGAATTTCACATTTAAAAAAAGCCTTTCATAACCTAAAAGAAGTCAAAATCATATTTTAAATAGGAATTATAATGCCAGAAACTGTAATATAGGTATCACCAAGCAAATAAAAATTCTGTAAATACCTACTAGTATATTTATCTTAACTGTCTTCTACCCTAGAATTTTAAAAGTTTACGTGCAGATGCATTTTTCTATCAAATATTTCTAATATTTCTAATATTAAAAGCAAAATATACAATTTCTTTTAGCTAGTGATGTATGAACTTTCCTCGACACTTCATAAAATATGAAAATCAGACATCTATTATAAAGTTCACATTTAAAACTGTTCATTTAATTGTTAACAGTACACAAATATCTTAATACACTAGTTTATTCAGGCAATAGGAGAAACTAAGACTGTGCAGAATAAACATAGCTTACTTTTTATTTTCCACATTTCTAGGGAATTCTATACTGGTAAGATTTTAAGTTTCACTTTATTCCAGTAAGATTTTTTTTTCCTAAGGCATAACTAAATATGCCAGTCATTTGTTTGATCCTCTTTACGTAGACTTAAGGCTTTATAAAAACTTTACTATTTACATGGAGAAAGCATAGAGATTTAAAATCAAAGCAATATAATACTCTTTTATAGCTTTTCAAGTATTATATATCAGATGAAGTGCTTATAATAAACCAGAAAGGCATGTAGTAGCAGGTTAATTATAGGGACTCAAATGTTTCCTTTTTACAATTTTAATTTCAAATATAAGAATTTTGAGTAAGTCTGATATTCACAGTGAAATGTAAACTTCAATTTATCCTAAGTAAAATACAAAGGACCAAACAACCATGGTTTAACTTTTTGTTACAATATTTAAATTGTTATATTTTCTCCATTATGTAAGAAAAAATGAAGAAAATTTTAGACTATTATCATCTAATATTTGATGTGTTGACATTGTGATAGGCACTGAATAATGAAATTCTATCATTCCTTATATAAATCTGTACAGTTTTTTGTGTTTAAAAGCATAATCTCAATTTTAAAAGTATGTCAAGTATGATATACAGTTTACCAAAGAATTGTGTGCTTTACAGAATGTAGAATTTCTTGAAATGAAAAGTCCTCTCATTAATTAAAAATATCCTAATTTATTAGAAGTTTATTTCATGCAGTTTTTAAAAGGGCACATCAGAGAGAAGAGTGTTTCATAGAGAAGTTCATTACATTAGATTTTTTATTTTAAATTCACTGGATTTCAATTATGGTTCTGACCTTTGTTGTGCAGCCTTAGACAAGTTCCTCAACCTTTCTGAGTCCTTAACCTGTAAAACAGATCTAATAATACCTACCTAATGGAATTAAACATATGCTGTACAATGCCCAGCTAAAACAATGTGTAATGACCAAATATAGTGGTGTCCTAAATTAGGGGTCTCTTCTGAATGGCAGTATAGTGTAATGGTTATGAGCAAGGGCTTTGGAGCCAGAGTTTAGGTTTAAATTCTAGCTACATCATTACTGGTTGTGTGATCTTGGTACTTAATATTTTGGTGATCCAGTTTCCTCATATGGAACTGAGGGTAATAATTGTATGTACATCATGGAGTAGTTATAAGCTGTCTGTTATTTGGTAGGTGCTCTGCTATATAGCTGTTACTACCAGGTGTAACTTACAGAAATGGATAATGCCAAGGAGCAAACACTGGTGGCAGAAATTGTTACAGTGAGACCTGAAAGGCCAATAAGGGCCTTGGCCAAGGAAACTCATCTGCTTTCCAGTTCTTCATAGAGTGTCTTCAATTTTTTCTACTTAAACAATTTCCAGAACTCCACAGCAAGACATTCTCAAAATTCAAATGTAAATGATATTGGACTTGCCTGTTATTTTAAAGTTTCTATACCTTCTTTCATCTTCATTAGTTTGGGTAATTAAGAATTGATTAAAATTGAAAGTCTGGAAGGTGTAGAATAAAATAAGCAATAAACAGGATACAGAATAAAAACTAAACCATTATATAATTCAGCAGAAAAAAGCAGAATTAAATCATGAAATACATGACAAACCAGAGATAAGAGTCACTATACATATATACATTATGTCATTTATTCTGCACAGATAGTTGATGAGAGAAACCAAAACCCACTATAACAAAGTGAGAGGTCATGCTTTAAAGGAAGGAAAAACATATTTGAGTGTTTCTCATCTGTCAAATGGGCATTATAACAATACTTCATGTTATGAGAGGCCCTGGCTGAGGAGATCAGTTGGTTAGAGCATCATCCCGATATGCCAAGGTGGCAAGTTGGATCCCCGGTCAGGACACATACAAGAATCAACCAATAAATGCATAAGTGGAACAACAAATTGATGTCTCTCTCCCTCTCTCTCTCTTCCTTTCCCCCTCTCTCAAAATTAATAAATTAAAAAAATAAAAAAATAAAGTTGTTATGAGGATTTTAATCAGATAAAGTATGCTGTATAAAGTATATGTTTAGAATAGTACCTGGTACACACTAAGTATCACTTAAGCATTAGTGACAGTGAAGATGACTATGATAATGCCACTTTCTTCTGATTTACAAAACATGCATAAATACTAGTTCTATTTAAAAATGCTCATTTTCAAAGACACTGCTATGAACTGCTTAGAATTGTTCTTGACCCAATCAAGTCTCAGTCGCCATGGCTGGCTGACAGATTATGTGGAGTCTATTACTCCTAGAAAGGACTCTAGGAGACTGAAAGAGGGCTCGAGCACAGCAGTCAGATGTGATAGTATCAGTTTTGCTTAAGAATTTATTGTAAGATCTTACAGAAAACACAAGTGTTACTAACTGTTAAGGTTTATAATATGCTAAAGATATCTAATATATTACTACATTTTAATATTTAGGCAGATGCTCTAAAAATGTCTAATATGAAGCAAAACTAAAAATTTGAAGCTGGGCCTATAATAGTCCTTGAAACTATTATTACACTATTAGACTTTCTGTCAAGATGGAGGCATGGGTAGGCACACTTCACCTTCTCATGCAACTACAGAGAGAATTACAACTTTTTCTCAAAACAAATAATAACCAGAACTGTCAGAAAATCAAGCTGTATGGGAGTCTGACAACCAAGGATTTAAAGAAGCCACTTTCATCCAGACGGAGAGGAGGGGTGGAGTCGTGGAGATGGATGGAGAGGTAGAAAGATGAAGTGTAACACTGACAGGCAGTGGCAGCGGCTACAGAATGGACGCTCCCAAATTCACATGCGGTGGATAAAAATTGGGAAGGATACCTTGGGAGTGAGTGGACGATCCCAACCCCAAGCCAGACCACACAGTCCAGGGTTCCAGTGCAGGGAAGATAAATCCCCATAACTTCTGGCTGTAAAAACCAGGGGGGTTGAGGCAGCAGAAGAAACTGCAGGATTTTCAGGAGAGTTTGCTTAACGGGCCCTCAGGACTTAGAAAGTGCGCAAACCCACCCACTCTTGGAATCACTACCAGGGCAACAGCTGGAAGGGTGCCAATTGCATATGGGAACTGGGTGAAGCAACTGGAAATAGGGCAAATGCCAGGTAAACATCCAGAAGCTAGGCAGCAGCATTATCCCCTCTCTGACCCCTCCCCCCACACAAAGCCACAAAGTGTTGAGGTGCATTTCACCACCCCGGTGATTACCTAAGGCTCTGCCCCACACAATTTACAGATGCCTTATACAGGGAGTCAAAGGAGCTCTACCTAATACATAGAAAAAAAACACACACACACACCTGGAGGCTGCCAAATTGAGGAGACAAAGAAATATGGCCCAAATGAAAGAACTGAACAAAATTCCAGAAAAAGTAGTAAACGAAACAGAGATAACCAACCCATCAGATGCAGAGTTCAAAATACTGGCAATCAGGATGCTCTAAGAACTCACTGAGTACAGCAACAATGTAAGGGAAGAAATGTAGGTTACGCTAAGTGAAATAAAGAAAAAATCTTCAGGGAACCAACAGTGGAGAAGATGAAACTGAGCAACAAACCAACAATCTGGAACACAAGGAAGAAAAAAAGCATCCAATCAGAACAACAGGAAGAAAAAAGAATTAAAAAGGGGGGGTAGGCTTAGGAACCTTTGGGACAACTTTAAACATTCCAATATCCAAATCATAGGGATGCCAGAAGGAGAAGAGGAAGAACAAGACATTGAAAACTTATTTGAAAAAATAATAAAAGAAATTTCCCTAATTTGGTGAAGGAAATAGACATACAAGTCCAGAAAGCACAGAGAGTCTCAAACAAGTTGGACCCAAACAGGACCATAGCAAGACACATTACAATTAAAATGCCAAAGGTTAAAGGTAAACAGAAAATCTTAAAAGCTGCAAGAGAAAAGCAGACAGTTACCTACAAAGGAGTTCCCATAAGACTGTCAGCTGGTTTCTCAAAAAAAACTTTGTAGGTAAGAAGGGACTGGCAAGAAGTATTTGAAGTGATGAAAGCAAGGACCTACAAACTAGATTAGCCTATCCAGTAAAGCTATCACTTAGAATGGAGTGATAAAGTGCTTCCCATACAAAGTAAAGCTAAATGAGTTCATCATCACCAAGCAATTATTACATGGAATGTTAAAGGGACTTATTTTTAAAAAGAAGATCAAAACTATGACCACTAAAAGGACAACAAATTCAACCATCAACAACTGAATGTACAAAAACAAACTAAGCAAACAACCAGAACAGGAACAGATTCATAGATATGGAGATCATTTGGAGGGTTATCAGCTGGAAAGTGGAAAGGGAAGAATGGGGGGAAAGGTGTAGGGATTAAGAAGTACAAATTGGTATGTACAAAATAGTCAGGGGGATGTTAAGAACAGTATGGGAAATGGAAAAGCCAAAAAAATTATATAATTATATGCACAACCCATGGACATGAACTAAGGGTGGGGGATTACTGGAGGGAAGGGGGGGTACCAGGTGAAAGGGGCAAAGGGTAAAAATTGGGGCAACTGTAACAGCATAATCAATACAGTATATTTAAAAAACTTACACATTAGAATGAATAAAAGAAAAGAAACTATTATTACACTATTAATGGTATTGGAAATAGAAAATTTTTTCTGAGGTAAATTGAGCAGTAATACAACAAAGACAATACACAGATTAGTGATTTCATTTTAGTACAATTTACAGGGCACAGTTTCCAGAAAAAGTCAAGATTTCTTTGTTATTAGCAGACAATTAGAAACTGTTAGAAAATCAACATTTATGAAGCATTGCTAGATGCCTTATAACTGAAAAGTAGCCAATATAGGGAATTTTTACTGTAGGAGAAAGTTCAGTGTGCTTTATCTTTCTACCCAGTGCCTCCCCTTTAGAAAGATAAGTGTCAAAATTTTTTCCAATCCTGATGTCTGACTAATGTAGTACAGAAATTTGGAGATAAAATGTTAGATATCAAGATTTATGACTATTGAGACATTAACTAGGTATATTAGAAATTAGAATACTTTTTAATCATTTGACACCAAAATATTATATAGCAATTTTTATTGTATTCTGATGCTCTGTAGTAAACTTTGTTATGAAAAAAATTTGAATAAGGTTAAGGAAAACTAAGAAGAAATATGAATACACTAATAAATAATTAAATATCAAACTAATTTCTAGAGCATATGATATTTAATTTATTCAGTGTAATCACAGAAAACTAAGTTTGGGGTTTGAGTTAAGTTTGTCTACTCCCTTTAATTAAGAGATTTCAATATTTTCTTGGTTGATTTTCTACATTCACTGATCAATTTACATTAATGGTCCTTCCAAGTATTCAAAGTTTCAGAGTTATAAACCATACCTCCTATACGCTCAGGTACACTGACTCTAAATATCTCTGTTTTCCATCTTAAATATCCACTTTATTCTCTCCTCCATCTCGTTTTATTCTATCCTGTGGCTCTATATGGATGCCCAGACCCTACTTTCTTCATTCTGAACCAACGCAGCACCATCTGGGATCTGCTTCTGATGACTTATTTACATAAGTTATCTAGGGTCAAAAAAAGTATTTATTGTGGCCCTGGCTGGTGTGGCTCAGTTGGAACATTGTACCGTAAACTGAAAGGTTGTGGGTTTGATTCCACATGCCTCAGTTGATGGTTTGGTCTCCAGCTGGGGCAAACTCGAGAGGCAACTGATCAGTGTTTCTCTCTCATGTCAATGTTTCTCTTCCTCTCCCCACCCTCATCTCTAAAATAATCAATGAGCATATGCTTAGGTGAGGATAAAAGTATTTATTGTGTATAGACTTATTATTCATTCATCTAGGCTAGGATGAGTAGTAGGAACCAGAGAAAGTAATGGTTTAGTTACTTATTCTGTCAATTAAGAAAAAATTTCTGAATGTCTTAAAGCAAAAGAAAAATGAATTAAGACACTGAATAAGAGATAAGGCTGGGAATAATAAATGAAACTGAAAACTGACCACAGCTCTGAGTTTACGGGAGACAAAGGTAAAAATGCATGATAGTTATGTTCTGACAAAAGACCATAAATCAGTTTATCACCAGAAACAATTCTCACTAATACTGAACTCAGACAAATTTACCATATGGATCTTTATATTGGGATGGTAACATGACCTCTGGACTACCATCCCTCGTCACAACTGCCTTACTATTGTATATTAGTCTCTTTATTTAAATATGCTTTCTATGTATAACAGTCTGGAGGCCAGGGGTTTAATCTCTTTCCCCAGTACTTGTACAGAGTGGGATGTCCAACTGAATAAATGAATGAATATCTTTAATAGTTTTCTAAACCATTTCTTGTTTTGAAAGCATAATATTTAATCTTAACTTCAAAATAATTTCTACCAAATCAAACTTATGTTGTCTAGGTGGCTTTATTGTGATCTAAATTCAGTCAATGAAAACGTATCAAAAACCTGTAACAAACAATGTGAGGTGAAAAAGAATTGACATACACATAGGGATTAAAAGTTCCCCATTCTGAAAGTTAGTATCACAGTGGCTCAATAGAGTATCATCTTGTTTCTTTGGGCTCAAGGAAAGTTTTAGACCCATAGTGTGATCATCTCAGAGCCACAAGAGCAGGAAAAATAATAGCTATTCCTACCCTATCTCCTTTATTGCCACAGAAACCTGATAACCAGTATATCAAGGAGAAGCCCTGGGTAACTAAATGACCTTAGAACACAGTATTCTACTCTATCTCATTTTGACCTAAACCACATGAATTGTACTTCTATCTTGATTCATCACTTCATAGTCCTGATTTTTTTTTTTTTTTGTTGGCCTACTCTATAATCCCTTTCTTTCTCTGGAAAGATTCCATTTCTAACCCCCCAGACAATGGTTGAAGCCTTAAAGTTGCTTTGTTTATTCTTTCCCAAGTACTGAATCTTGTTCTTTTTTTCTCCTTCCTTCCCTGTAAGGCAGTAGGTTGGGCTTGGTCTGGGAGAAAAAGGTACTCTAAAAACCAATGACTACATTCTATTTGCTCAGTTATCACCCAATGCCATGCTTTCCTGTCCCCTGTAACTGGATTGCACCTTTTTTCAAACTGGAGCTGACCATTGTCCATAGATACTACTTAGTGATGGTCCACCTCTACTCCCTCCAAAGCCAATCTCGCCAGCTAAAATAGCTCTTCCTGAACTTCATTTATAAGACCTTTTGCCCAGATATGGCTTCTATCCTTGTTTCTCAAGCTTTACTCTAATGTGGATCTAGTATGCTTTGAGTCTCAATCTACCTGGCTCTCATATTGAGTAAATTTCAGAACAAAGATTGAGGTCTAACTTCTAAAATAGAAGTTGAAAAGTTTTGATTTCAAAATTTTTTGTCCTCTAAGAGCTCTTCTCAATTGTAGTGTCAAATCAGAAGTATCACTGGGGTTGCATATTTTATTTGGGGGAATGCTTATATTGAGTGATCATCATAAGGCTATAAAAACAGAAAACAAACCTCATTGTTAATTGAAATGTGTTTTTCTGCAGTCTTTCTTAAAAAAGGCTTACAATAGTTGATCATGCTCTCACATCTGCAGTAAAATTAAAATCTTTCATTAAGATCTTTGATGAAACCAATGGAAGAAAAGTAACTTTTTATGTTTATTATGTTTTATTTACTTATTTTTAGAGAGAGGGGAAGGGAAGGAAAAAGAGAGGAAGAGAAACACTGATGTGTGGTTGCCTCTCACACGCCCTCTACTGGAGAACTGGTCTGCAACTGAGACATGTGCCCTGACTGGGAATTGAACAGGCGACCCTTTGGTTCACAGGCCGGCAACTCAATCTGCTGAGCCACACCAACCATGGCGAGAAGTATTTCTTATAGAGTACCCAATCTCTCAGCTTCAGAGATACATTGGTCCTAGATGCAGCTCATCTATGTGGATATTTAAAAAGTCTCCTACAAAGGTAATTCTAATGGAATACTATGGATCCTTGACTCTACAGAAAAGATTCTTATAAAAGATTAGTGAAATTTTTCCTCCATTTCAGCCTTCTGAAGAACCTGATCTCGATGTGACTGAGGCATACAAACATTAAGGAGCACATTAGGTCCATAGTGGAAATGATCTATTGAGGGTGGAAATAATCAAAAGTAGTATCATACATAATGGTGGGACAATGAATGTTTTTCCCTTAAGATCAGGAACAAGAGGATGTCCACTCCATTTCTATCCATCACAGCACTGGAGAGGGCAATTAGAAACCCCTACCCCCAAGAAGGCATCTAGACTGGAAAGGAAAACTATCTTTAGTCACAGATTATATAATCTTGAATGTAGAAAATGCTAAAGAATTCATAAAAAAAAACTATTAGAACTAACAAATGAATTCGGCAAGTTTGCAGAATACAAGATCAATATACAAAAATTAATCTTATTTCTATATACTAGCAGTGAACAATCTGAAAATAAAATTAAAAGAACAATTTCATTTAGAATAGAATGAAAAACAGCAAAATAGGAATAACTTTAACAAAATAAGGGTGAGAGTTGTACACTGAAAACAATAAAACATTTTGAAAGATAAATTAGTGAAAAGAATTTAGCCCAGGTTCATGGATTAAAAGACCTAATGTTATTAAGATATCAGGGGGAAAGAGGAAGGGTTTGCAGGAACAAGTATAAGGGACACACGGACAATAACAAGGAGGGAGTGGAAATGGAAGGGAGGTGGGGAGGGCTGGGATGGGGGTAAAAGGCAGAACAACAATTAAAATAAAATTAAATTAAAAAATATCAATACTCCCCAAATTAATCTACAGATTTAATTCTAATCAAAAGTCCAGCTCCTTTTTTGGGTAGAAATTACTAAACTGACCCTAAAGTTCATATGGAAATGTACTGAGAACAGCCAAAAATTTTCACAAAGAACAAAACTGGAGGATCCATACTTCCCAGTTTCAAAACTTGCTGCAAAGCCAAAAGCTGGTGTGGTACTATATAAGGACAAGCATGTATATCATTGAAATAGAATTGAGAGTCCAGAGCAAGCCCTTATATATATAGTCATGGGTCCTAAGACAAATGGAAGAGAATAGTTTTTTCAACAAATGGTGCTGAGACAAATCATTTAAGAATTAAGCTGGATCCCTACACTTCATACAATGTACAAAAATTAACTCAAGTGACAAAAACTATATAAATTGGACTTCATCAAAATTTTTAAAAAGACCTTCTGTACTTCAAAGAATATCATAAAGAAAGTAAAAAGGTAACTCAAAGAATGGGAGAAAATATTTGCAAACAATGTATCTGACCAGGGACTTGTATCCAGAACATATAAATACTGTTGAGTCTTAAGATTCAACAGTAAAACTATAACACAATTTAAAAATGGACAAAGAATTTGAATACAGAGTCTCTTTTGGGGTGATAAAAATGTTCTAAAACTAGATAGTGGTGACAATTGCACATTTCTGTAAATATACTAAAAACCATTGAATTGTACTCTTTAAAAGATAAATTGCATGGTTTGTGATTATATCTCAATGAAGCTCAATAAATCTCAATTATATCTCAATAAATATGTATAAACTGTATCTCAAAAATTTTTAAAAAGTTACAAAATGGATAATGGGGGAAAGAAAAAGGGTCAGGTCAAGGAACATATACAAAGGACCCGTGGTCAAGGACAATGGCGTGGGGATTCTCTTTAGGAGCAGAGGTTGGACGGGGCAGGAGAGAGCAATGGGGGAAAAAAATGGAACAACTGTAACTGAACAACAGTAAAAATAAGTAAATAAAAAAGAGGAAACAAGCAAAAGTGAGCTCATTATAAATGAAAAATAATGTTAATTTCATGACTGGAGATGAAGTGGAAACTTTCCTAGAGTTATTCCTCACATTGCCATATATCATTATGGATACAACTAGAACTTAGTTTAGTAATTTTCCTCTTTAACTGAGAAGTCATAGAGAAGCAATCTTCTCAGTCAGCCTTATAGCTGGGGATACCAGCAGAGAGGAGACTATACGAGACTAACACCAGAAATAAAAAGGGTAATATTGTCTAATATGACAGACTGATTAGGCAGAATTCCTAAATTCATCAAATTCAAATGGAGGGTAGGACGAATGAGTCAATTTAATTACTAAAAGCTATTGCTAATGCTTACTCTGTATATTGGTCAGTTAACTATATAGATATTAAGACTGTGCTGCTGTAATATATACTGTTCCCAATCTGAGGTGGGGAGAATAAGAACAATATTAGAGTTTTTATCTTTGAGTTGTTTCCAGATGATTTGGGTAAGAATATTTAGAGATAAATGATAACTTTTAAGAGAAATGAATTAGTATGTACTAAAGTTTTAAATTGTGAAACTTATAAACACCACAGAAAAAAAGGGGGACTTAATTGGGAATATTTTCTGAAAAATTTAGTATGGAAATTCACCTGGGAGAGAGAAATGGCATTAGCAAAAACGAGAATGAGCATAACCTGTGGGCATTTAGACTCACATTCAACTAACATTGATTTAATTCCTAGTAGTCAAGAATTTTCTAATTTAATGCTCAAACTTTGCTAAGGGTACTTACAGAGGAGGACAAATATAAGGAATTTGACCCAACTTGTAATTTGTAGGTATCAGAACTAGGATTCAAATAGGGTCATCTTCTTCTAAATGTCTTGTTCTTATACACACCAGATTTGAGGTAAGCGGTAGAGGTGTAGTGAGATGGAACAATGGCAGTGAGAAAATTACACTTGAACTAACAGGTTTTTTGGAAAAAATACAGTTGGAAAGAGATAATCAGATTATTCACGGAGGTCTTAAAGTCACAGGAAAGATTTCAGAAGAAAAACCTGACAAAAGGTGTTGGTTGGTTAGATGTGGAACAAAAGGAGAGATATTAACATAAACACTAACAAATTGAATCATTCTGTTAAAGTGGGACCTGCTAATACATATTAAAAATATTCAAATAAAAGTTAAAAAATCAAACCTCAATATTTAGGTAACTCCTGTGGCACTAAACAAATCACGTTTGTATATGGAACTCTTTTTCTCCAAATACTCTGATTTGATTTCTAATTTATTCTATTAACCACAATTATTAACTATCCAGTATGTGAAAACATTCCACCCAGTACCTACATATTTGCACAATCATTGTTCATTACTGTTCATCTGTCCTGCTTGGATTCCCTTCATATCTGCTTTGATATGCTTCTGTAGGTGTGTATGGGGGAGGGATACACTATACTCTCCTCTTCCTCATTAAGCTTTCCAGATCTGTTGTTACTAACCAATGAGAATCTGTCTCCTTAACATCTCTAATGTATGCTCCTTCCTTATCACTCCCACTACGTCTATGTTGGTAAAACCCTTCACTGGATTTTACTTGGGCTCCTGCAACTAACTCCTGAAATTAGTATTGCCAACAATCAATAAAAAGACAGTATGTACACTATATGCAAGGAAGGGATAAAACTAAATAGAGGAAGGAAAATAATGTAACTTCTGGTTCCTGTTAAAGGACCATACAGAACAGTTAAAGAAACTAAATTATTTTCATATAAAACCAGAGAATTAAGATAGCATTCCATATAAGTTGTAATCATCCCATACATTAACACGCTATTTGTATCATGTAGGCAACCAACTCAAAATTCAAGTTATATTGCAAATAGCAACTTATTTTTAGTGAATTACCTACATTTTAAAGTAGGTCTGTAAGAAGCATTTTGGCCTGAATTACTTTGATTTTATTATGGCTCAGTTTTTCTTTGGCATATCCTCCCCTTCTCAATTCTAGATTCCCAAAGGCCCACCTTTTAGATATTCCCATTGCTTTCAGTACGCAGTTACCCTACCAACATCCAATTTATTTTGTTCTTTGTAGACGAGTTTAAATAATGCTTCTTTAAGGTCATAGTTAGCTGATGTCACTAAAGGTAAAAACTAATACTTGTTGTCCCATTCCATTTTCTCTTCGGGGTAAATCAAAATCTTGCTCTAGGCAATTTCAAAAGATCATCTTTGAGTAGACCGAGGTTGAGTGTGCTCACAGAGTTATGCCCAACAACTAGTCCTCTATCAGCTGCTGAAGGTCGGCTTAGGCTGCCTGGAGGCTGGGGAGCCCAGCATAAACAATGGCAGGAAAACAGAGTTCCCTTCATTCCTTAATTCACATGCAAGTGAGGTGCCAATCAAGTGCTGACAAGCATGGAGAAACCAAAATCAAAAGTAGGTAGACATACACTTTCAAAAGGAACAGTTTTCACACATTTCTAAATGATGTTTTTAATGATGCTTCTTTATGTACCACTACTAATATAAAAAAATAAAATCAATTAGAAAAATACAAATTTTATATCAGCTGAGATAATTCAATAAACTAAAAATATATTTTTACTATAATTGTTTAATGTGTTTTGTAAAAAATATCAACACTTTGACTAAGGAAAGACATGTGAATGCAAATTGATTTATTGAGCACTGCAAACAGGGCAGGTAAGGAGAGATGGTCATTAACAAGGAAAGCTAACTCATTTCCAATGAAAAGAAAATTTTAAGGCTGCTTGATTTTGTCAAACTATCACCTAGGAAGACAAGAGCGAAGCACTCTGAAATGATCAACAATGGAAGCAACGGAATCACTTCATCAAAGTGGCTGGTGAAAGAGATGATGGAAAAGCTTAAAACTGCGTTGTTTTTTAATGACAGTTAATTTCCAACAAACAAGATCAAAGTTTAACAACTAATATAAGGAAAAAGTAAGGTGCATTATTTGTAGATGCCTTTCTGAATGAATTTGGTAAATGAATTCAGATTATGACTAATGATTCTATCAGTGTATAAAACAATTTCTAACACAGAGATGTAAGGCTTTGGAACAGTAACTTTACATACTGGTGTTATCTTTATAGTGGCACTATTTTAAATACAGATACCACTTTTAAAAACTGATTATCAACTCATAAAATAAGTAGTTCTTCCCTTTTGCCTCTAATGGCTGAATATTGGAATTGCTACCAGAGTTATCATATCAAGTTATTTTTACTAGGATCACAGAAAATTTAGAGAATTGGAAACGAGCTGTTACCATATAACAAGAATTAAAACTGGGAAAGGCATATTTTTAGTATCACTTTTTTCATTATTATAGTGAACTGTACACTGTCTGAAAAAATTAGACCTGATCAAATTCCAAAATTTACTCTCATAAAATGAACACTGGTTTTGAAAATAAATCTCTTCTGTATAATGTACTCTTTAGGGGAAATTTAATACTTTAAGGTAGAATAAAATCATAAATTATGTTCTCAGTTTTTAAAAACAACAATTAGCAAAATATGGAAGTTCTGCAATTATTTTGTGCTCTAAGTTTAGAAGTAATTTATTTTCAGACATCTATTAATTTTTAATTTAATTTTAACTTTAAACTATAATTACAAACAATTTAAATTTAGTAAATAGCAGGATACATTTTAAAACAGGTCCTGATTGGTACCTGTTTTTCAAACAATAATCACTATAAGTAATTGCATATATTATTGGAGCTGTACTATCCACATAGTTTACATTTAAAATACATTTTCTTAAAATTCATGACCTAAAAAATGAAAGAATGTAAACTTGTATGAGACTGGTACAAAAACAATCTCCAAACATTCAAATATGTTGTTACAAATTAAGACTGTTCTGTAAGATGTGTGTGTGGGAGGGAGGGTAGAGAGTTTTTAATCAGGAGTAGAATTTTATGATACTTATGCTTAACTTTACTGAAATCCAGAGGATTAAATATGTGATATGTATAATGTATTACTGAGACAAAAATCATAAACCATAATTTAAGATGCTCATAATTCACTTTCTTATAAAGTTAATATTAAAATTTTAAATCCATGTAAAAAATTTTCATGTATTATACTTATGCTGAAAAATCCTGAGACAATGAGTATTCTTCAACATTTTAAACATTATGACTCATCTTCTAAGAATATTGGGGAGAATAGGTAAGAATATTATTCAACTTTAGGTAAAAGCAAAAGGTTTAAAAATATTTTAATTTTTCTTGTTGCTCTTTATCAATGTTACCTTTTAAAAACCCTTTTGAAATTCAGTAGAAACACAATAGTCATATATATTAATCATACTTTGTCAAAAGTTTATGTAAGCTCATCAGTGTACAATGATATTTATTTGGAGGAATCCATGTTATTAGGTCAGGGCTCACATTTTCTTTAGTTGCCACCATCCGTACAGCCCCATCACATAACCCCACCCAAGTCACTTCACAAAAAGTAGCACATATATGAAGTTGAGATAATTGCCATTAATATTTTAAAACCCAAACAAGGTATATTGCATTAAATAGACTTCTCAGGCCTGGTACTGCCTGACAGATACGTGATGTGCCAGTGGTTACATTATACTCCTCCTCCCATGCATGCACCTCCTGCAGAGACAGCAGACTACAGAAGCTGACCCTTACTGAGACCATCTTGTCTCTCTGACAAAGCTCCTTTTTAACTTCTTACTTACTGGTTACTTCCTGTGATGGCGAAAAACTTTAGCTCAGCTTGTGATAATTTCACAGGCCCTGAGGACCCTGACCCTAATAGCCTCAAGGTCAGAAGTCAAGTCTTGTTCTGAAACATCTGTGTGCTTTATATTAAAGTGGAACAAAAGTGGAGAAATATCCACCAGTGTGTGACAAGAAGGACAGGCAAAACAGGACCGACACACTGGTCATCTGTTATTCCAGCATCTTAACTTCATTTTAAAAACTGTGTAAAATTTGCTTAAATTCCAAATTTGATGCACAAAAGATTTTTTACAAACTGCAAAAACAAATAAAAATTTATGTTTTACAGAAGTCTTAAATTTGATTAGTCTTTGAAACATTTTAAGTTATTACTCTGTCAGTGAAATTTCATGTTTTGAGTAATATTATAGCGTACAAAGAAAACACAAGCTACATAAATGAAAGCTGTGTGTGTAGTAGCTATAGGGTTAAAAGAGCAATTTAAAAGAAAACATTTACATTTTAAAAAGTACATTATATTAGTTTCTTAGCTATCTTAAGATATCCATTATATATTAAAATAAATTCAGCAGAGTTAAAAGTACTTAGAAATTGTTTCTAAGAAGGGAAATAAATTTAAGAAATAAATGATTTTAACTTATTTCTTGATCTTAAGAGATTATAAGTATTTGTAAATTTAGGTCAGCAAAATTATTCTCAGGTGTCGCCACCAGTTTTATATCTAAATTAAGTGGGTAAGCAATAAAGTGTGGGGAGTTTGAAAAGGCCATGGGAATATAGTTAATTTCTATGAAAGGAGAAATATATAGCAAAGTTTAGAAGTGTAGAAATTAGACAACCAAAGCTGTGCCTGCTTTACTGCCCACTTGAGGCTATTAGGTTTTAAAATTATGAATACACTTTAATCAAATTAATCATTTTATTAGAGCATGAGTACCCTCCTGTGACACAGGGGCCAGGAGCGTGAAGGCACAAGTTCTTCATCAGTGCATTCTTAGTGCTGATTACACCTCCTTAAACATTCACACTGGCCTTTGTATTATTGTAGATTATATGGACAATATTCAGAAATCTTGATAATTTTTTCTACATGTACATATAATCTTAACTCCAAGAATCAGATTATTTTGAAATGTAAAGATTTCTATGGCGAAGCAATGAGTAGCACTCAGAAACAGATTAACAGAAGCTTTCTGATTCTGTAGATATTTAATTATGTAGATTCTGATCAAGCGCTAATTTGTAGAGAGAAGTCAGGTAAAGATTATCAAAATATTCCCAAATATTCAAAGGGTCTCTTGAAGGTTCTTAACACTTTACAGATAATACATGCTTCAACAGTATATACATAAAACAGGAAACATAAATATCATAAAATATATAAAAATTTAGGCTATAATGTAGAAATTTAAAAGTAATAATTAAATAAGGAACAGGCAAAAAGTGTTCTGGTAAGTATTTATTAGCTCTGCCAAATTAAATAAGTAAATATACTCCTTTTAAATGTCATAAAATTATGTACTCAAAATACATTATTTTCATCCACTTATAAAGGGATTTAAAGTAATGATACCAACCAAACGGGAGTGGAGAGGATAGACCCAGAAGGAGTTTGGACACTGAAAACAGAATTAAATGTGCACTTACCAGTTCAACAAAAGCAAGTCCTCCATAGCTATGAGCAACAAAAAATACATTCTCAGCTGCAGACTGGGCTATGAAATGGTCCCACACATAGACTGCATGTTCTTCAGGAGAACCATTTTCCTATAAATAAAACAAATATATATTACACACTGCATCAAATTATCATCATAATGATCAAAAATTAAATTATGTACTTGTTTATGTAGCATAAAAATAAGATGGTTATAGCTTATTCAAAATAATAATACAAAACTACATTAATTATTCAAATTAGAGAATAAATTAGTATTATACTATTATTAAAATATTGCTAAGCTTAACTGCTACTATAATCTTCTGAAACAAAATATTTAAAATAAGCACATCTTTGAGGGCAAATTACATTCTGGGTATATCTGAGATATTAAAATATATCTAAGGACATTAGTTGCATAACAGAAAATTATAGTAGTCTTATGATAAAACTGTAACACTAAAAAATTCAGACACAATTCTATGTATATTTGAAAATATTTATGTTATACATAAATCTAAATTATTTGAATTATAAAATTTCAAGTATCTCTGGATACCTGAAAATAAGCAGAAGCGAGAAACAAATATTTTTATTTATATTATCTGAAAATATACTTAAAAAAGACTTTCTATACAAATTTTATTTCTAGAACCAAGAGATATCTAAACATATAAACCCAAGGCCTTTTACATTTCTCCTAAATTGCTAAATCTTAAAATAAATGTATGCATGTTGCTTTAATTCCAAAAGCTCTATAATAACTGTAAATTGTTGTGTTTATTTCTATAGCTGACACATATTGTGGTAAAACCTGGATAATGTGAAAAAGAAAGGAAATCCAAAGAGCTAAATAATACTGATCAGAAAACAAACTGCTAATAACTAATACACAGAATGAAAATATTTTGTGCAAATATTTCTTGGAAGCTTTAACACCAAAAGTTTAATTTCCTAAGAATGTCATGGTATTAGACAACAAACACAACTTATTTGTATTTTTCATCCCAGAAATTATACAGTATCATATAAAGGAGCATATGAATAGTTCACTTGGCACCTAAAAGCTGTTGTTTCCTAATGTCTATCTCTGCCTTAAATTTCTCTTCAGAGCTCCAGGCCCAAGGTCATTTCCTCTGGATGCCACAGATACTTCCAAATCAACCAATGCAGCACTGTGCTAAAACTTCCTCTACAAATCTGTGTCACTGTCTGTGCTCCCCACCTCCAGCTGCAACCTCAGCATCATATTTTATTTCTCTCTCCCTCAAACTCCATGTATAATCAATCATTAAAATGCTGTTGATTCTGTCCCCAGCTGTCTCTTAAATCCATTCACTTCTTGCCACTCTCATCTCCTCTGGCTTAGCTCATGCCACCATCATTTCACATGTCAATGATGGCAACAGTCTCCAGCCCACTTTCCCTGCTTCTTGAGTTGCCCATTTAAATGCCCTCTCTCTGATTTTGTAATGAGAACAACCATTCAAAAAAGCAAATATGATCATGTTGCTACATTATTCACCTTCTGCTTAGAGCCGTTCAAAGTTTCTATATTGCACTCAGGATCAAGTTTGAACTCAGTATGCATGATATTAAGGCCTTTCATGGTCTGGCTTCTGCCTTGAACTATATCTCTCACCAGTGCCCCTAAAACACAATGACCCAAAAGACACCTTTTTTCCACCCTGAGTGACAATAGAGAACACTTTCTGCGTTCCAATTGCAGGGAACAACTTGCAGTAACCTAACTGTGCCATACTTTTCTTGTCTCTGGACTCTTCATTTCAAAAGTGACCCTTGTACTGTGCCCTCACTTCACCCACCACCTTCACCTACACAATTCCTGCTTGTCTTCTGAACCCAAATGAGACATCACCTTCTATCAAATGTCGTTCCAATTATCCCCAAGGCTAGGTAATGTCCTACAACATCTTGTGCATGCTTCCAGTGCTGCACAAATGATTTTTATTGTAATTGCTTGTTAGATTATCAAATTATTGAGGCCAAGAACTGAGTTTTGTTAATTAAATCTCAGGGTAATAAATAAATAATGAAAAGAAAACATTTATCTTCAGGAGGATTACTTACAACCTTGTAGCCATATATTGAAATACAAATATACTTTCAAAGATAACTATTAGTAACAAATATGAAATTACCCATGCCAAAAGTATATAAAATAAATACAAGAACACTGAGTGGGAGGAAATCACTTTACAGCATTTTTGGCTTTAATAATTTAGTTTTCATTAGTTTTCAAAATAGAAAAATGGGTATCATAAAAATCAGGGTGGTTAACTCTAGGGAAGAAAGAGTTGAAATTGGGATATTAGAATTCTGGTGACTGACAATGTTTCATTTCTTGACTAGGATGGTAGTTACACAGTGTGTTCTTTATATAGTTATAGTTAACTGACTAACATGAGGGGTGCCCTCCCAAAATCCCAGAATTATCTTCTGGAGAGCTTCCTCTACTAGATGAGTGTTCTATATCTGTATCAGTGTAACAGCTAGCATTGTTGTAAGAGGCTGCATTTGCTTTCAGTAAATTTTTTTTGGAGATTCTTTCAACACGTTGGACCACTGCATGATGGGTGACTTATGCATGCACCTGCCCACAACGCACTGAGTGTTCAGCAGTTTTTAACGAAAAATGGTATGACCCCCATACCCCACCCTCCCTATTGATCTGATCTTACCAGTGGCAACTTTGTTTTCCCCAGATGAAAAATATCTTCAATGGGTAATGTTTTGTTGATGTGGAAGAGGTTAAAAAAAGTGGCAAAGCACTAAAAGGGATCAAAATCTACAAATTGAAAAACTGTTTTGAGCAGTGGAAAAAATGTCTTCATAGGTGTACTGTATCAATTGGAGAGCACTTCAAAGGTGACCGAAGTGTAAATATGTAAGAAAATGCAATTTTTTAGAAATAAAATCCATTTTGGAGGGTACTCTTTATACATATTTAGCACTTTTCTGTACATATATCTAGAGTGACCATAGAATTTATTGTACAAACTTTTGAGAGTGAAGAAAAGTATTATCAGTAATTGTACTTAAAGAACAGTTCTAAATTGCAATGATCCAGGCAAAATCCAGACACCTGATTTCCCTAGTTTTATTTCACAACGAAAAAAATATATAGGGAATATAGTCAATAGTATTGCAATAACTATGTATGATGCCAGGTGGCTACTGGAAATATTGGAAGGGTGGGGAACAGTTTGTAAAGTATATGATTGTCTAACTACTATACTGTACACCAGAAACCAGTACAAAATAATACTCAAAGTACACTGTAATTGATAAATAAAAACAAAAAAATGCAATAAATCCATTTCCAATAGTAAAAGAAAGAAAGAAAGAAAGAAAGAAAGAAAGAAAGAAAGAAAGAAAGAAAGAAAACAAAACAAAACAGAAAGACAGATGAAAGAGTTTCTACATACTGATAGCTGGCAGAACCAACAATCTTAAGCATCTGTGACTGTTCTAAATAGTCTTCTATGTATAGACAGAATAAAAACATATAGGAGTTAGATTACTGTCCTCATTAGGCACTGTGCTGGAAGTGAAGGTGTAAGGATAATAAGAAGTAAGCCATAATCCTGGTCTTTAATGTGTTTGCAATTTCACAGGGTGTTACATAAAGACAGAAGGGGCAGTAGTATGTGAGCAATATTCCTCTCTCTATTCCTGACAGACTCTCGACACCAAGTCCAATGGGCTCATTATAAATCCACATGATCTGACCTCAGTGAGACTCTCCCTGATTTCTTCTCGTAGTTACCAATTCTTCCTTGAGAACCTACCTGTCCCATCCTTTCCATTCCCACCTCAGTTTGTGTCCTCTTACAATAGATTCCTAACTAGTTTCATTTCGTCTAGTCTTTCCCTGTAAGCCTATCTCTCCAGCATTCCTTCTCACTATTTCCTGGAACCTGATTTAGGCTCTGAAAAATCTGGATTACATACTAACAGTCTGCAAACCCTAGACAAAAGTCTATCATGGAATTCAGTCTAGGGTCTCATGGGTAACGCAGCTCAGACAAGACAAAACCTAAAGGCAAGAGCACTTCTCCAGGGTAGCGTGTTCAGTAATCCACATATATAAAGTGATAAAGACTATAAATACTACTCAGGGTAACAGCAGAGTGAATGGAAAGGAAGAGATGGACTGAGTCATTACAATTGAAGAATTAGCAAAACTTTGTGACTCATAGGATATGAGGAAAACTGTCAACCAGGCCCAAATGACCCATCTATGACTAACAGAGAGCTAAGAATCAACAGTTCTTTCCACTGTTCACATATAAAGACTACTGTTTTCAGAGATGAGTATTATAATTGAGTCTTTTCCTCCATACTCTAGGGAGACAATGTCTGTTTAATAGTGGCCTGTCAGCAGTAGAAAAAGGAAACCTCAAATATCCATGTGCCCCAAGTACTTACATAAATATTTTCAGTTTGACTCTGAGACCATTAAATTATTCTTTAATGTAAAGTTTTAAAACCAAATGTTCAAAAATGTGAGACCCAATTGAAAAATGTCTAAAATATCCACTTTGGGGAACACCTATAAGCACAACTAAATAGTCTAAACAAGACTATTTTGGACCAGACTTGACATCCTTTAACCCTATAAAATATAGGGCAGAAATGACAGTTTGCCATCAGGACAGTGGTGGCAGGCATTCCTTTTAGGTGGGAGCCCTACAGCAGCCCCTGTAGAAGCCCATGTAGCCTCCCAGGAGTTATTCTCCTTGGCCATGGGGTGCTAGCTCAGGAATGAGGGAATCAGAAATCACCTTGGGCAGATGCACGAGTTATCCTGACTTAAAAGTCTTATACCCCACAGAAGCCAATACCTCTTGCAACAATTCCATAGGCACGGCTTCCAGGGATCCTGCCTATAAGGAACTTGCCCAATTACAAGAGTTATTACCCTCAGGAAAGATCAAACCGATGGCATTTTTGAGGTGTCTCCATACAGCTTTCCACAATGGCTGCACCAATCTGTACTCCCAACAGTGGGAAATGGTTCCCCTTTCTCCACATCCTCACCAGCACTTATTGTTTGTTGATTTATTGATGATAGCCATTCTGACAGGTGTGAAATGGTATCTCATTGTGGTTTTAATTTGTATTCCTCTGATGACGAATGATGCTGAATATGTTTTCATATCTATTGGCCGTCTGTATGTCCTCTTTGGAGAAGTCTGTATTCAGATCCTTTGCTCATTTTTTAATGGGTTGTTTGGTTTTTCTGGTGTTGATCTTTGTACATTCTTTATAAATTTTGGATATTAATCCTTTATCAGATGTGTTGATGACTATGTTCTCCCATTCTGTGGGTTGTCTTTTAATTTTGTTGATGACTTTCTTTGCTGTGCAAAAACTTTTTTAGTTTGATGTAGTCCCACTTGCTTATTTTTTCTTTTGTTTCTCTTGCCTGGGGAGATATATCCAATAAAATATTGCTACAAGCAACATCCAAGATTATGCTGCCTATGTTTTATTCTAGGATTTTTATGGTTTTGAGTCTAACATTTAAGTCTTTGACCCATTTTGAACTTATTGTTGTGTGTGGTGTAAGAAGGCGGTCTAGTATCATTTTTTGCACTTGTCTGCCCAATTTTCCTAACACCATTTATTGAATAAACTATCTTTAGCCCATTTTATGTGCTTGCTTCTCTGTTGAATATTAAAGGTGTGGACTTACTTCTGGGCTCTCTACTCTGTTCCATTGATATATGTGTCTCTTTTTATGCCAGGACTATTTTATTTTGATTACTATGGCCTTGTAGTACAATTTGATATTAGGTAGTGTGATTCCTCCAACATTGTTTTTCTTTCTCAGGATCACTATTGCCATGTAGGGCCTTCCGTGGTTCCATATAAATTTTGGAAATATTTGTTCTAGTTCTGTGAAATATGTCATTGGAATCTTGACAGGAATTGTATTGAATGTATAGATTGCTTTGGGTGGTATTGACATTTTAATGTTTATTTTTCCCAGCAATCCCACTTCTGGGAATATACCTGAAGGAAACCAAAACACTGCAGCTGTCCCTCGCTATATCACAGTTCGTTTATTGCAGCTTCACGGTATCATGGGTTTTAAACCCTCGACACAATGAAGCCACAACAAGTGAACTGTGATATAGCGAGGGACGACTGTACACTTCACTGGTGAGTACCCATATAGAACTTTATATGTTGTTAAAATTACATAGGCCTAAGAGTACAGAAAGTGTTTAAGAGCACATGAAGTGTTTATAAAAGTGTGGGAAAGGTTAATAAGAGAGTGGGAAAGATTTATAGGAGTGTGGGAAGGGTTTATAAAGTCTTAAAATATATATAAATAATAAAATAAATATAACGCTGCTACTTCACGGATTTTCATCTATTGCAGCTGTCTCTGGAACACAACGCCCGAGATAGGTGAGGGATTGCTGTAGTTTGAAAGAACATAAGCATCTTTATGCTCACTGCAGTGTTATTTACAATGGTCAAGATATGGAAACAGCTCAAGTGTCCATCAGTAGGTAGTGAATAAAACAACTTTGGCACATTTACACAGTGGAATACTATTTGGATGTAAAAAAGAAGGAAAGTTTTACCTTTTGTGACAGTATCGATGGACCTGGAGAACATTATGCTAAATGAAATAAGCCAGTCAGAGAAAGACAAATACCATATGTTTTCATTCATATGTGGAATCTAATGAACAAACTGAACTAACACAGAAAATGAGGATGGACTCATAGAGAGCAGGATGACAGCTAGTGCAGGGGCAGGGGTGAGGGGGTGGAGGGATTGAGGAAAGAGGAAAAAGGACTCATGGACATGGACAACAGTGTGGCAATTTCTGGGAGAAGGGTATAAAGGGACTAAATGGTAATAGGAAAAAATACAAGATTAAATTTTTTAAAAAAACTATATGGTATTTACAGTCTGTAGTCCTTCTAATCCAGATACAGTTCACCAATCAGAAGTAATTTTCTAGCAATGTTGCCTAGCAACCACCCACTTAGAGTGAATATTATGGTATGCTTCCCAAAAGTCCTTTTAGTTATATGGCACTAATTTCCTGAGATTGGCAGCTAATAGCTTTAACTGAGGTACTGTCTTGGAATTATTTTCACCCAAAGAAAGCTATCTTGCCTAAATCAGTGATTTTCAACCTTTTTCATCTCATGGCAAATGTAAACTAATTACTAAAATTCTGTAGCACACCAAAAAATATATTTTTTGCCGGTCTGACAAAAAAATAGTATAATTTTGATTCATTCACACCAGGGGGTTATTGTTGTGCTGGCTACTGTCATTTTTTTATTTGACAATCTCAGAGAAAAGAGGTTAGTGACCCCATTTAAATAGGTATTGCACATTTTAAAAATTTTTGTAGGACACCAGATGAAAATCACTAGCCTGAATTAATAATCCCACTTCTGAGGCAACTACATTTAATGATTTTGTTTGAGATGATGATGATATATAAAGGCCCTTCGCTAGGCTAAAGGTAGGACATCTCTGAAGTGGCATTCCAGATGCATGGATCACGACAGATTTACATAAGGCTTTTGTTGTGACTGTATGGCAGTTCTGTTCCTCCTTCCAAATTCCTTTTGTTTTAAAACTCCTTTACAGATGTGGATTCCAAGAGAACTCCCTGACAAATTTCCTGCATGGAACTTTAAAATCTGTAACCTGGGAAACCCAACTGAAGACACTATCTCATGAGGCTTCCAGGGACACAGAGCTAGAAAGTTAACTGAAGGTCATGTTCTAGTGCAGATGGAGAAATGATTTTGACATGTAACATCTTATAAGAAATATATAGGGACTTCCGGTCAAGATATAGGGAGACATGGCTGACCTGTTTGCACAACCACATGAAAATTAAACTGAAATATAGAACAACCATCATTCAGGAATGTCAGAAATCAAGCTGTATGGAATTCTGTCTGACAACTATGAAATCGAATTGCATGGAAATCTGACAACTACGGAATTAAAGAAACTACATCCATCCAGACTGGTAGGAGGGGAGCAGACACAGAACAAGCTGGTCCCACACCCATGTGGATAAAAATTCAGGAGGGATATCTGGGGATCCAGGAGTCCAAGACCCACACCAGGCCCTCCAGCACATGGTTCCCGAGTCCCCACAACTTCTGGATGCAAAAACCAGTGGGGATTGAGTTGGTGGAAGAAATTTCTACAGCCCCAAGCAGTTCTTGTTAAAGAACCCACACATGGACTGACCTACTCAGACTCACTCCCTCTAAGCTCCAGCATTAGGGTGGCAGCTTGAAAGGCACCAGTGGTATACAGGGAAAAACTGAAGTGTCTGGCATCAAGACGAGCAGAGGCCATTGTTCCTTTGCTCAACTCTCCCCATGAGAGTCAGCAGGGTGGTGGCATATGTTAAGATTCCATCAACCTAGCTAACACTGTTTAGACAGCCTTGGAGATCCCCAGAGGCTCTGCCCCACCCAATTACGGGCCTACCCAAGCTGGTTTTCCATAAGAATGGCTGGTCTGGGCTACTAAATCCTATCAAACAAGCAACAGCTAGCTTCAGTGAGCCCTAGCATGAGCCTGATTACATTCATAGCTTGGCTTCCCCTGGGAAACTCTAAACCCAGCAAAAGTAGCGGCCATCTCAGATTGCTTTGCAGTTCAGGGAGGGAGCCCCCTGGAAAAACACAGGTGGGGCTGCACCACCTAGGAAACCCCAGGGCTGACATACCCAGTGGACAGTACAGACCACATTGGAGCACCACAACCCTCCCCCTGTACAGCTGATCTTCCACAGACTGAGGGTCTGTGATCACAGCCAGTCCTTGTAGCTAACTGGCCTGGGTAAATCCCTCCCATTGATCTGCCAACTGCAACCAAATCTCGACTACAAGAGGAGGGTGTACTCAGCTCACACAAAGGGTGTGCCTGGAATACCCAGCTTGGGTAATAGGGGAGGTTGTGCCACTGAACCCTACAGGACACCTACTATATTAGTCCACACTACCAAGACACAGAGTCAAAGCTGCTCTACCTAATACATATAAACAAACACAGGGAGCCTGCCAAAACAAGGAGACAAAGAAACATGGCCCAAATAAAAGAACAGATCAAAACTCCAGAAAAAAGAGCTAAATGGAATAGAGATGAGCAATTTATCAGATGCAGAGTTCAAAGCACTGGTTATGAGGATGCTCAAGGAACTTAGTGAGTACCTCAACAGCATAAAAAAGACCCAGTCAAAAATGAAGGATACATTAATTGAAATAAGGAACAATTCACAGGAAAAGAACAGTAGAGTGGATGAAGCCAAGAATGAAATCAATGATTTGGAACAAAAGGAAGCAAAAAACAACCAATCAGAACAACAAGAAGAACAAAGAATCCAAAGAAATGAGGACAGTAGAAGCAGCTTCTGGGACAACTTCAAGAGGTCCAACATTCGCATCATAGGGGTGCCGAGATGAGAAGAGGAAGAACAAAAAATTGGAAGTCTATCTGAAAAAAATAGTGAAAGAAAACTTCTCTAATTTGGTGAAGGAAATAGACATGCAAGTCCAGGAAACACAGAGAGTCCCAAACAATATGGATGCAAAGAGGCTCACTCCAACACACATCTTAATTAAAAGGCCAAAGGTCAAAGATAAAAAGAGGCTCTTAAAAGCAGCAAAAGAAGTTAGTTACCAGATGACTGCAAGATGGGAGAGGGAAGGGAGAGAATGGGTGAAGAGGTGAGGGGATTAAGAAGTACAAATAGGTAGTTGGAGAATAGCCAAGGGGATGTAAAGTAGGAAATGGAGTAGCCAAAGAACTTACATGTATGAGCCATGGATATGAACAATGGTTAGGGGACTGCCTGAGGGAGCGTGGGTGCTGGCTGCAGGGGGGCAAAGGGGGAAAAATCAGGACAACTGAAATAGTATAATCAATAAAATATAATAAAAAAGAAATATATGGAAAGTATACACAGGTATTTACATTTATTATTATCCTGCCTATGTTTAAAACTACTGCAAAAGATTGTCAGCTCAAGTTTATCTGTCTGTTCTACTACTCGTCATGTAGTCATGGTAGGTTAAATTGAATACTGGCTATTTCACTGGTTCTTCTCTATCCTAATATTTCTTTAATTTTCCATATCATTTCTCCTTCCTTGTAGAATGCAAAGTTTTGAAACCAAATTTGAAGGCAGATACTCTTTTGGATTCAAACTATAAATATGAGGTCTGTCCAGAAAAAAGGCTAACCAGTTAATATAATGAGAATGGTTTGCACAGCATTGATGTAACCTGGCAGCCAAAGAGAGTGGACTGGAATGCACATGAGTGAAAAATGATGACTTCACTGTACTAGTCAGTGAGGCTGGTAGGCGCCATTGAATGAACATGTACACTTTGTAGCTGCTGCATTCAAAACTACTGAGTGAGTAGAGAAACAAATCTGCATCAAGTTCTGCATTAAGCTTGAACATTCCTCCATGGAAACTATTTGGATGATTCAGAAGGCTACAGCTATGGACAAATGGTGATTGACAGTTTGATTACGACAATGAGCACACACATGCATCAAGTCTCGTGCAATGTTTTGGAGAAATGTCAAATCATCCAGTTGACTCAGCCTCCCTACAGGCCAGATTTGGTGCCCTGCGACTTTTGGCTTTTCCCAAAACTAAAAACACCTTTGAAAGGAAATAGATTTCAGACCATTGATGAGATTCAGGAAAATTCAGTGGGGTGGCTGATGATGATTGGGAGAACTATGTGAGGTCCCAAGATGCCCAAGGGACTTAGGCATCATTGCTTTATATATAATGTTTCTTGTATATTGTTATCTTCTTCAATAAATGTCTCTATTTTTCATAGTACATGGCTGGATACTTTTTGAACAGAACACACAAGGCATGCTATAAGCACTGCATGAATGACTAACAATGTCAGGGATATTGGTTATGACAGTGTTGATAAAATAAGAAGTACATTTCAAAAACCAAGACAAGTATTTAAACTCCATTTAGAAATCTAGCTTCTAATAATCTGGAATGTTGCAAATGGCTGATGCTCAGTGATGTTCACCACTGTCTCACTTATAAAAGCAAAAATCTGGATAAAGCTTATATGTCCAGTAATACAAAAATAATTACAGTTTAAGGAAATGTTATGTAGGTTTTCAATGAGTTTACAAAGTAAGACATACAGTTCATCCTATTTTATATGTGGTATAATTCACTATGTACAAAGGCTTGAAAAAACTAGAAGAAACCAAAAGCATTAAAAATAGCTAAGCTGCTTACAGGTTATAGGATTATCAATGTTTTCTATCTTTAGCTTCTTTACATTTTTCTGAACTTCCCCAAATTTCTACAAAGTACACATTTTTCATAATAAAACAAACAAAAAATCAAATGCTAGTATTGAATGATTACTATGGGCTTCTTAGGGAGAATCACCATCTGAGCAGCGTCTTTACATCCTCATCTAACACATTCTAATGTCTAGTTTGAACCCACTGCACAAAAAAAATGAGAAGAGCACATAGAGCACAACAGTCTGAGATTTTCATTACTGAGCCATGTAAGAGTAGCACTGCTCTTAAAGCCCAATCACTGACAGGAACAACAGTGATCCTGAGTCATCAAAAGGAAGTTAATGATGCTATGTGAATTCCATTTTTTGAGAAACTGGTGACATACAATTAAATAGTTTTATTCAAAGTATTATTTTTTTGAGAAGTGATAAAACACATAAACCTTAGCTATAAAAACATGACTAGTTCCCAGGGCTTTCACAAAATGCTGACTTTTTACTATTCACAGTGTTCAAGAGAGCCAGATTCCCATCATTTTAAGATGTAACACATTCCGCCAAATATTTATTGCTTCCTACAACAGTTAAGTACAATAATGGCAGCACAGAAATTAATATACCTGGAGTGGCTTTTAATATATATTTCTGACATATTACATTACTAAAATCACAGTTTTATAAATGAGGTGACACTGTTCCAAGGTAAATTTGTGTCATTCCAACCCACAGCTCACATTGTGTCCACAATCATTATATATTTATAAAACATAATCCGGCAGGTGTATATTACCAGCAGTGTATTTTGAGACTAAACAGATTTCAACAGGAAAGACTTTCTAATATGCCTCAATTACAGAAATGCAAACATACTAAATCTATTCTACAGGTTTCTCCATGAATTTCACATTAGAGTACATTTTGTATTGAGTAATTTCAAGCTGGATGATTTTAAAATATGCAAATGCACAAAGTACATAAAAAGAAAATAAGTAAAACCATTAATTAGAGGTAGCTGGTGGCAGAATGCATAGGATATTTACACTGTGGAATTCATCGTGTTCAGAGTACAGGTTGGATTTTCTGATGTACTCCTGCCATCATTAATCGTTAAATGCCAAATAGAAGTGATGCAGGAACCAAAGCCTTATCAACTATGCCAGATTCTACTACCTAGGCATTGCAAGGTCTGCATTTGTGATGGACTACCTGAGCTGATAACACATGGAATTATCTAAACAACATTTGCATATTTGTGTAATTATTTTCTAAGGTTAATTAGCTCCTGTAAAGCATTTCGCCCTTTGAGACTGCTTACAGTGACAGGTTCACATATTTTCTGAACCATTGCCAAATCCAACAGATTTTTCTTTGGCTTACCTGTTGCCACAAAGTTATAAAATAAGTGTGCTCCTACAATACATACTTTAAACTTATAAGTGATTTTAGGAAAAGTAAGATAAAAATGTAATAAATTTAAAGATTTTTAAAATGCCAAATTTTAAAAACTAAACTTCAAAATCATTTTATTGAATATACTTCATATAATCCTTTCTGTGATTACACCGGTAATCTGCTTTGAAAATGTGTTTATGAATAATAAAATCCACCATGTTTGTCTTTAGCACATACCTATGTCACTAATTACAACTGTCACGTATATAAGTCACCCACCCACACACTTATCAGCTGCCCTAGGTATTACCATTGGACATATCAACTGGAGAAAAAACACTAATATAAAAATCTTTACTTTTTCATGATAAAATTTATAAATAAAAGATGTTTCTTTTAAAAAGCTAAGGTTTTTCATTAGATAAAATATAGCTCAATAAAATCCAAATGACAGGCAGATATCCAAGTTAGATGAATTTATGAGGATGCAAAAAAGTAAGTTACTCCCTTGCACCCAACGAACCCACAGGTATAAGATGAAAGAAAATTTACATTTCTTCTTCTAGAACGAATGTAATGCAAATAACATATGGTCCTAATCCAGAAAGACACACAGAAGGAAATTTATGATTTAGCTTTAAACTTTTAGATTATTGTTATTTAAAACTCCTTGGTACATGAACAATATATACATTGGTATGTATGGTAGTACAAAAGAAAACATATATAAGGACACTTACAGTTAAAATATATTTTATAATATCACATGGGATATAATTTTATCTTAATCCAGTTAAATAATTTGTTAAAATTTTAATTTTGGCATATTTTAAATGTGCTGTCTCTTTAAAAGTGTATGCACTGGCATTTAATGATATTAAAGAACCAGGAGTATATATGAATGCATAAAAACTGATGGTAAAACATACATATAATGAAAACAGCTTCAAAAATAAAGAATCATTATTTGGTCTCTAAAATAGTACGTTGATTCATAAGAAATTACCACTATTAGACATTTGGAGCTTAAAAATGGCAATATTATAAGATTCAACTTAAACATAATGAAAAGAGATAAAAGAATCTATAAACTGGAGATATCTTAAAAACTATATTTTTTTTTCCTACCTTTTAGGTGTCAAAATATTATTGACAGCCATCAATCTTGATGACAGATTCAAGGCTATGTTACTCATCAATATGGCTGTATTAGTAAATTATAAATGGTTATGAACAGAACCACTCATAATAAATATAACTGACAGAAGATCAGTATCTAGAACCAAATCAAACATATTTGAATTTCAGATATTTCAAGCTTAACATATCCAAAGTAAACTCTGCACTGGTTTCCAACTCCCCATTATCTGTTCTTCCTTCAGTCTTTCTCATCTTATTAAATGATACCTCTACCCATTCAGTTGTTCAAGCCAAAAAACTGGAAGTCATCCTTGGTATCTCCCTCTATCTCTTATATTTATTCAACTTATACTCTCAGATATTTCTGAAGTCCATAAACTTCTCTCAATACCCACTCTTACTATCTTACCCAAAGTTACCACAATATCTTGTCTAGGACACTATCCACTTGAACTGGGTACATGTTTTGTCTTATTTAATCTTTACAATGACTTTATGACACAGATATGCTAAGTGCTCAATTTACAGAGGTTAATTAACTTACACAAGGTCATACAACTTGCCAGACTGCAAGCTATTATGTCTGCTTTAGGATCTGAACTTTATGCTACACTATCTATTCTTTTAATCATGTGTTGTTAACAAATGGCTGTGATACCAGGCTGACATAAAACCTTGTCTTTTTATCTGTTTGGATATAAAGTTTAAACAACAATTAACTACCAAAAAGTTAGTAAAAAAGATGAACAAATAATTATGGTCTATTATTTACAGAAATGATGCCAAATGCTTTCTTATTGGATTATAATTGCCACAAAATGAGTGTAACTTGGAATGGAAGGCAGATAGAGGTGGTCAGATTCTTAGATTCAAAAACTATGCTCCTGAGCATTTCCAATAAAATAAACACTTTAGTAAAATTTAGGCTTTCTTCCCTCAGTACAATCTAGAATACAATCTTAATAATGCTTCTGTTGTACATACTGAGGTAGACACAGATCTAAATAATTTACACATATTAACTCATTTGATCCTGACAACAACCCTATGAAGTAGGTACTATTATTATCCCCATAATCAGATGAACAGGCAAAGAATGATTTAAAAAACTTACTCAGAAAATTGCTAGTATATGGCAGAGACAGAATTCAAACCTACATAGTCTGATTCCATACATGTAATCTTAATTACTTTATACTGACTTGTTAAAACACATTTAATATCCTTTCTTCTAAGTAAGCATCACCAAGCTTTGCTGCACTTTGTAGCAATAAACCAAAGGGATAAGCATCTTTAAGAAAAAGGGACAAGAGTGTTGCTTACAGCGATAGTTTATACTGTGGGCCAGGTTCATGTGAAAAAAGATCATCTTTGTGAAATAAAGCAGTTTTTTTTCTGAAAGTTACACATGTCATTCTTTTCATTATTTAGGACTATATACAATAATGGTTGTGGTTTTACTGTACTGTAGTTTTACTATCCCCACAAGACTGAAGCACCCATTCCGCCATCTCCTATGAGTGTGTAGATGGCTGACAACTCCTGCAGCCAAACAGCCCCAAATCCCTTTCTCTTGTTACTGATTTCAAAAGAAGAGAACCACCATGCCCATGACTGTACTTCCTTCTTGGAGGGAAACAGCATCCAACGACTGTTTAGTGCAGGGGAAATAGTTCTGCAAATGGTAAACACTTTCAGTAGTGACGAAATGGAAGTGTATAATGGTAGAAAGGAATACACCAGCAGTTACGTATATTGGTATTGAAAAGGCTAAATATGTCTCATGATATCTGTACCTGAATCTAAAGCTATACTTACAACATAGCAAAACACAAATGTTGACACTGGGGCATCAAGGAAAGGTTAAATTATTTCCAGTGTGCTTTATCTACAAAAGTAAGGCATTACATAGCACATTTCACAGAAATTTAGGGGAAGGAGGAAGGGAGGTAATCTTCAGGGAAGCATGTATTTCCTGGGGGCCTTGGGGAGCTTAGGCTTTTGTGTAGGCAGGACAATTACTGTTAGACATCAGTAAATCAAATGTAAATGCTTTTGATTTGATATCCCTGCTTTGTAAGACACATGTTAACCAGATGGAAAGATTATTTACAATTGCCAGAGACAACATATTCTCATTCTCTCTCCCTCTCCCTGACCCTCTCTCCCCCTCTCTCTCCCCCCTCCCTCTTTCTGTCTCTCTCTCTCTCTCACACACACACACACACACACTAGAAACCTCTTCTTATCCAGACACTGACACTTAATGAGTTTCATGACTTTGAGTGCTTTACTACCGTCTTGGATGCTAATGTTCCTCATTTGTAAATGGGAGGTTACTCTGAGAGAACTCTAATACTGTTTTCTGATAAAATAGAGTAAAATCTTTGGGAATAAAGAGAATCTGGGTTGCCATCCTATAGGGAGGCTGAACTGATACAAAATAAGACGCCCGGCAAACAGCACATAATAGATGTTTGATTTCTGTCAGGATATATTACAAAGATGCAACTAAGTTATTTATATATTTGAAATAATGACTTACTTGGTCACAAACCAGCTTCTGAAAACACCTTAAAATATACTAACAAAACTATACTAGTTCAAACATATTATAATAGTATCTGTATATACTATAATTCATTCTAACAAACTTGGATATTCTAAATTTGTGAACATTTTGAATTTAAGTAGTATTTTAGGCTTCAAAAATGAAGACAAGGTAGCACTTTTAGAATTCATGTATTAAAGTTTTATTCCATCCTTTGATTTTAAATCTAGATATTAAATTTTGGCTTTCAATTGATATTGTTAAACTATTGCTCTTATAGATTTGAGTTAGAAATGGTTTTACTTCAATAAGACTGATTCCTGGGAATAGAGCTGTTGGATGGAAAGGTTTATGTATTTTTAAATTTTATGTTACCAGACTTCTCTCTCATATTCCTATCATGCTGTGTGAGAGCAATCTTTTCTTTACATCCAGCAAACTATAGGCATTATAGCTGCTTCAAATGTTTAATAATTTATTTAGTCAATTAATAATTATAAATATAAGTACTTTGATATGCATGTCCTCATTAATGAAGATGTTAAACAATTTTTACTAAAATAAAAACAGGGTTTAGCACAATATGCTTTTTCGTGAAGCTTTGTCTATTTGTGCAGAAGTAAATTTATTGAAATAGTATAACTTAAAAAAACCTTCCAACTTATCCCAAATAGTGCAAAAGATTTAATTTAAAAATCTATTTTAGAATGTTCTATCCTAAGAAAAACATTTTGCATACTGCAAATCTAAATTTCTCATCATGTAAACAAACAAAATTTAATACATTTTGGTAAGATAAATTGCTATATTTTATTAACAGTTCTGATTTTAAAACAAGGGCAAATATTGTATTTATTGCATCACAAACCCAAACACAGAGAACAACTTTACCATGTTATTGTTAATATTTCCTATGTATAGCAAACAAACGCCAATTTATTTATAAGCAAAATATGAAAAAAGTAAGAAAAGAATCATGTGTTTTTATCTTTTGAAAACACGATAGCCCTGGCTGGTAGTACCAATCAGTGAACCAAAGGGACACTGGTTTGATTCCTGGTTAGGGCACATGCCTGGGTTGCGGGCCAGGTCCCCATTTAGGGGTGTGGGAAAGGCAACCGATTAATGTTTCTCTCCCTTTCTCCCTCTCTCTAAAAATAAATAAATAAAATCTTTTTTAAAAAGAGGAAACACTGCATACATTAAAATATAAAGTTCTTACAATAAAAATAAAGTCACGGACTATATTTACAGTAATAATAGTGCTAACATTTATCAGGTGGTTACCACTTACCAGCTTCTGATAAAGCACTTTACATGTATTCACTCATGCAATCCTCAGAATCACATTATGAGGTAGGTACAATTATGGTTCCCACTGTATGGATAGCGCACAGAGAGATTCAGTACTTTGTTCAAGTTCAAACAGCTAATTAGTGCAATTCAGGATTAGAGCACAGGAGGTTGGAGTTGTAAATCCCTACTTTTAACCCCTGAGCTAACCTAACTCACTCCAGTCTTGTATCTGCCACAGTGCCTTGCAAGTTGATCTGTACCAACGCCTTTAGTTTTAATTTGCACTTAAATGCTTATTAAGAAATGTAATTAAAAACAATCTGAAGACTCTTCTAAAAGAACTGTAGGATATTTATTTATTTTTCTTCTATTAGCAACATGATGAAATCACTGAAACTGCAATTAATTATCCAAATTAAAAAAAAGAGATCAATTAGTATGTCCAACAAAGAAATTCTAGAATATTTAGCTTGCTTACTCTTGAGACTAAAGTATTATTTCCTTGTTCTCTTTGGCATGACTAGTCAAACCGCATACACTTTCTCTGTAGAATATGTAATTATTTGAGACTAAACCCACAAGTGACAATTCTGAAAATTGGAACATCATGTTATCAACTATGACTAAATATCAGATTATTAACATATAAAATTTTAAACTGAAAGATGAATACAGTAAAACTGTGGTCACTTTAGTAAACCTGACAATCTCAATTTTAGAATTACAAAACAAAAAGCTTCAAAGAATTCTCATATACTATAAATATTATCAGGACCAGACTGTCACTTGGTGACCTTGCTGGTGTCTAACTCCTTTAAGAGTATTTGGAAGTACATTGTTTCAAATCAATAACTAATTAACAAAGTACAAAAGAAGTTGCACTGTTTCCTTAGCTCCTTGTTAAAAATGGCTTTTGGCAGCACATGGGCAGAAAGGTCACTTTTATGACATCTCCAGGAGCCTTTCAACACCCTGCCACTGTCAGATTAAATTACTTTTAGCAATTGTCATAAATTAAAGCAGAAGCCATTTGTAACAGCAGGCTGTCATAATGACATGGTGAGTAGTTGTTTTGATATGAATTTCTTCCACTGACCTTCTATCATATCTTAATTTTTGTGGTTGACCTAACTGGAAGATTGGGAGGGAGCATGTCTTAACTCAGAAAGCACAGGCCAAACCTTGGGGGTCTTAGGACAAGACACCAACAAATAATTTTAAAAACATTTCCACAGATACTTTGAGAAGCTGAGGTTATAAAACAAAGGAATGTGTAAGTTGGAAATTAAATTTAAATCAAAATTATTCTTAACACAAAAATACAGAATGTATGAAAAATTAAATTTTCTATTGTGTTCATAAACATGAGATTATGGGATCATCACCATATTGTCCAAAGGAAACATGCAGAAATTAAATACTATAAGGAAATAGTAAATAACTTTAAAAGGTACATTTCAGTGAGAATATATATTATATAAATACACAATATATATGTCTTCAGCTTGATAAACAGGCTGTTTAAAGCATCATAACTTTATAAAATTAGTTACTATAGTAATTCCTAATCAAATATTTTCTATAAATCTCTATTAGAATAGGACACTAAAAAACTATCTCAATTGAGGATTATAATACTTAGACAAATCCAGTAATAGTGAGATAGTATTTTGAACCGTGACTGACATGCAAATTTTTGTCCCAAAGGTAAACTATTTTTATATATTTGATTGTTTCCTGTTGCTGTAAATCTGCTACATTTTTTAGTGTTTTAAAACTGAAGAGAACTTCATAGAAGATGAAAAAATACTAGGTGAAAACAAGGTCAGTGCAAAAGGACAAAGAAAATGAAAAGGCGTGACATTTCCAAGAAATCCTAAACCCATGGAAAAAGTGATCACAGCAACAAACAAATTTTCAAGTGCTTACTCTGAATTAGATATTGTACTAAATGCTTAATGTGTTCTAATTCATTTAGTCTCCATGATACCCTAGGTAGTAGCTACCATTATCATCTTTTTACAGATAAGGCAACTGATACCTAGAGAGTTTAAGTCAATTGCAGAACATAATTCATCTAGTGGAATTTCTCTGACTTGAAATCCCATAATTTTAAGTTAGCCTTACAGAACTTTTTATATTTGTATACAACACATACACACATGCTCTGTTTAAACCCCCATAACTTTATAAAATCAGTTACTAACACATGTGTATGTATTGCACACACACATATGTATGTGTAAATCTAAGGAAAACCAACTCTTTCTAGTTGTAAAAATAGACCTTAGGCCCGAAGCTGACCATCAGTTCTTCCAGTTCACATTATAATTGAGGAAAAAGTCACAATTATTTTAAAATCTGATTTATATCTGAAGAGCAGGAGCACTTATAACCAGAACTTCCAGCGCAGCTGGAAGAGGCCCTGAGGATATCCAGGAAGATGTGGGTAGGTATGTGGGCATCTGTGAGATGCGGAGGAACTGGTCTGCTCAGACATCTGATGGGCTCTTCCCTGTGACCAGCTGCTATGAGCAGCCGAAGGCCTGTGGACACTTAGGGCCAGGGAAGCTTGCTCCTCCTGCTTAGGTCATGTCGTTGAGTCTTCTGCTCCATGCAATCGACTGAGAGCAGTTAAATTTTTACATTCTTAATTTATATTGAAGTAACTAATGTGCTTTTCCTCTATTATTATTTTTCTGAAACTTACCATCAACCTTGTGACAACTATGACCTACAAATTAAAATGTTGTCTATTTTTGGAATATATATGATGTTTATTTGCAAATGTGCTATACAGCACAACGGGCAAGATTAATGCTATGCATATTTGTCATTTGGAGTCAATACGAACATCTTCCCCCCAGAACTATACACTAACCTTATTAATTAGCTGGGTAAAAATACTCCCTCAAGGTAAGTGTTGTGAAGACAAGTGCACAGTGGTAAGAAAGTTCCCATTTAAATAATTTTAATTCCAATGTTTATAACACATTTGAAAAATTAAATCAGTATATTTTATATTAATTGTGTTTGTGGTTAAATATTAGGGTTTCTAAATACATGAGGATATTTTTCCCTCCAAGAGAGTATTCTTAGCACTGAAAGATTAGCACTAAACACAAAGTAGAAGTCACTAATTTTGTCAGATGATTTCAGTTAAATGTTTTCACATTTTAGAGTGTTGTAGATAGAAGATACTGACTGAAAAAACAGAACCTAGTATTCCTTTGCCTTTAATGAAACCAGTAGAAAATCTTAAGCAGCTTATTTTCAGAATGGTAGAAGACATTATTTAAATAACAATTATTTCATTATTTCATGGAATCAGAAAAGTTTAGAAATTATGGTCTCCCACTTATTTGCATAGTTATCCATTTTACAGAGGAAAAAACAGCCCAACGGGTTCATTATTTCTCACTGGTCACTGTAGTAATTTTACTGGTTAAAGTTTCAGTTTTCATAAAGGTATGAACACTAACACATCTTACATTTTTAAATAAATCTCTAAAGTAATTTCAACTACCTTGCTTCTTGATTCTCACTACAACCCAACAGAGTAGTCAGGTCCTAGAGAACTCTTATATTCCTTTCTTTTTTTAACCCTCATCTAATCAATTAGCATATTGTGCCCACTGGTCATCCCAACACTATTTTTAAATAGACACCTAAATTACTTCTAAAATCCATCATCTATTTCAATTGCCTAGGAAATAAAATTAAGTGCATGTACATTGGGAAATCACAGCATAAACAGATTGGCAGTGAGAGCTGATGTTATATAGATACATTATGAGGCCAAATAATTGTTATAGTTATTTGTCTGCTTCCAAATGTAAAATAATTATTCTAGGAAAAGATTCACCATAATATAAAAAATTATAATCTTCACAACCTAACATTATGTTAATAAAGATAGGGATAGAGACAAAAATTGGAGTGTAGGGAAGGGGTGGCTATAGAAAAATAGGGCTATTTACTACACTGAGGCACTGTCACACACTAAATGAACAATGAAATCTCAAATGTTGCATTGAGTGGCATTGGCAACTGTGGACAGACCTTTGAAAGTACAGAACAATACACGAAAATAAAAGCAAAAATGTAAGAATTTAACCTATGTTAAAGATAGCACTTCAAATCAGTGGGAAAAGAATAAATATTTTAAATTTTTTAATTTATTGATCTTAGAGAAAGAGAGGAAGGGAAAAGGATAGGGAAGGAGAGATGGGGGGAAGAAAGAGATTGATTTGTTGTTCCACTTATTTACGCATTCATTAGTTGATGCTTGTATGTGCTGGGATTGAACCCACAACCTTGGTATATCGGGATGACACTCTAAGTAACTGAGCTACACAGTCCAGACAAGAATAAATTTTTTTGATTTAATCTTTATTTTTTTTTCCATCACCATTTAGTCCCCTTATACTCACCCTCCCCCTAGCAATCACCACACTGTTGTCCATGTCCATGAGTCCTTTTTCCTTTTCGCTTAATCCCTCTACTCCCTCTAATATCCCACCCTACTGGCTCTCATCTGGTCTCCATCTATAAGTCTGTCCCCATTTTCCTTATTAGTTCAGTTTATTCTTTATATTCCACATATAAGTGAAATCATACGGTATTTGTCTTTCTCTGACTGGCTTATTTCACTTAGCATAATGTTCTCCAGGTCCATCCATATACAAAGGGTAAATTTTTCTTCTTTTTTATGGCTGAGTAGTATTCCATTGTGTAAATGTGCCATAGTTGTTTTATGTATTCATTTACTGATAGACACTTGGGCTGTTTCCATATCTTAGTGATTGTAAATAACACTGCAATTAACATAGGGGTGCTTATATTCTCTCAAATTAGTGTTTTGGGTACATTCAGACACAGTCCTAGAAGTGGGATTGCTGGGTCAAAAGGCAGATCCTTTTTAATTTTTTGAAGTATCTCCATACTGCTTTCCACAGTGGCTAAACCAATCTGCATGCCCACCAATAGAGCAAAAGGGTTCCCCTTTCTCCATATCCCTATCAGTACTTGTTGTTTGTTGATTTACTGATGATAGCCATTCTGACAGGTGTGAGATGATATCACATTGTGGTTTTAATTTGCATTTCTCTGATGATTAGTGACAATGAGCATTTTTTTATATGTCCATCGGCCATCTGTATGTCCTCTTTAGAGAAGTGTCTGTTCAGGTCCTTTGAGCATTTTTTAACTGGGTTGTTTTTTTGGTGTTGAGTTTTGTACATTCTTTATAAATTTTGGATATTACCCCTTATCAGATGTATTGGCAACTATGTTCTCCCATTCTGTGGGTTGTCTTTTTATTTTGTTGATGATTTTATTTGCTGTGCAAAAACTTTTTAGTTTGATGTAGTCTCATTTGTTTATTTTTTCTTTTGTTTCTCTTGCCGGGGGAGATAAAACTGATTAAAAACTGCTATGATCACTGGCTGATATTTTGCTGCCTATGTTTTCTTCTAGTATTTTTATGGTTTTAGGTCTAACATTTAAGTCTTTGACGCATTTTGAACTTATTCTTGTGTGTGGTGTAAGAAGGTGTGAACATGTACCTGTTCAATTTTCAACAACATTTACTGAATAAACTATCTTTAGCTCATTTTAAAAGATGGTGTTAGGAGAACTGAACAACTATTTAGAAAAAATTTAAAGGAGATATAGCTATATAATAAGCATAAAAACATTTCTAATGAATAAAACACAAATATTGAAGAAAGGATGGTCTTTTGTGTAAATAGGGTCAGGAAAATTATCAACCTGGAGAAAATGAAATTGGATTCACACTTCCTTCCAAATACAAAAATTAATTCTAGATAGAATATGAACTTAAATGTAAAAGGAAAAGTTCTAAAGCACATGAAAGGAAATATATAATATATTTGTGATCTCAGACTAGGTAAGAATTTTTTAAACAAGGCATTAAAAGAGTGAACCATACAGAATAAAACTGATAAATTTTAATACCTTAAAGTTAAGAATGTTCTCAAAAGATTTCAAAAGACTGAAAAGATAAACCAGAGTGGAACATATGAATAACACATAGTTTGTAACATGCAAATAACACCTACAAATCAATAAGAAAAATCAAAGAAAATAATAACAAAATTGACACAAACAAGCCAGTCACAGATGAGGAAACATAGATGGCAAATTAAAAATGAAAAGATACATAATCTCATTTGTAATTAAAAAAAGGACAAATTAAAACCACAATGAGATAATGTATAATAGTCTTCAGATGGAAAAATTCTGAAGATAACACAGAGATCTGTGAATGATGTGAAGCAAGAGGAATGGCCACATGGCTCATTCACGTGCAGTAACTACTTTCAGGAATCATTTGTTACTAACCCACTGGTTAGTAACCCAGTAATTCTACTCCTTAGTATAGAATATAGAGGCATTCCTACAGATAAGCACCAGGAAGCACATAAGAATGTTCTTTAGAAGCTTAGACTGTAATAACAACTTGAAAACATAGCACCAATGTGCATCAGTAGTAAAGTGGATAAGTAAATAAATAACTAGACAGGAGTAAAAATGAATTATTGCCAAATATATAAATGGATGTTGCACCAATAAAGCAGAATCAATAGGGTAAAAGCAAAAGAGAGACAAAACCAAACAATAAATATATTATTTATAAAAATGTATATTTAGTAAACTACAATGAAAAGCAAAGGGACATTAACAAACAATTCATATTTTTGGGTGTAAAGGCAAGGATGTGACTGGCGGAGGCACATGTAGGTTTTCTAAAATACTGATAAAATTCTATTTAAGTTGCATAGGTACTCTAGTGTTCATCTTCTTATTTTTTAAACATCACATATTTGTTGTGTATTTAGTAATAAACATTTAAAATAGTTAAATGTTAATAAAACTATAAAAAGAGAACTGAGCACAGGGCCAGGTACATCTAATATTGGGATGAGGAATGAGATGTTCTAGATACTATGTTCAACATTCATTTTCTTCACATATTATGAACCCAATTAGAAAAGGATTTTGTAATATTTACGTAAAAATGAACAACATAAACAACTGAACTCCAGTTGTGGTTAAACATGTATAATAGGCAACTAAACAAATATTACTGTATCAGTTTCGAAAATCATCACATTCGTTAGGTATTACTTTTTATAAATCAGTAATTTTATTTCTGTGCCTTTGATAATACAGTTTCTTCTGTTTCTTTTCCTCTCTACTTCCTTTTCTGAACTTCTACTGTCCTCTTTTAGTTCTGATAACTAAATATATATTTCAAGTATTACTTTCTCCAGGAAACTTTCCCTGGGTCTCCCACTCTCACCCCATGATCTGTGACCCCCACCTAAGTACTATCTGGAATCTAGTGCATCTCTGTTACTGCATTCTTATGGTGAGGGTCATGTTTTGCTGATTCTCATATTCCAAGTGCCTAGCATAGTGTTGTTTAATAAATACTTGATGAAATGTTTAAGAACTTATTGGCTGAGGTACTTTTATTTTTTTAACTTCTCTAAAACATTATTTGGTTAGCAAGCTAACAAAGGAACCATAAATTCATCAAGCACAGTTTGTTGAGTTTGATATAGATTGTTTTTGGCGATGAAATATAAGTTGCACCAGTCTGCTCAGAGGCCACGCTTTACTGTTGATGTTGTGTTTAGTCACATGGTTGATGTCAGCCTCTTCTGACTCTGCTCCCATATTCCCAGTCAAATCAAGCCTCATTTAAGTCTGTTTTAATCTACTGATGTACATAGGGTAACACAAAACAAATTACTGAAACCACTGGATTTATAATATAGCTATAAAATTTCTCTTATTTAGAAAGAAATACTTTTGATCACATATATGTAATAGAGAACTTGGAACTAATGTATATTAGAACATTTAAATAAAGATAGGCTAAGCAATCATAACATTGCTGATATTCGTAATATTAAAATTAAATGTTGTAATTTAACACCTTTCTAATTTAAAAATTTATAATACAATGAATTATACTCAATGATATTTATGCCAGAATATATTTACCAACGGAGGTCCATTCAAACGTTTCAAGTGTGGGAGCAACTGGCCATACATTCTGTGTTAATAAGGACATAAGTCACAGCAGGTTTCAGGGGCACTGGTTCAGTCTGATGATTGAAATATTGATGGCAACAGTATTTTCTCACCCCAATCATGTCAACAATAAGTTTCCCTGAAAGTCTTAAGCAGCTTGACTTAGTCTGGGCAGTACACCACAATTTGAACTTACTTCCTTAAGCACAAAATAAACTAGAGACTCCAGTGTAAAGAAAATGATAATTCTATCACAGACAACCTTTTATTTAAGCCCTGAGAAAGCCACATGCAAAAAAAAAAAAATAAAAAAATAAGTCTAGAGTGCTACCCGAGACCACAGACGAAAATTAACTCAAAATGAAGTAAGAACTTGAATATAAGGCCTAAGACAATAAAATACATAGAAAAAAATGCAGGTATAAAACTTATAGACCTTGGTCTCAGAGGGGTTTTTGTGACCTTGACTGCAAAGTAAGAAGTAAAATGGTTTTGCACAGCAAAAGAAATCATCAACACAATGAAAAGGCAACCAGCTAAATGTGAGAAGGCATTTGCAAATAAAGAACTTATACAACACAATAACAACAAAAACAAACTAAACAATCTGATTAAAAAATGGGCAAAGGACCTGAACAGACAATTTTCCAAGGAAGATACACAGAACACTAACAGATATATGAAAAGATGCTCAATATCACTAGTTACAAAGGAAATTAAATCAAAACCATGATGAGATACTACCTCACACCTATTAGTATGGCTATTATCAATAAAATGATAAATAACAAGTGTTTGTGGGAATGTAAATTGATGCAACCACTAGGGAAAACAGTATAATGATGTCTCAAAAAATTAAGAATAGAGTTACCATATAACCCAGCACAGCCTCTTCTGGGTATCTATCCACACAAACTTGAATATGCTTATTTGTAGAGATATTATCTACCCTATGTTTGTTACAACATTATTCACAATAGTCAAAACTTGGAAACAAGAGAAATGCCCTTCAATAAATGAGTGAATAAAGATCACACACACACACACACACACACACACACACACACACACACACACACACACTGGAATACTACTCGGCCATGGAAAAGATGAAATCCTGCCATTTGTAACAGTATGAATGGATCCTGAGAATATAATGCTATGTAAAATAAGTCAGATGGGCAAGGATGAGAACTGTATGTATGGTATGATTTCATTCATATGTGAGATATATACCAAAAAGCTACAAATTAACAAACAAAACAAATATATAAAGAAAATAACAGACTCATAGATACAGACAACAGAATGGTGGTTACCAGAGAGAACAGGGGTGGGAGAGAATGAAGTGGGTAAAGGGAGTCAAATACAAGGGGACAGAAGGAGACTAGACTCTGAGTGGGGAGCACAAAATAACATATTCACATATCATATCATAAGGTTGATATCTGAAAGTTATATAATGTTATTAACCAATGTTATCCCAATAAAATTAATAAAAATACTGAGGTTTTCAGTGTCATAATAAATTGTATTTAGTAAAGAAAATGTATAAAGTAGTTCTCAAACTTTAAAATTCAATGTGGTCTATAACTAACTATTTAAGTATCTGATTTTTATTATTAAGTGCCATATTATTATAAAGTGAAAGGATCCTTCAAGTTTACACTGAAAAATAAGTTTTCCCTTTCCATACTCCTATAATGCACATGTGAACTGCTTCAAATACTTACCACAATCTTCCTAATATTAGAGTTACTTATGACCATTTTAGCTTCTCCAAGAGAATGTGTGTGAGCTCCTGGAGAACTGGGATTCTGGCTTTTCTATCTACTTATCTCACAAAGGGCTAGGGCAAGCATAACATTTTGTAAGTAGTACTCAATTGAACTGAAATGTGAAGAGATCCATTCAAGGCTATGCCACTCAACAGGAGACATTTTTTTCACTTTCAGGATACATTTGATATCTTGATTTATTATCCTGGCTAATCTCATGTGCATTGAATAGAAACTATATGCTTTATTCTCCTCCCATCTTTCATATATAGCACTTGGGACCTGGTACAAAATCAGTGAAGGTGTACTAACAGAACACAGGCTATAAATTCATATTGTACTTTTATCATACTAATAGTTATTTTAGGTGTCTTGATAGTGCCAAATTGTTTTTTTAAAATAAAAGGCATTATGCAAGTAATTAGGACACTTAGGGGCTAACATTTCTATTTAATACAATCATTTAGTTATTTTTTTCTTTTTTAAATATACTTTATTGATTATGCTATTATAGTTGTCCTATTATCCCCCCTTTATTCCCCTCCACCCTCTCCCACCCACATTCCCCCCTTTAGTTCATGTCCGCGTGTCATAAGTTCTTTAGCTTCTACATTTCCCATACTATTCTTGCCCTCCCACTGTCTATTTTCTATCTACCTTCATTGCTACTTATTCTTCGTACCTTTCCCCCACTCTCCTTCTCCCACTTCCCTGTTACTAACCCTCCATGTGATCTCCATTTCTGTGGGTCTGTTCCTGTTCTAGTTGTTTGCTTAGTTTCTTCTTGTTTTTGTTTCAGGTGTGGTTGTTAATAATTGTGAGTTTGCTGTCATTTTACTGTACATGTTTTTTATCTTCTTTTTCTTAGATAAGTCTCTTTAACATTTCATACAATAAGGGCTTGGTGAT
>CM052540.1:136880429-136901758 GCA_028533065.1 Trachops cirrhosus | reverse complement strand
TTTTTTTTTTTTGGTCTTATGGAGCTCCTATAGTGAGGGGCAGGGCCTTAGGAGTTCACCAGGACGGGGCGCCACAGTTGCTGGGTTGTGATGCTGTATGTGGGGGCGGGGTCCGAGAAGGAACAATGGCGCTTGCTCTGCTCTCTGTAGGACCCCAGACCCCTCCACCGCTTTCCGCAAGCTAACTGGGCCCCTCTGGCACCAATTCCAGTGTGGGTGGGCCTATGCACCCTGCGGAACCTTCCTCCTCAGACAGTGCCCCAAAGCTCTATTTCCCGGTGCTGGGACCCTGAGTTGAGCGCAGTGCCTTGCTTCGCAATGGCCACCTGGCTGGGTCTGCTAGTCGCCACCCCCTGGCCGGGGCCCACCAGCCACTGCCGCCTGTGCGCCCAGGGTCTGCCTGCTGCAGACTTGCGAGCCTCCCTGGTTGCTCAGCTCTCTGCTCCTCGTCCCTTGCCCGGCCTGACTCTGCCCCTCCTACCGATCTTGATGAACGTGTCTATTTTTAAATCCTTGGGTGTCTGACTTCCATACACTTCAATTTTCTGTCAGTTCTGGTTGTTATTTTGTTTCTATATTGTTGTTGTCCCTGTTTTTGTTGTGCGAGAAGGCAGTGTGTCTGTCTATCTATGCATCCATCTTGGCCGGAAGTGCCCAATCATTTAGTTATTACTTTCTAGACTTACCATCTAGGTTTACCATCTACAGATCTCCCTCTTCTCAGTATCGCATCTGGTACTGGAGGGAATTCAAACCTGCTCTCAATCTGCTTTGGCAAATAAAAGAACACAACTACCTGCAATGATGTGTAATAACTGCATAAACATTTATTGAGGGGTCACTACTTGCCAAACAGTAAGCAGGTAGACTACACAATTTGTGGGGTCAAATGTGGGAAAATACATAAGGAAGAAAAACGGATCTCCATATCATCTCTACTAGGGTTAACTCATAGGGCCACACAGTCTATATATTGCACAACTCAGGGGGTTCCATGTAAGAATTATGCCCCTTTAGAGTAGTGCAATGAAGCAGTCCTATTTGATACTATTTCTTCCATCTATCATACCATCAATTCTAAAAGTACCATTGCTTTATGTACCATTAAGGAAAAAAAAAATCAACCAAAAATCCATGAGATGCCATTAATTTTTAAGATGCAACCCCAATTCAGAGATGTTAAAATGTGACAAAAAAATTTAATATCAATAAAAAGATGATAATCTGAATAATCTCCAATGGACTGAGCCATATACACACAAATAATAGCCTTTCTCTGAAGGCACTATTGTACTCGCATATGCAGGCTGTACAAGAATTCTGAGGGAATTTTTTCACTCTCCTATGTGAAATTGAAACAAAGAACATTAGGAATGAATGAAGTATATATAGTTAACATCATAATTCACATAAAATACACCCAGATTTTCAAATTTATATTCTTCTTCTTATGTCTGAAAATCGATGATATTAGGAATACTGTTCCAACTAACTTTGAGGTTTAAATGTAAGTTACTTAATGGCCACTTATCCCTTCCATGTGTAGACACGCACTCACACACGCACACACACACACAAACACAGATGCACACAAACACACACTCTCTCTTCTTCCCCAACCCTTCTCACCCCCCTCAAGTCCATCCACTCCTGAGACAAAGGCCAGAGAAGCCACTTGTGAATATGAATGGAGGGAAAAATCCTGGTTCTAATATGAAAATTTCAATAACCAGAATGGTTAAGTAGAAAAACCCAGCTCCCGGTACTGGCTTTGTCACTAATCACAGTGCAGTCCTGAGCACATAATATACTTTCCCTTAATCTCAGTTTCCTCATCTACATCTAGAAATAAACTAGCTGAACTTGGTATGTCTCTAAAAAATACCTACCAAGTTCCAGCTACTACCTTTTGACATCTTATTCTAGTAGAATTCTTCTCCTATGAGTAATATTCTTCCTATATGTACGCATTATATAAAACAGTAAACAAATGTGGGCTGAATAAGTTGCATATACTCCTTTTAAATGGAAAAAGTTTACCTCACTGCCAAAAATTTGAAATAGCAACATTGAATAGAACCTGAGTTCCTCTTCTCAATAATATGACTAAAGCAGATTTTAGTTTTGAAAGATTTACTTAATTTAGCAGTATAAATGCCTAATTTTAATGTTAAACTTCATCAGTTGTTTAAAAAAAAAAAACTTCATCGAAGTTTAAAAAAATTAATCCATTACACAGCTCTGGAAATTATTGGCATGATCACTGCTCTGGTAGAAACATGAAATTTTGGCCCAGAGTATTTTAAAAAATTTCTAAAGGAAAAATAGTGACTGTTAGAAATATCAGATTATTTTAAAATTATTAAATATAATAGTATAATGAATAATAAGTCTATCATATTTCTCCTTATTACCTCCTGGGAGAGAGAGGAATTTCTGGAATTTCACAGAGAAATTTGGGATACTAAATCAGACATTTGGTAAGCTATGTTAAAGCACTTAGGAAAACAGCCCTGGCTGGTGTGGGTCAGTGGATTGAGCACTGGCCTGTGAACCACAGGTTCAATTCCCAGCCAGGGCACATGCCTGGGTTGCAGGCCAGTTTCCCAGTTGGGGGTGCATGAGGTGCGGCCACATGTTGATGTTTCTTCCCCCTTTCTCCCTTCCCCTCTGTCTATAAATAAATAAATAAATAATATCATAAAAACTTTTTTTTAAAAAAAAGCATTTAGGAAAACAAATTCAGGTATAAGAACCATTTTTAGGACAAACAGGAGTTAAAGAAAAGTTCTGGTAGATGAATATTAACATTAATATTCAAAGCTAAGTTTATCTTTGTTTTCATGAGCTCCCTAAATGGAGCACTAGTTACAACTTATAAACTATTGTTTTTCAAGGAAAAAAATCAAAGTTTTCTTCTAGTATTTAATAAAAATAACATTAAGAATAAGTATTATATAATTATGATATGAATTTGATACATAGGATGTTTTAAGTAGCAATTTCATGCTTCAAACAAGTCTAAGTATATAATTTCATATTGTTTACAAACACAGACATACAATTCAAATTAAAATGAGATGAATATACAATGGAAATACTCAAGTCACTAAATAAACATGCTTTACATATACATAACACATGAGAGGTACACACAGAAAGCCATAGTGTACATATGTGAATACTGGAAAAAACACCAAAAAGGTAAGGGGGAGCCACATGCTTATGGCTGAGAATAGGTTTAAACTTTCCTAAAGACAAACTGAAATCAGAGCAGTGATTTTAAAAAAAGATCACCTGCAGTAAACAATACTTTTTAATCAGTTATATAAGCTGATTTGGTCTGTCTCTCATCCCCACCTGCAATATAACTCCAAACTCCTTTTTAGTCAAGCAACTCACACATCTCTGATGGGTAGTTTGGGACTTAGGCAAAATAATGGGTGAGGGCACCTTACTCCTGAGGAGACAATGTGGGTCTCAGATTCTACACTCAGTATCTATTCATTGCAAACTTTCAATAAATAGTCTTCAAATGAACTGCTGCATTGTGAAAAATGCTACTTTTCTTTTATCACAGCACTTGCCTTGGAATCCCAGAAAGATCAATTTATCCATTCACTATGTATACACATTTTCCATAAACAGAGAGAAATCAGAGACCACTTCTAGAAAATGTTTGCCATTGGTAATATACTATAGTGAAAAAAATAAAAGCTTTGCAGTCACAAAGGGTTGTGATCACAAGGGGTTGCAGTCACGTAGGTTTGTAAACCAAACCTTGGTTTAGCTACTCTTGTTAGGTATAACTATGAGTAATTTACTTTCATCTCAGAGAGTCATTTTACTATCTGTGAAGTCAGGGCAATACATGAGACAATTGTGAGGATTAAACAAAGAACAAACAACTACTATTTCTCACTGAAAAATGGATGCACAAGGGCCATAGGTGGTGGGGAGGAAGTTGGAGGCAGAGGGTTTTAAAGTGTCCCTTTTTCCCAACTTCCAAAATGTTGGAAGTTGTGAAAATGCAAGAACCAACATTCATACATAAAACTCAATAGAAGCACAGTAATCCAATTGTATTTTAGAGAATTACTGTAAAAACTTATGTTCGACAAGAAAAAAGAGGAACTTCATTTGGAGAACTAGGAAGAGCAATGACTTCAAAAATGGAGAGTCCTGGACAGATGCAAGTTGGATTGTAAATCAAGAACATTACAATAATTATAACTAATATTTACTGAGTGAATAGTACATGCAAAATCCTGTACATATGTGCCAGACACCAGCACCCAGCTCTTAACCAATAAACAATGACCTCTGTTCAGGAAAAGTCCAGCCATTGTTAATATAAGGAGAAGAGTTTGTACCACTTGCATGACATTGATGTATGTCATCAATGTCAATTTGCATGACAAGGAGAGTGGACTGGAATGTGCATGTGTGAACAGTGATGACTTCACTGTACTAGCTGGTGGGGGCAGTAGTTGCCATTCAGTGAGCATGTATACTGTATGGGCTGTCTCATTCAAAATTATTAAACAAGTAGAGCAATGGATCACCATCAAATTTTGCATTAAGCTTGAACATTCCTCTGGGGAAACTATTCTGATGATTCAGAAGTCTGCAGTTAAAGGCAACTCGTGACTAGCAGCTTCACTGTGACAATGCACCTGCTCATGTGTCATGTCTATGTAGAGTTTTCTGGTGAAACATCACAAATCACCCAGGTGACTCAGCCACCCTACAGACCAGATTTAGAGCCCTGCAACTTCTGGCTTTTCCCAAAACTAAAATTTCCTTAGAAAGGGAAGAGATTTCAGATCATTGCTGAGATTCAAGGAAATACCATGGGGCAGCTGATGGTGACTGGGAATAGAAGGTGCCTATCTGAAGGGGACTGAGGCATCTTTGTCCTATGTACAATGTTTCTTGTATCTTTTATCTTCCTTAATAAATGTCTCTATTTTTCATATTACATGGCTGGATATCTTCTGGACAGATCTTGTAGAATTATTCTAATGCAAAGTAAGGGAACCATAAAACAGGGAGACAGACAGTACTAGTAATAGAGAGCACCAGTAAAGAACTAGTAGAATATGGTAGTAAATATCCCTGGACAGCAGGGATAACTATCTGACCTCTCCTGGGAAACAAGAGGCCACCCATGTTAGTGGAAAGAAGGAGGAAGTGAAAGTTGCAGTTGCCAAAACTCTAAAATGGACACAGTATTCTACAGGGCCTTCTATTTTGGGGGAAGACCAGTAGACAACAAATTCTAAGTTCTTGAATTCTACTGACCTGGTGGCCTAACACCTTAGTTTCAGTGAAGGGGGTAGGGTGGAGAACAGGTGAAGCAGTCTACAAATGAGAAGTGATAACACTTCCAAAATACCTTAATCTAGTCATACTCTGTTCTAATTTCTCTATTTCACTTAAATAGCTGCTGATATTTTTCTAGCTTCATGTTGGCTAACATATCAACTGAAAAAAATCATTCTTATTCTAATCTGATAAACTCTTTTCTTCTGTTCCTTTTTACATTCAACTGTATAAAAGAGATATAGATTAGTGGTTCTAGAAATGTGGTCTGCAAACCTCTGAGGGTTCCTGAGACCCTTTCAGGCAGTCCATATAAGCATACTAATTCATTCTTTATCTTTTTATTGTGTTGGCATTTACAATAACAGTTAAAAAGCAATGGGGAATAAAACTGCCTGTGACGTAGCATGGGTCACAATGGCAGTATCAAACTCTACTAGTAGTCATTGTATTCTTCACTGGCATGCACTCACAGGGAAAAAAAGCAAGTTTGCTTTAAAAAATGTTAATGAAGCAGTACAAAAAATCACTTTCCTTAAATTTCCACCCCTGAGCATATGTCTCATATTCTGAGTGATAAACTAGAAGGCACACATAAAGCACCTGCAAGCCAAACTATACTCTGATGGTTCTCTGGAGAAAAAGTAGTTGTGCAATAGTTGAGTTGGGCACTAAAGTAGACACTTTTTTCTAATGGAACACTGTTTTTAACTGTAAGACTGATAAACTATAATTTTTCAGGTTTTGGTATTTGGAAGCTATTTTCCTGAAAAATGAACAAAGCAAACCTGACAGTTCAAGAAAAACAACTGACGATATTTGTTGCTAATGTTAAAATTGAGCTTCCTTGTAACATTAAAATTTGAGAAACTTGTATTGTTCCTGATCATTGATAATTTCCAGTCTCAAGAAGGTTTGCAGATGACATTGGTGGTAAAAATATTGATAGATAGGATTTTTTTATACCACATAATAAAATATGCCAAAATTTGGAAGGTCTGCATAACCCAGTGAAAACAATGGTTTCTAAATGACCATACATGATATTATGAAATCATTCATGGGTAAAAGATCCATTCTAAGTATAACACAAGCCAAGTAGATTTTTATTAAAGAAAGTATGAAATGCTCATTGATGTGTTTTAGATTCATGTAGAACTGATCTTTAAGAAACTACCTCTTGTTGTGTGTTGGTGTAGCATCGAAGAAAACATACACAATTATCTGAAAAGGCTATCAAAATACTCCTTCTATTTGCAATTGCTTATCTGTGTACATCCAATTTTTTTCCATAAATGTCAATAAAGACAATATATCACTAGAGACAGAAACAGATATAGGAATTCAGCTGTCTTCTATTAAGACAGACATTAACAGATATTTTTTAAATGCCACATTTCTCACTACATGTTTTTTGTTTTATAAAGTGTAGTTGTTTCTCATATAATGCTATTTATGACATTATATAATGATTTATTTTAAAAGAAGTATTTAATTGTTTAAAGTCTTTTTCATAAAAATCAGCAGGTGTAATACCTATTGACAAAAGCTGTATAGTTACGTTAATAATGTTTAAGCATGTACAACAGCAATCAAGGTTCAGCTACAATGGAAGGATGTACACAGCCCACACGCAGGGGGAGCACCTGGAGTGCTCTGCTTGGGTGTCCAGGGTGGGTGCTGTGCTATTAGACCCTACAGTACCCCTACTATATAAGGTCACTCTACCAAGCCTGGGAAACATAATAGTTCTACCTAAGACATAGAAACAAACACAGGGATGCTGCTTAAATGAGGAGAAAAAGAAATATTTCCCAAATGAAAGAACAGAACAAAACTCCCAAAAAAGAACCATGCAAAATGGAGACAAGCAATCTACCAGATGCAGAGTTCAAAACACTGGTTATAAGGATGCTCAATGAACTCAGGGAAAGAATAGATGAACTTAGTGAGAACTTCAACAAAGTGATAGGAACATAAAAATAAAACTAGAAAACATAGAAAAGAAGCAGTCAGAAATGAAGAATGCATAAATGGAAATAAAGAATATGTTACAGGGAATCAACAACAGAGTAGATGAAACAGAGGATCAAATCAGAGATTTGGAAGAAAAGGAAGTAGAAAATACCCAATAAGAACATTAAAAAGAAGCAAAAAAAATAAGGCTAGTATAAGTAGCCTCAGGGACAACTTCAAGTGTACCAACATTTGCCTCTTGGGGATGCCGGAACAAGAGAGAGAGCAAGGAATTGAAAACCTACATGAAAAAATAATGATAGAAAACTTCCCTAACTTGGTACAGGAAATATACAAGTCCAGGAAGCACAGAGAGCCCTAAACAAGAGGAACCCAAAGAAGCCCACCCAAGACACATCATAATTAAATTGCCAAAGGTTAAAGACAAAGAAAGAATCTTAAAAGCAGCAAGAAAAAAGCAGTTAATTACCTACAGGGGAGCTCTCATAAGACTGCCAGCTGTTTTCTTAACAGAAACTCCGCAGACCAGAAGGGATGGGCAAGAAATATTCAAAGTGATGAAAAGCAAGGACTTACAACCAAGATTATTGTATTCAACAAAGCTATCATTTAGACTTGAAGGACAGATAAAGAGCTTCCCAGACAGTCAAAAGCTAAAGGAGTTCATCACTACCAAATTAGTATTAAATGAAATGTTAAAGGCTCTTCTTTAAGAAGGAAAACAAGATAAAATATATGAACAGTAAAATGGCAACAAGTACATATCTATCAACAAGTGAATCTAAAAAACAAAAGAAACAAACAGGCAGAACAGAAACAGACTCATTGATACAGAAAACATTTTGACAACTGCCAGACGGGAGGAGTGTTGGGGGCAGGGGGCTCTGGGTAAAAAATCGTGAAGGGATGATTAAGAGCTACAAATTGATACTTATGGAATTGTCATGAGGATGTAAAGTACAGCATAGGAAATATAGTCAATAATATTGTAATAACTGTGTATGATATCAGAAGGGTACTCTATTTACTGGGATGATCCCTTAGTAAGTTATACAATGTCTAATCACTGGGTTGTATATCTGTTACTAATATAATATTGTCTGTCAACTGTAATTTAAAAAATTAAAATAAAATATTTAAGCATGTAAACAGATCCTGAGACATAAAGGTTTGTGAAGCATCGATTATAAACCATTTGGTAAAGAATTCACTCAGTTGTAATTCTCCCCATATTTCCCAAGGAAAAGGTAGTATGGAGAGAAGAGAAAGGAGGGGGATATACTGAAAAGTAGGTACTCCACTGGTTGTTCTCATACATGTTAATTTACCTCATTTATGCCTTACAACAGCCTAGTAGCTATGATTATCACTATTTTACAGATGAAAAAACTGAAACTCAGAGAAGAGTGATGACTTGCCCAAAGTCACAGCTTGTAAGTGACAGAATTAAGATTATAGCTTATTTGAAACTAAACTGTATTAAGTGGAACAGCTGGTATTCAATCTCAGGTCTATAAGACTCTGTACTTTTAATCTCACCTCCATACTATCTCTTCACAATGGGTATGATTCTGAAAGTTATTCAGACACTAAAAACAGGAAATAAAAATAGTTATCATGATCTGCCATCAATGATAAGGTTTTAAGTTCATCTGGAAAGATGTAAAGGCTTTCGAATATAGAAAATATTTAAATAATATATTCTTATATTGATTACTAAGTTATATTATTATTAAGCTAGCCTGTTCTTTTTTCTCTCCAGTTATATTTTAAAAGATTTTGAGCTAAGGATAAAACATGGAAGAAAGAAAAGATGTAGTTTAATTGGGGTATTCAGTTTCTCAGGAAAGGAAAATCCAATCTGAACAGCAGCAGCCCCTTGTGGTCTAAGGGGAAAAAATAGTGTTATTTATAATTATAGGGGTGGAAATATGTTTTTAAAAAGAATATATGTACATATTTAGCCATTTGACTCAGTTCTCAACCCGACACATTAAAAAACAGATGCTTTAAAAAATGATCTGTTGGCAAGATGCTTGTTAAAATTTTATCTGTTGAAATATTAAAATTCATTATGAATTAATTAACACATTATATAAAAATAAAATGTTTTTGTTTCATCATTTTACAAAGTACTATAACCAGTGGTGATTAACACTGGAAATTTTGTGTATCTTGGTATGTGTTGCTCAAAAAACCTAAATTTATAGGATTACCACTGAATTGATGACATTTTCTGTCTTCACTCTTGAATTCAGTTGGCAGATGTTTTCAAGAACAAAAAATTCCATCTTATTACACAACATATTAAGCAAGTTTTCCTGCCAGGCATGTCTGACATGATGTTTATTGCCTACACCAAATCAATCCCCTTAATAAACCATAATATATGCCAGAAAGTACATTATTTCCTATTTAAGGAAAGTTGCCACATGAAACAGTAGGTACTTTGATCTCTCAAGCTCTGCACCTAATGCATTAGAAATGTGCTACATAATCCAGTAGTTAGTCATATCTATTTATAATCATTTAGAAGTAAAATTATGCTTTGCTAATCTTAAAGTTTTAGACATGGATTCTACTTTATTTCTCATTGTGCATACTAAATAGTTGTGAAAATTTGAAAGGAGATTTTGATTACTTACTAGATTCCAGAGAAAAAGAAAATTCAAATACTTATATATACTAGGAAAAGAAAATGGTTCCAGAGATTAAACAATCATTGACTGTAACATACATAAATTGAATTTGCTTGCTGAAACACTATATACAAATGACTCCAGTGGCATTAGCATGGAAGAGAAGAGGTACAGAGAAGACAGGGTATTTATCAGCCTTCACCAATATTTTGGGCATAACCCAAGTCAGAACATCAAAAATATTTTTTAAAGAAAGCTTCAGTTTATCAAAGTTGTTTCTGAACATTGCAAAAATTCACATGAATGCTGAAAAAAATCAGTCAGAAAACTAGACGTCACATATCTTGCATGTTAAGGAATAAGATTTTTGTGATGGATGTCAACAAGCAATCAATCCTTAAATATTTGAATATCTTCAATATGTAATGCCAGTCTCTGCCAAGATTCCTATTCTGTAAATGTCTCCTCCACATTTAAATTTTTACTTGTGTGGCCATAGAATTGCCTTCCCTCCTCCACTTCTACCATTTTTAAAAAGTGGTCTGGGTCTAATCACCCTTCTTTACTTTCTAACACCATAGCCCACAACTAAGTCTCTCAGGGTAGAGATATTAAAGCATTTCCAACCCCGTATTTCATAGACTGGTCTCAAATCACTTTTGCTTATATTTCACATATGTAAAATATAAAGAACTATAAAGTTCTTTTAAATGATCTTCTGCCTTAGTCAGAGTACTTTTTATGGTCCAGTATGATACCAAAATAACCTTCATTCCTATGCTGCAGGTCACATTATCTATGTATCTTTAGACTAAGGCCCAGTCTTTTTGCTTTGGGATTTCCAGGGGATTGAATTCTAAGTGTGTGAGTTTAGTATCAGTTCCTCACTTCATCACAGCATGCTCTGCATTATTGTAAAAACTGCCTCATATCTGCTGATTAGTAAGGATTGATATGCAATCCCAAAATCCATAAAGCATGTTCAAAGAGTTAGAGTACTGTGGAGAGATCGTGTGGAAAGACAGGAGAGATAAATTGGTAATTATAAAATAAAAACACAAGTAATGTTTAAACATTGCACATGACAAATTCCATGTAAATTAACTAATCATAATAACTTCCAAAAATCATAGTAAGGAGGGGTCACTGATTGTGGTGAGAAGAAAGTGTGTTATATCACTGGGTACTATAACATGGATAGAATTTGGACTAAGGGAAAGAACCAGAAGCAAAGTTACAGATTGCATAAAGCACAAAGTGTATATAGGGTAGAGCAAATACAGCAGTCTGGATGTATTATTATCAGCAAGTGTGTAAAATATAGCAGTGGGTCAGCATAAAATATTTCCATTTTCATCCATAATTTTATCACCAAGATGATAGAGCTAAAAAGGAAAACAGAATATCTGATGTTTATATATTCAGATGAAAATGTATAGATCAATCAGGGTATCAAATATATCTTGACATACTTTTTATCATTCATTTTTAGAATGTATTCTCAGCTACTGGGTTGGGTAGGGGACCAGCAATGAAAATCAAGTAGCATACTTTAATAATGCAGGACATATTTTAAAAAGCAGTAGTGGTTTGGAATTTTAATCCTGGCTCCAACACATTATTAAATAAAAATTTATTGTGAAGGTTCTGCTCTACAAATATTCATCATGAAGGCTCTGTTCTAGGCCCTGGGGATGCAGCAGTTAGCAAAACAGACTGAGTGTCTGCTCTCACGAAGCTTACATGAAGTGCTATGTGAACTTGGAAAAATTAATATGTTTTGATCCATAGTCTACTCATCTGTAAAATTAGATCAAGATTAGTGATCCTATTAAAATAGAAAAAATGTATTTTAATATACAAGGTCTGGCACAAATAGCACCCCTTTTTATTACATAAAAATCTTTTATTACAAAATCATAAGCATGTAATTCTGTAACATAACAGTATCACACTCAGGCACACCATATGACATTTTAGGTGAAATGTTCAAATTGCTGTCCATCTTGGGCGAGACATTCACATACACTACCAACTGCACTCAATATCGGTCCCTGTATAATATAAAATGTTATTTATTTATATATTATAAATATCTATTTTATTTGTAATAGGTATTTAATAGTGTCTATTAAATGATAACTGGTTAAAAATCTATATAATAATTAGATGTAGTTTATTATATTATTTTATGATAATTGGTTTAGTTTTCATATTTCAGATACATATTTTGTTTTCAACCAATTAGAACAATGTGGTAAAAAAGAAAAAAGAGCAAGAATGTCTGTTTTCAAAACTTAGTTCTACCATTTATTAGTTATGTGATCCTGGACAAAAATGGACCATCTGTGCAGCAGTTTCCTTAACTATAAAATAAGAATAAAATTATTTGATCCACCTACCTCATATGGTTGTTCCAAAGAATAACTGGTAAATTTCAAAATGTAAAGATTTAAGAAGTATATAAACAAAAGTTAACTTATCCCCATCACACCCATTGCTCTGTGTATGAACATTACAACCCCTTGTTATTTGGAGATATGCAGAGGAAAGGAGAGTACAAGAAGAATTCACTTCTCAAGTAGATCAAAATTATCTAAGAATTAAAGCACTGTACACAAAATGAAGCATTCTTCTCTTTCCTACTGTAGGATCATGCCTTACTGTACAGAAATATGTTTGAAGACTATCAGCTTAACTCTGCTATCTTGCACAATTCCAGAAGATTTTAAGAGAAAGGTGTTTATCAAGAAAAAATAGTATTTCATAACTGAAATTATAGGGTTTAAAGTTGCATTATCTATATGAGTGCATTTTTTGTATTTTAGTCCTTTTGATGGGGAAAGGAAGAAAGAAGCAAAAAGACATGATAAGGAAAGAAGTAAAAATGGTAAAGTGTAAAAGAGATAAAAGACTTAAAGAAAATGACAAAGGGAAAGAGAGCAGATCTTAACAACGAAGAAACCCCAAATTTTTTTTCCTTCGGTGTGTGGAAAAAAAAACAGATGTGAAAAATAGAATAAAGCAAATGCACACATATAAGAGAACAAAAGAAAAAATCAGAGCGATGGAGGCAAGATAAAGACAAAAGAGAAAAGGAGAGATAAAACCTACTACACGACAGATGTCAGAAATAGATGCTTAATCTGTACATATAATAGGCAAATACAAGAAACTGTTTTATAAGAAATAAAAAAACACACAAAATCATTTTGTGTGCATTTTACATAGGCACGTGATGTGAATACTTTCAATGATTTATATATTTAAAAAACCTTATAATCTGTATTTGAAACTATATAATTTATATTTGAAATCTGGATATTAGAGAGAGTTTTGTTTTGTTTTTAAATTCTGTCTTAAAATGGTGGTTGACAGACTGAGTCATATATATAGAAAGCTGAGGACAACCAGTAGAGAAGATGGTAACATAATGACCTGATGCAGTCATAGGAAAGAAAAGCAGTAACAATACTACATTAGAACAAGCAAGCTACTTACTGATTCCAAGCCTAATTGCTTTTGTTTTTGAAATAATATATTAAATAATAAGGTGCTTTTCAGAAATTTACAAATTATAATCTGCCAAACTTTTGCTTGACTCATTGTTTTGGGTATTCTTGGTCAAGAACACATATTTTTGGGTCTTGAAAATTGATATGTGGCTTTCATTACTGCTTACCTCTCATAACTTACTCAGCAGACTGATCTATGATAATCAAATGTCTTGAAAATGTGGAGCACAATTCCCAAAAGGATAGTGATTATGCCTTGAACTAGAAGTATATTAAAAAAGTAGCTTTGAAAGCCATGTATTTCTCCTCAAAGATGGTATAAAATATTTTATTAATGAACTTTTAAAGTAAATGTAAAAATAGCTCACACTGAACAATCTCAAACTTTACTACTATCTTACAGTATAATTTATAAAATGTTAATTATCCATGTTTAAATGTTCTGAATTGCTCACTTTTGAAGAACATATCAATTTACTACTTTACATACCCTGTAGCATATTTGACATGCTTTACTATTAAATTATATTTCTAGTATCCATAATAAGAGCTTTGAAAACTGCATGAGTCTGTCTCATATATATAATACACAGTATATATCAAGCAGAATGTGTCAAAGTGCAAATAAAACTGTTTGTGCCCCCTGCAGAATCAGAACTCCTTGGGCAGCGCTGCTATAATGACTTCATGCTGCTAGCATTACAAAGTGCAGAGGTTCACTGGGTAAGAAAAGAGCAAAGGACAGAGTTCCCTCATTACACTATCCCTAAACTATTCCAGCTTAAATATTTAAGATATGAATTACTCTTCCTCACTTCCATCTGCCTTTAGAAGTTAAGCTGAGACACCATGGATGGATGGTTGCTCACAGGAAAACAATGCATTAAAACCACCACCACTCAAGATGAAGACATGTTTTCTACGAGGCATTTTTAATTGCCTTTAAGGCATACAAAATATCACACTGATATAAGAATAATGTGCTTGTAACTTTGAATAAAAACAGGATATTTTCATTCAAGTAGTACCCATGGAAAAATAAATGGTTAAAAAATTAAGAATGAACAGTTTCTTTAAAAAAATAAACAAAATAATGTATATGAAATAAAAATATAAAGAAAATAATGGACAGAAGTAATAATCTTATTACTTACTCTAATATACAACTGCATCATTTCTTTTTCTCTTTGAGGGTTACGATACTTCTCATAGAAATCACGCCGCTTCTTTGTTTCTTTAGAGACTTTATCTTTTCTTTCCCGTTTTTCTGCTGGTTCATCTGAACTATCAGAAGATGGCTGTACATGTATCTTTGGCTTCTCTACTTCAATATAGTTTTCATTGGGATTCAGAACTATTACTCCATATCCTTCCTATTTTGAAAGAAGACAAAAGAATTTAATCATAGGAACAATTTCAATTAAGAAAAAGTTCTTAAAATTCCATAAGTTATTTAATATATTTACATATTCATTAAAATATTCTTTCATAAAAAATTAGTTTTAATTTTTCCATGAGAAAGTCATTTAAAATTGTTTGCTTGCATTGTATATGTAAATAAGCATAGATTATCTATGAACAAAAAGATATAACTGTACCATAAAGATTATAAAGTTTACATTTTAAAAAATTTCTTTAGATCTTCCAGAACCCCCAAAATCATTGAAATAAATTATAAAAGTACATTTTGAAGCCACATTAATATTTATAATATATACTTCGAGAAAATAACCTCCTTGAAAGTAAGTTTACAATTCAAAAAGAATTTTGTTGAATTTTTCTTTCCTTTGAAATTTGTGCTTTAATAATAAATTTTAAAATTTGTTTGAATGATGAAAAAAGAATATAATCTAACTTTTACATATGTATATTATCATATGTATATCATCAGAATTTCATGTGTATATTATCAGAAACATATAGTATCTACCTGTACACCTTGGATTTTTTCCACCTCCCTTCTTTCACAAGGCCACACACATCATAAAACAAAGTAAATTAATGTCTTAGCATAGTGTATGGAAGCAAGTCTATAACCCTGAAATTGCTTTCATTTTTTAACTACCATATAATTTTCTCTTTACAAAGAACTATTACCAGGAAATAACTTTCAAAGTTTAAAATATAGCTTACTGAGCTATTAAACCATTTTGAAAGTTTTTCTGTCTGATTTAATTCTAGCAAGGCAAACATTTCTATAGTTATAATTAAGAAAACTCTGGTATTTACATTTTTATAACTGGTGGAATGTTCTGTGAGAAAACAGAAATGGGTAAACAATTACCACTGACAAACATGAATAACACAAAGTTTTAAAAGTATTATGTATATTGTCTTTTCTATTAAATTCTATTCTGAGGGTGTCCCAATTTTGCCTTGTACAATCCTATAAGGTGATACTTAAAACATGTACTATACTATGATAAAAATATCAGAACTACAAAAAATATAAAGCTTTAACAAATCATCCTAACTTAAAAAATATATATATGTTTCCAAAACCGTTACTGTAGAATCTTCTACTTTGTTTGAAATTTAATTATTTTTGGCAAAGTAATCATAAGAAGATGATTTAAAAAACTCAATAGCAGTAATAGTACAGACTCAATTATCTTATTTTTAAGTCTGCTACATTGCTGCATGCACTGGGTTTTTTTAACAGCCGATTTCACAAACTATGTACAAAATTCACTGTGATTGCTTCAACTCCTCCTCCCCAAAGGCCCAATGAGATAATATTATTGTCTAAAAGTATGATATGGTTCAGAGATTTTGAAGATCACTGCAGATCAATGAAGATCATTGCTTTTAGTGATAGAGCTGTTAATTAAGATAGAGTCATCTTACATATATAAAAACTATATAATAATAGGTACCAAACTGATTAACAAAATACTACATAATCTTCAATACATGTTTGAATAAAACTTTTAGAAAAATACCTCTTTCATGAAATCCTTATAAAATACTTTACAAGATTTTAAATTTAAATGTCCTACAGCAAAGCACAAGGGAGGTTTTCTTTTTTTTTAAGTTTCTTAGCTGGTAAATCAAAGTTTTACCAACAAAAGATATTTTATTTGGTCCTGCTTTATTCTAATCTGTATAGCTATTCAAAAGTCTTGTAATTCATTGTAATCACTGTCAGGTAGACAGATTGTTACTTGGTGATTTTCTACAGTTGGACACACTTGACTAGTTATTAAAATCACATTTGAAGGAAGTTCCTACCCCTCTTCCTTGTGCCTCTTACAACTTTTCACGCCCTTCTCAAATTTCAGCTATAACTTCTCCTCCCACCAAAAAAGTAAGTTAAAGAACACTGTTGCACTCTGCTAAACAGGGTGAAATGGAGGCATTCAGTACAATGTCTCTGGTGTAAGGAACATAGTCAAAAAAGGTCACCATAGGCCAAAAAGAAAATTGCCTCCTTACTAGATTCTGTACCGTGAGTAAGTGGTCTCCTGTCATGTTTCCTCCCTGCCTTCTCTGAGAGAACTGAACTTTCAGCACACACAGTCACACACCCTCTCATAGTTACATGCGAGTTAGAGATGAAAATAGTGATATGCTGCATTTTCACGATCATTTTAAAAATTTAAACACAAGGTAACAAAATGGGGCTTTAATAGACTAATAGATAATACATTAGCATCATCTTTGCAAAAAGAATGAATTCCAAATAAAGGTAAACTCTTCAGACAAAATTTATAGTCACCAGAATTACAACTCCTGCCCTAATTTATAACTTAATCACTAGAAAGAATACTTTCATAATATCAGGTTTATTAGAGCAGAAATTTATACTTCAATTTTTGGAAATCATATACTGGAAAATTATTGTGCCTATTTGATTTTAAATGGACTCTGCAATTTGATGTGTCCCATCTAAATAAGTACAAAAACAGACATACATAAATCATCAAAGAAGTAGTATTTATCTAAGTTATTGATTATGTAACTGAAAATTACATGACTCATTTGTCCAATTTTGTAAAGACACAATGTCAATTTTTCACTGAGGCACCAACAGATGAAAAATGATTCTATTTTAAAATCACCACTGTATAAATCAATTAAAGAATTTTTATTATTTAGATTTCAACAATGAATGTTTCTCTTTAAACACCTAAATTATTTAGAAAATATTTTATCACTTAGGTATTTCATACTGCCAATTTAATTAAGGAAATAACAATCAAGAAATATTCAGGAACACTTTCTGCAGAAATGGGAGCTAATTTTAATAAATGTCTTTGTTGAAAACTCAATTACCATCCCATAAAAATCTTACATTTTTCAATTAAAATTTACCTGATAAATTAATTAATGCAATATTCACAAAGACCATTCATAACCACTTTTCAATGGGTAGGAAAAAGCTAAGCAACAAAACAAAGTTAACTAACTAGTTATGTGCTCTAATCATAGAAATACAGTAAAACTTCATCTTCTCCTCCTTTGCCATCGTATACAAACATTGTCAAACAAATTTCTTTATATAATAAAGCTATGAGATTTTCTGCATGTCAACATTAAGATATGGAAACCAAGGAGTCAAATCAAATAGTCAAACTAAAGCAAAGCAGACAACATACCAGAAGTTAACTTTAACCATTTTAGGTAGAAGGATATTAATTTACATCTTTAAAAAGTCAGAATAAATACCATTCTTTCTAATCCTAGTAACTCAATCAGTATAAACAGAAAGAAGTTAAAAAAGATTTACTTTGACCGTTAACTAAAGAACCCATAAACTTTTATAAAACTACTCTATAAAATCTGGTATCAAATATAGTATCATAAAAGAACTGTGCATTGTCATTCTAACAAGAAGGCCTCTATTACTAATGCTTAGAACCTTAAACATCTTATATAAGTATTCTTTTTATATTTAATTATTCCTTAAGAATGCTAAATTTCTCATAAGATGAAATGTTAGATCATTTAAAACATACATGGAGACTTATCTTTAACATGATAGAATGATCAAACTGATTATCTAACACTGTACAAGTAAATAAATAAAACCTCTGGCATCTTTCATTATGATCTACCCAAATCAATTCCGATATCCAACATTTCAAGAGACAAAGCATACATTAAGTTGTTAATTAACTCACGTTTGATCACACAGTCTAGTAGAAGATCAAGAAATTAATAACGAAGACAAAGAGTGGTAAAAGTAAGCTTTATCTCTTTAATTTATCTCATTGCATTTTTCTATCTAACTGTAGCTTCATTTTCATATGGGTGTTTATAAGGTATAAACCATAGGATCTTAATCAGAAACCCTCAAAATTTTATAGTTAGACATAGCATTTTATTCAGCACAAGTATTTACTGTGATTTAAACAGAATACACAGGCTGTCAGGCCTTCTTTACTTTTAAGTCTATAGATGCACTTACTAATAAATAATAGTTCATTTATCACTCAATCGACAAATGGTGGCTGAGGTCAGAGAGGTCTAAAACAGACAGGTGATGCCAAACACAAAGAACCAAAGAGGAACTCCTGCTAAAGAAACTAAATCAGCACAGAAACATACTTATCAGATGATTCTACAACTAGATATAATTTTTAAATGCCTGACCAAAAATAGAATGTACATTTGACCCCAAGAAACCTTGCTAAAACTGAAGATTTATCCAAGTTAATTTATCTAATAATTACCCATTATAAAGAAAATTAAAAACAGGAGCAAATTCTACCTCTTTTCAAATCTCTTATGGTTGGCTAAATAAAAAATCAGCTGAAAGTACTCAGCTCTGCATATTAACCTTCCAATACTGCAAGCCACATGTGACCAAAGGGGTCAGGAGCCAGAGTAGAATCCTTTGACCTATGGAACTCTCCGTTTTCGTTAGGCAAGGCTCTGCAAGAGATCATTTTACACAGATTTATCAATCATATTTTTCAAGTTCAGCATTCTATCTACTTGGGTTGAAAGAAGATAGGTGCTCATCCTCAAGGGAAATGAAACCCAAAGTGTCTTATCTATAAACTACATCTACCCGTGGTTAAAATGGACAAACCACTGTCCATTCATCTTTTCTGAAAGATGTATGTTGTGTTTATTCTCATCTTTTTCACAAGAAGGGTACGTATATGTCACTGTTGCAACATCCTAGGTGCAACAGTGAGATGAGGTCATGACAACCAATCAGAAGACACTAGTGAAGCGTTAAAGTAAACATAGCTCTTGGAGCTGCAGCTCTGCTTGAAAAATGCCCCCTCCATTATTTCAGCAATTTTCTCAAGACGTGACCTGGGACTGAAATGCCTGAAATGTCACTTGACTTCGTTTTGTGCTTCTTCCCAATGTGCATTTAGGTAACAGCACCCTGCTAATATCTTGTAAATTGTCACAACCATGTTTCAAACTGTAGCTCCTTAAATTCTAATGTATATTCCATGGTATAAAAATACCATTATATGGACCAAAACAGACTATCCCAATAAGTTTCCAACTTTAAATAGCTCATCTAGTTAGTAAGTAAAAGAAAACATGCCACAAAAAGTTTTCAGAGGACCACCTGTTGTCTATTATTTTTACATAGCACTTACTCATAAATCATAACACAGGGTAATTAATCAAGCTGTCAAAGAGAAGGTCAAAGGTTATATGGTAGAGTCAGAAGGTCATGCATGGGCTGATAGAGGTCAGGGTCACACTGCATTCCTCATTATCAAGTTGGGATGAGAGACGGCCCAAGCAAACAAAAGTGAAAGCAGATGGAGAAGTGAGTGGATAAAAAAAAAAAAGAAAAAGAAAAGAAAAAGAAAATTTCACAAACAAAAAGAAAAGTGAAAGAAGACTGTCAGCTGCCTTCAAGTAGAGAATAGAGGAGAAAAGAAATAAACTGAAATGTGCTCAAAGGAGCTCAAGAACATAAAGAAACTACAGTTTTATTAATTAAATAAGTTGAATATAACTTTTCTTGACCATTTTATTAGTGCATACTAAGTAATATTAGAAAATATATGTTTGCTATTTTTATAGTTTCCCTAGTTAGTGTGCTCAAGATAAATTAAGGTAAAGGCAAAGAGTTCCAAGGAGAAAGTATGATTACAAAAAAAACCTCACAAACTTATGAGGGCTTTTTCTCTTTAATATTGTTTTGGGGTTATAACACAGCTGCAAAAGTTTTAAGCTACAGGATAGATAATTTTTGAGTATGATATAATGATATACACAAACATAAATGCATCATAAAAGTCCTTTTGAATAACAAAACAGTTATAAAATATTCTATTATTATGCTGGCCTGAATTAGATGCAGAAAACTGTGCAAAATTAGCTGTCACCCTTTGCTCAAAATCTTTGTTAATCTCATTTTGAATGTTTGCAGCTTTATCAACACATGCATCAATGTCAGCTCCTTGGTTACTGAACTGCTGTAGTTGGAAGAAGATATAATTAAAATGTTTTGGCACAGAAAAGGTGAAATTGTATCTTTCCTTGTTCCCTCAGGAGTCTGTAAAACATGAAGGATATATTGACAAACACACACCCTTGTCTCCAGTTCTGACATCCCAGGTCATCCTAGCGCTATTTATTTTAGAACATTCACTTTGCACTTTATCCATATTTTCACCTGCTCTGCTTCTTTTACAAGGTTTTAAAACATTATGTTGCTTGAATTTCACAAATTTCTTTTCTAATCATCAATATCATATTAAAGCATTCTGTAAACACAGAACAACATTAAAAATGTTTACCATTCATTATGGAGGACAGAAACAAGCTTTAATGCAACATTATGAAATCTTTTATATTCTGTGCTTCCCATTCTTATCAAAAGATACAAACATCCACCCACACGTTTACACATTAAACTAAAAAGAAATAACAAGCTACAACTGTTTCC
>CM052540.1:136842929-136875429 GCA_028533065.1 Trachops cirrhosus | reverse complement strand
GGGTGTCCAGTAATGGTTAAATGAATGCCATGTTATTATCTACCACACATATAGAACAAAATAAAAAAGTAGAATAAATTTCACATGCTATTTGCCACTACAGAACTATCATTCAATTGTTCAAAATGCACTTTAAAACAATGCAGTGAATGATTATAATAATTAGGTAGACATCAGGACTAAAACAAAGTATGTAGTGATTACTTATTAAAGAAAATATAACATTATATCATATTCATATTCATTATCAGATCTTATTTTCTTCATATAACATACTTTAATAATGACATGATGTTTAGCCAAAGGAGACTATATAAAAGTATCTTTTTACACAAGAAGAGGGGAAGAAAATCTTCTAAACCAACAAAACACAAAAACTGTACCATGGAGTTAGGGCTGTTTTCAATCAACTATCCTCTCTAGTCACAGTGTAGCGCAATTATCCCTCTAAAGCTTAGGGACATTATCATCAGAGGCTGGTCTCCAATATTCTTACTTCTCACAGGTATCATGCAGCTAAACTTTTTTCAAAATATGTATTTAGGGAGAATGTATAGATAACAGACAACAGTGTAGATATTCTTGCTGCTGTGCCACCAATTTAAAAAAATGTACTCAATTACCTAAATTATTTCTATGGACTATTTTAAAATACATCTGTTACACAAAGTTGAAGTACATATCTTATGTTATCATGCATGTCTGTTTAGATGTCATTAATCTTTATGAATACAGTTACAAACATAATTTACTAATTTATCTCTATAATTACATTTATAATTAGAACACAATAGACACGAGAGTATTTACATAAAGAACTAAGTTAGGAACTGTCTAAAGCAAGCATGGCTTTCTTCATACCATGTTAAATTCTTATTAAACTCAAATGCCTCTGCCATTTCTTTGTGTTTTCTTTAACATTAAAAAAAGAGAAGTACCCAAACATTTCTGAGCTTCCAGTAATGTATTAAAATGTCTCTCAGCTTTTCTGTACACAGTGAAATGCTTGCTGAATGCAAAGTGAAGGAGGATGAATTTCTCCAGGTTCTGTACGTCTGATCTCTCAAAACCTTCAAAATCTACCCTTGATCTCAGCAAACACAGCAGAGCACAATGTTATTTATGCATTCATTTATCTTTTCATCAAGGGTGGCTTATGTGGTCTTTACTGACTTTGGTTTCTCATCATCATCGCAGATCAGCATCTGCATTGTGTGCACTTGTAACAGGGATAATGGATCTCACTTACAATACCTACAAACTCAGCTGAGAGCCGTGCAAAGCAAATGGCCATAAATGCACCCATCCTGGCCCAAGTCCTGATGAATAAAAATGAAGATCTTGTCAAATAATAAAGTGACAGGTTAATTTACAGCATGGAATAGTGTGAACAGGGAAAGCACTGCTTTTTCAATCTGTATGAACGGTGCCACCTATCTGCAGATTAGCAGAAAGCTTCAGAAACGCTAATTCAGAAATCGGGATAAATACATGTGATGTTGCTTAGTTTTGTAAATATCACAGGAATGGAATTGATGATAAAGGCAAACGCAAGATTAGACACACACAGTTGCTTTCGAACCAAAAAAACAAGATTCTCAACAAAGGGCTGGTGTATCAAACAGTAATAAAGAGCCTCAAGCAGTTGTCTGTGCTCATGCCAGTTTTCATGCTTTAATTCAGCTGCCCTGTGGTTTCCAGCTTTGACATTGAGATCTGCACGGCCACCAGAGATAATTATTTCAACCTCCAGGCCATCAGGCGTACATTTTTGATCATGTATATGTAAGAGATGTTTTCTGCTTTCTAAGTCTTCCAAGTGGATAGCAATAGAAGGGTAAAATAAGGAAAAGCAGTACACATTTGAAAAGAACTTGAACATTCTCTGCATTAGAGAAATGTGAATGGATCTGTCAATTTTAGTAAATACTTCAGTTAACCTAATAGGTATTTACAAGTATTTTAAACTGTCCAAATTTTAAATTGGAATTAATTACTGTACTACTCTATAAAATTTATTTAGATGTTTACACTAAAATTCATACTTTGCATATTCTAATAAAAATATAAATATTAGCTCAAAATCCATAAAGTAAAATTAATAACTTTTAAAGTTGAATTTATGTCTCATATCATAATGTGCTTTTATGTAAAATGCAATCAGGAACATACATCATTCACTAAAATATCTGATTAGTAACAGAAATCACTGAACAAAAGTCATGTGATAAATCTCTACAACGTGGAGAGACTACATTTCTCTCCCTATAAAGTATGAAAGAAACACTAGTTCACACAAAATCTGGTGAAAAGATTAAACCATTTTGTTAAAACTAAATTATAACAATAAAAATTAAAATGTGTAAATCATGCTTAATTTTAATAGAATAGTTATTTTTATAATTTTAATAAAATAGTATAGTTTTAAATATATAATTGATACCAAGTAGAAAATAAACCTATAAAGCATCACAAAATATAATAAGCAAATAAAAAATAGGATTCATCGACATTTTTCTCAATATTTTTTATAAAGAAAAAAATTTAAAATATTTAAAGAATTTGCCATAATACCAATACTATTCAATAAGAGATGTATGCCTGAGAATTTTACTTAAGGTGACTAGAGAAGATCTGATTACAGTTACCCTAAAGCAGATGACCCTGTCTTCAAACAGAAAATCTACTGTAATGACTCCCAAGATGGAAACAGAGGAGATACTTCCATGTTAGTGGTGTGCCAACAGTCTAACAACAATTGTAATTATTTCAGAATAAGGTAACACATTTTAAGAGAAAAGGAAACAGAATATGTTAACTAGAATTTCAATGAGTTTAAATTTTTAAATTTATTCCAAATGTAAAATCTCAACTGTTCTTGGTTCCCAAAGCAAAACAAGAAGTGAGCTCAACAGGTAATGTCTTTAGCAGGTTTCTGCAACTACTGTGACATATGCTCATTTTTTCCCCTTAAATTGAACATTATGGTCAGGGATGAAAAAGCTAATTTAACATCTTCCACATGAAGTATAAACTACCATATTATACAGAACGCTAATTAAATAAAATTTCAAGAAGTAGTTTGAACATTAGATCTTCAGTCTCCTAAAAATGGATACTTTAAAATCTTTTCCATCTTATATCAAATCCATAACACAGAAAGCAGGGTACAAGTTGGCATATAAACGGTAGAATCACTTAGTGTGAAAAATCAATCCATATAACTCAGGTGAAATCACTTGATTTCCTCCCAAATACCAACGGGCAGGACTGTCCCTAATATTCTGGATCAAAAACAGTTATACAAAAAGGCCTTGTGTTTATTAAAAGCAAATTGCTCCTCTATGCTTTTTGTGATCCAGAGCATCCCCAAAAGAAGAAGCTACTTCCCCTCAACATACAAAACAAAAAACCTTATTAATGAAAGATACTTTGTTCATATTAAAATGTGTTTCATTAAGCCATTTATAGGTAAGATTCTTTTGAAAGTATAAGCTCAACATTATACAATCCATAGAGTAGAGTTTATGTGAGAGAAAAGAATTAAAAACAAAATAATTTCTAGGACACCTGTACAAGAAAATACAATTGTACTTTTTCCTACTTCCTCCTCTTCTCCTATAAAGAAAAATAAATGATGTTCCCAATAAATTAGCAAAAAATCATTTGCCAAAGTATTTTTATTCTAAAAATTTTTAACTGAAAATAATGAAAATTCAAAGGATGGCACACTAGGGTAGAGGAACATAAGGGTAATTACATATTATAATGGAATATTAGCTTCCTATTTTATTCAAAGAGATCACTAATAGAGGTAATAGAGTACCTCTATTGAGTTACTGTCAGATCTTTGTGCTAAAAATATTTGGGGCAGAGACACTTGCTTTCCTGCATATTCTGCCACGTTTCAGATTTGCTTACTACCACTGGGAATTCAAAAATCTTAATTATAGAGTTAAAAAAAGACAATACAGCTAAAATTTATATGGCATATTTTTGGCTTAAGGAGGGTTCAGTGGATATCAGAGATATTTAGAATCTCCATCCTTTTTAACTTCAGATTGTGAGAAAAAGATGTCACCTCTGTTCCATAATCCTTTGCTGCACTATATTCCTGGATTAAAGTTAATGTGCAAGTCCAGGGCCATTCTAGCAGTTAGCAATTTGGGTATAATGCTGTGGAATCCACAACTTCCAATGAGGAACACTCACCTTGCCCTTCGCCCCTGGGTTAACTTTCTTATTCTCATCACAAATACTCCTACATCCAACAGCAGACATATTATAATTTAATGTGAGTATATTCTTGAAGGTAGTCCTTGCTTCCTTTATCATTTTTATGAATCTTTATGATCTTCATGGATATTCCTGTTTATCTATCTATCTATCTATCTATCTATCTATCTATCTATCTATCAGAGGAGGTTATTTACTAAAATCTTCTCAGAGCTAGATCTTAAGCAGCACTGTTGTCATTACCCATAGCACAAATGATATATATTTAAGGTACTTGCCTGATTCTGATATGCACCTTTCTTATCCCTATCTTCTTTTGTTTTATGTATTCTTATCCCTATTCCCCTTCTTTACTTTTTTTTTTTTGTACCAAATTACGTTATTTGAAGGAATGGTACAAATGAAAGAAGCAACTAAATGATTTGGTACAAGTTATAGCAAAGGTAAAGGTAACTTCAACAAGCACGTACTGCTTTGGTGACCAGGGAAGTCACCCCAGTGGCTATGGGAAGGCAGACTAAGATTGAGCTCTCTTCACTGTTTCACAGGGTATGCCTGTTAAACAGGAACTCATGTCAGTTTCAGGGGTCCCCAACCTGTGCGAGTTGGTTACGTGGTCACCCAATTCTTTGATGGATCTCACTATCTGCTCATTCAGGTAGTGAGTCGCAATGAAGTTATACAAATGAGGGTCATTTTTGTCAGTGGCCAGTCTGTGCAAGTCCAGTAGTGACTGATTCACACTTTTTCCCAAATGTAATGCTCACTCCATTGCATTCAACTCATTTTCCCAGTTGTTGCAGTCTGGTTTCTTTATATCCTGAAGGAAGATTCCAATACCTCACTAGTTCTGCAGCTTGATCAGTTTCTCACTATACTACTTCTCCTCATGAGAGTGGTGAAGAAAATATTTGGCAAAGTTCTTCAAAGCCACATCATTGCGGTCAAAGTAGTAAGACATGGACAGGTAGCCATGGCTGCTATGGCTCAGTGGATTGAGTAAAAGACTGCAAACCAAAGGGTTGCTGGTTGGATTCCCAGTCAGGGCACATGTTTGGGTTGTGGGTCAGGTCCCCAATAGGGTGCACCCAGAGGCAACCACACATTCATGTTTCTCATCCTCTCTTCCTCCCTTCCCCTCTGTAAAAATAAATAAATAAAATCTTTTAAAAATTTTTAAAAAGACATGGACAGGAAGATGTAGGAAGTGTAGAGCTCCAGGGTGATCTGACAGTTAACGGTGGCCTTGAGTCCTGGTGGTAGTTCTAGTGCACTTGTGAGGTCGATGCAGTCATCATGGTGGGTGGCTGAGGAGCAGTGGCGGGGTCTTGGGGTGCTGTGAGAAGGTGATGGAAAGGCCAGAACTGGGTGGCTGGCTCAGGTAGGAGGTTGAGTGCCATGTTTCACCCAAGCACTGTTGAAGCAGAAAACCACAGCGACTCTCAGCGAAAACTGTCACCTCTATTCCCTTTCCTTCTTCCTTTTTTGGGATTTACCTTATTCTTGGCTAATGGTAGCTCTTAGTAATGACAAACCTCCTTGTTCGTATGCAGAATGAAAAGGACCACTGGTCCATATATGTAAATTAATAAAGCCCTAAGTCAACCAAAAGGCTATGGAAAGATATTCATTTGGTCATTTTCCTTCTAGGTCACTAAGGGACTGTAATCTCAGGTAATTTCAACTACACATGCACACACACATAAAAAAACTGAAGACAAGTGTATAATTATTAGAAAGTCAAATACATGGCTCAAGAATGAAAAATTATAAATAGTACAAATAGCTAACATTTACTGAGTGCTCGCTATATGACAAGTACATTAAGCACTCTATATGCATTATCTCATTTAATCATTCCTAAGCATTGCAAGGTAGAGAGAGAGAGATATTGTTGGCATCCTTAGCTTACAGATGTTAACACAACAAGTAAGTGGTAGAACTGGCATCAGAACTCATTTGACTCCACAGTTCACATTGCTAACCAATATGATATATAATACTATATAAAGTTTATTACTTTTAGCTTGTGGTAAGTGATTCTTGATTTTAATTACAATAATCTGCTGCTTTTGAATTCTCATGTGACAAATGATTTTTCTGTAACACATAGATGGACGTCCCTTCTGGCATTAGCTATGTAATGACCATGTGTCACCCCTAGGGGTCAGATATACTTTATAAGGCGAAGTTAGAAACATTTGGCATCCATCAGCAAAAAATGTAACTCATAGTAGAAACAATAAATATTTATCTACAAATTGTCACATTGCTAAAATGTCAGCATAGAACTAGTACAGGTGCAGGATGTGTTTCACGTGTTTTTTACCAGGGTTTCTAAGAAGATCCCTAAAATAAGAAACTTCTCTGCAAAAGTTCCTTTTGGTTCCAGTGATAAAGTTCCCCTCCATATTCATGGCAGAACAAAGCAGCAAAGATTTAGGCTTCTGCAAATATTTGGCTATTTAGTCCTTGTTTTCCTGGTTTAAATCTGAAAGTGGCTTCTGTTACAGGTAGAACAAGCTCCTTTGCTGTTAGTTTGCATTTGAAGAGGCAAAAGGTGAAGAATGTGAGTTGGGGGACAGAAGATAAGAGGACCCTGATCAACTTAAGAAATCTGTAATAAAGGTACTTGAGATATCAGGACAATAGTTTCTTTTATAGTTGAACTGTAACTGCATGAACTGAAATGTGTCCACATCACTGGGTAATTAGTATAGTTTAATTATATTATTATTAGTAGTAGGTTTAAGGAAAAGGTCAGTTAAATATCATAGATTTTGCCAATATTAATAATTTTAGTCTTAATGACAAGGGTAAAATTCTTAACTTGTCCTCATTGGTGCCTCACGTAGTACTTAGAAAAGACCAAAACTATTTTGGAAAAAATAAATATTAGCACTTTTTTGATATTCAACAAATACTGTTTCGATATACTAATTGGCTCTAATAGAAAGAAATCATTCAAGTGAGAACAGGCATATTGACAAAAGCATAATGTCATTATTGTAATGAATGCTAGACAGTTCATGATATATATTTAGTGATTTTAAAATATAACCCAATACAGTCATCTCTCCCTGGGACCCATAAATCATTTATTCAAGTAGTTTATAAGTAGCTACTAGGTGTCAAACATAGTATTAACCTTAAAAGTAACATTGTAAGAATTTCTTGTTTAAAGAGTATTTTTTGAAAAAAAAGCTATTGTGTCTTTTTTTTAATTTGACCAAAGCACTTTGCTCAGATATTATCTAATACAGTCATATGGTGCAAATAAAAATAAACAACAATGTCAACTCCAAAAGATTAAAATGTAATATAGGCTCCTACAGTAATAAAAATTAAATAGTACCTAACGGTTTTGAAGTTTAGATCACAATCATGGTAAAATTACAAGTGAAATAACTCTAAGCATTCTAAAAATGGAATACAAACAACATTCATATAAGCTTATAAGCTATAAAACTAAAAAAGAACCAGTAAAAACCAAGAACAGAAGTTGAAAAATAGTATATAAAATTAAACTGTCATTAACAGTTGACTTTAATTGTCAAATTCTGGAGGTCTGTGTCTTACTTTAGGAAGAAATATCACAATGACAATGGAAGAATTAGTCATATGACCTGAAACTAATCAGTACCCAAATGGTCTAAGAACTAACTTGGCTTATCCCATATTCCAAAATTTCTGGAATTTTCTCTGGGTTAATTTCTATCTTCAACCTATAGTATTTATAGCTCTGGTTCCTCCCCTATTCTTCATTGAACCAGTAGCAAAAGAAAGGGAGCCTACTCATTGAGAGGTAAAGGCATAAGGACTGCTAGCTAAACTCTGAGAAATCGGCAACTGCATTTTAAAGCACAGTGATTACTCCCTTTTGTTTAAGTTCTGAGTTTGTAATAATTAGGAACAATATTTTTTTAAAAAATAGCGTACCATCAAAAAGAAAAATGTGAGATCTCGGAAACCTGAAATGATTGCAAGAAGTAGAAGGGAATATAAGGTGAAATATCCCTCTTCTTTGGGGAACCTGAGAATGCAAAATCAGCACATGGCTGAAAAGAAGGTACCCCTTGAAAACCAGATGACTTAATAAGGCTAATAAATTCCACTAAAAGTCATTCTCTCTCTGGTTGTTAAGATGCCATTTATTACTATAAGGAAATATAGAATATTCATTAATTTTACTTATAAAGATTTTATTGTACCTCAAAACATTAGAAGATGCTTATAAAAAGTTTTGAATTGCAACAGTCTTTGAGAAGTTCAAAGGCAATGTCCATGACTCAGAACTTTTGAGTACCTTTGTTAGATGTTCTAGCTAAATGCGTAAAAACCAACCCTGCAGAAGTAGTTGGGAAATGAATATGACAGATTATCTGTAATTCTAACATGATCAACACAGAAACACAGTTAGCTTATGGCCTCAGGTACATTCTGAGAAAGAGTTGCGTTTGCTTAATCGTTTTCAGGGAGCAAGACCTCTGATGGTAACAAGACTGGGATGAATATAAGAAAGATGACAGTTCCTGAAAATTAAATGATACTTGGAATAACAACATATTTGGAAAATTAACAAAATTAGTTAACAGTGTTTTAACTTTTAATTTGTATTAACCTGAAACATTTGTAAAAGCAGCTAATCTAGAATTATTTCATAGGAATGAAAGAATGGCTATCTGCTAAAATTCAAACGTAGTAGTTAATAGAGAACATATTAATATAAGAGCTATACATATATTATCACAGTAACATATATTAGGAGCTTAGTAAAATGCTAATTTTTCAGTTTATGGACATTTATATTTTATACCAATAAAACTATCCTACAAAAATCATCAAAATATTCCTATAAATTATACACACAGTTACTATGATAAAAAGGCTACTCTTATCTTTATAATCCAAATAAAGTCAAATTAGTAACATTTATACAACTAAAAGCATTGACTTTGTGAAGAAATATCTTAGTCATATATTTGCCATTTGGCTGGGAATTAGTAAAAAAAAAAGTGAATAGAAGTATGTAGATTATTTGTTCTCGGTAAAGGGTAAATAAAGCACCGATGGCTTGAGATGGGGTACAAAGAACGTTTCCATGGTTACATGCTTTCCCATGTCAAATTAGAGCAGAATTTGTGTACAAGAGGTTTGTTGACAGCATACATAGGCCATAAAAGGCAGAGAAGGCTGGGAGTCTGAAATCTAAATATACTTGCCAAGTCTGTTGAGAGCAAGTTGGGTGAAGAAAGCAGCATCAGGGGTAAAGTCGATTAGCTAGGAGTATCAGATGCCATTTTGTAAAATGATCATTTTTCTTTCAGATGCAGCTCATAAAATTCTCCTGAAATGTATGATTAGTTACTCTTTTATTCATTTCCATAAAGATACCTCAATCTGGTATCCACCCAAGCTATTAATAGGAGGCATTATTTGGCATGCAGCTAGAGGCATCAGCCTCACCACCCAGCTAGTCTTGCAGATGTCACTGCAGATGTCACATCTTCAGATGTCACTTGAAGACCTTACTTTTTGGGGTCTTCAAAAGGACAGTTAAAGGGCTATGCTCACATGAGTGCTGGCCCAGCAAGAGCTTGTTGTATACCTGCCCCTATGATTCCTATGGGCCATTTAGTAGGAGTGAATTCTATTTTTAGTGGATGTTGAGAATTCCAGTTGGGATAAACAGCATCTTATAAATTATGATAATATGGTTGGGTATATGGTCAAAGTATTACCCAGCAATTTTTCCATAGAGGAGTCTTCTCACATGCTTACATTGTTCTTTATACATCAGCAAAGGTGTCTGGACATTTGAATAATTTCCTATTTTGTGAATTAGTCCATAAAGAATTGGGATATTTTGCCCTGGCTGTAGTGACTCAGTGGATTGAACATTGGCCTGTGAACCAAAGGGTCATCGTTTCCATTCCCAGTCAGGGCACGTGCCTGGGTTGCGGGCCAGATCCCCAGGAGGGAACACACAAGAGGCAATCATACAATGATGTTTCTTTCTGTCACTCCTTCCCTTCCCCTCTGTCTCAACATGAATAAATAAAATCTGTAAAAAATAAGAATTGGGATATTTTACTTGTTTCTGCCTGCATTTTTACTAAGTACAAATGTGGGTGGAATATTGTTAAATGATTACTAGATAAAGAAAACTTTTCTATTTAAATTGCTAATTATATCCAAGATTCTCTTTTTATTATCATCACATATTACAGTATTTTAAAATATTAAAAATACTTTAATAGTTTATAAGAACTAAAGTCATATATGCACACAAACACATACAGAAAACCAAATAATATGTACTTTTGAAAAGCAGAACCTGCTAAAATTAGCTAATTTCTCTTCTATGTATTTTCAGTAAATATGATAGCAATAACATTTTAGTTACTAGTTTTCTGCTGAAAGTTATACAGAAAGAATGAGAAGTTATTATGCTATAGAGTATAAATGATTCAAAGGAGTATAATGTACAAATGAAAAAATGGACTATTAACCATTAAACTGAAAACTTAGTACATCAGTGTATAGACAGTCTACCCACACAGCAGATTTTTAAAAGCAGTGACTTGACATGAGTTGATACATAAATAAGACATTTGACATGGTTATTTCAGTGATTTCACATTAATAAAGTGAAAAAAAAAGTAATGAAGAACACAACCACTTCTTTGTCAAGCACAATTCACACTTAGTTGTATAGGCCACTGTTTTGTTCTGGCTGGGTGAGTGTTTCTAGGTTGGATGGTTAGAAATTTGGGAGGTATATGCTAAAACATAATAATATGCTCAAACATATTTTAAAAAAATATTCTAACTTGTGGTAGAAAACAAAGTATTTGTAAGGAAGGAAAGAAAAATCATGTAGGGGACAGCAGAGTTCGGCACTATTGTGTAGACTGAAGAAAAGAGCATTTGTTCAGCATCATACTCATTCATGTCAGGACTAATGGCTAATGGTAACTTGTATGGTGCAGACTAAGCCTTTGCAATATCAGGCACTATATAAGTAATAACTATGCTCCAAAATTATTGCCTGGATGGGGAACAAATTTAATTAATAATAGTTGACTATGCCAGATATCTATTAAGGAGACATGACTGGATTAGGGAGCAGCTTCTCCTTTAGTTCTAGTGAAAGGTTAAGGGTGTAATGCTCTTTATTGTGAAATGTAGTATTCAAGTTCTGTGGAATGTTTTAGAGGTGCTCCCTCCTAGCCATGTGGAAAACATACTAGAATTAAGAAATGGTCTAAACTTTATGAAGTGTTGACAATGAAGACTGGTTAAATAAAAATCATATCTCCTTGTGTATAACTAAAGACCTTACTTTTTATTCTTGTCTTAAAAATACACAGATTATATGTATAGCACAGATATTTACAAATGTATCCTGTACTGCATACATTTACAGAAATATTTAATTGCCAAGAAAAGTCTATTCTGTTTTCTAAATTTATCTTGTGCTCAATCCCACTTAGAATGGGAGAATTGAAATTGCAAAATATAACAATTTTGTTTTAACCATATTCTAAAAACTAAAGCTAAAGGTCTCTGAATGCCAAGAGGAAAATTTCCTTTATGTGGGTAAATTACTATATATCTGACAAAATTTTTTAATGTAGTCAAAGGTCTTGACTGAGTGAGATGTTGGTTAGAAGCATAAGCCTAAAACATAGCAGGTAAGAGAATAAAGAATTTAAGGGGACAAAACAGTATTCATTGCCTCAATTCTTGCTCCATACTTAATTTCATGCAACTTTGCATTTTTTCCTGAAATATTTACCCAAATCATGCCCTACTGATGGTCTCTGTCCAAATGCTATGTTGAAGATGTTCAATCATTGCTTGAACAGCTTAAATCGAGTAGTTATCTTGGAGTGAGAAGACATGGAGAATGCAGTAGAAAGCATCTTTGCTCAACTTTGTAGCATTAAATATACCAGAGGCTTTGTAGCATTAAATACACCAGAGGCTCCATGCTTTATGACAGATGTGGAAAATTTAGGTAGGAATCAGAAGACAGCAATGAAAATTACTTAAGAGTTCATGAAAGAGACTATTAAGCAGTTAAATAAAAACATTGTTATGATTCCCACTCTCCACTCACTCTAGCATAGTAGTGTGGTTTATAGAGGCAAATTGGCAAATATCTGTGATATTTGTCACCTGCAAAGGCAGTTTCTATTACACAAAAATTAGAAGAGTGGGAGGTGATAAGGTTAAAATCAGTAAGAATACAGTGAATTTTTTTTCAGAAAACAATATATCTTTTAAATAAAATTTCTTCAGGGTATATATGTATTGACTGGGCATTTGAAAACAAGCCTCCTGTAGTTAGCTGGAGCATCAAATTAAGAGTAATTAGACACATACAAGATACAAATAATATTGGGCTCTTGACTAAGTAGTTGTCACTGTTTATTTCTGTTCCTTCTCAAACTCAGGCATTAAATTACATTTTAAAACAAATTCAATTATTTTCTCCTAGATTTCAACAGAATTACTGGTTATGCTGTGCAAAATGGAAGTCTTTTCAGAATTCCTAAAAATATACATAATATATATCAAAACTGCTTTATAGATATACATCAGAATTCAAGAAAACCGTACTGTTTCAAACGTTAAAATTTTGCTAAATGCTGTATTCCTTGATGCTACTCGAGTCACTTGCATTAAAAAGGCATTTTATAACAAACACTGTTTCATTTTGTGTGTGTGTGTGTGTGTGTGTGTGTGTGTGTATGTTTTAAAAGAAAGTAGTAAAACATGGTCAAGATAGGAATGAGCTGACAAGGTCAATCTTTTCTATTTTACATTTTATATTTTCTCTTTTAAAAAAAAACAGATTTATGTTTGTTACTAGAACCAGCAAAGTTTATAAAACCACAACTAAAACAGAGTATTCCATTTGCCTCACTATGAAAAATTTGCAGGTCTGATTCTCCACTCATTATTTTTGAACCACTAAATCACCAATACATTTTTTAATTACCAACAGAAACAGGAGGCTATGAGATGGTTGAAAGGGTATGAACTGAGTTTGTATTCAGAAGATTTGATTTCTACTTTTGCCTTGGGCTTTTACTAGCTATGATATCTTGGGCAAAACCCTTAAAATACTCTAAGCCTTAATTTCTACATCTGCAAAATGGGGACAATGACATGTACTGCCTTTTTTATCTCAAGAACAGGAAAATATGGAAAAGCACTATGCACAAAGGTCAAGTGTCATTAAAATACTAGTTTTCTATGCTAATAAGAGGTGAAATTATCAAAATTATATAAAATCTCTTTAGTTATGGTAATATTAAAATTACATGTTCATTGTATTAAGATTTAATTCCATCAGACATGCAAAGACTGAAAAGATAATCTACTACCTTACTTTCTGCTAACCCAGTAAGACTCGGCTAAACTGCTAACTGATGAAATAAAGCATTTTTAGTAAGCCAGGAATCTGTGCATACACTAGGTGTCTTCCAGGAAAAATGGATCTTCAATATGCAAGAAGAGTAGCCCTATGAATTAATTACTCTACCTATCCCTGCAAATACTTATGCCAGATATTTTCCCCTGGCTGCCCTTTTCAACTATTAGTAAATACTAATGTTTTATTACAAAAGATTTTGCTCGTGCTCGCTCTCTCTCTCTCCATATCTATCTATCTATCTATATTATTTTTATATATATGCAAATGTGAGTGCACAAGCACATATGTATGCACACACATCTAAGTGTAACCCTGAAGTCAGAGTATGGTTTGGAAAGCTACAGTATGTGAGTGAAGGCACAGAATTTGCTGCTTAACTTTGACCCTGACAGTGATTCTGGGAGTCAGCCAAAGAGTCAGAGCAGTAAAGGTTCTCTGTCAGATTCCCTGCTGCAGAAGCACTCCTAATAAGAGATTCTCCAGTGAATGATTAATTTTGATTCTGTAACTCATAGCAAGCATTTTATAAGTACTGAAATAAAATCCAAGAAATCTACAAACTTAAAAAAGCCTTTAAGATAAATGAAAAAAATTATATCATTTCAATCAATTATGCTCAAGGATTCTTATTTTCAGATGATAGTGTTCATTTTCAGAGTATTATCTTCAAATAAAATTTTCTACCTCTTCCAACTGGTAGTATAAAACCTTATAATATTCTATTGTTTTTTTCTGAGATTATGACTGCTAATAAGCCGATAATGATATTTGGGATTTTTGGTTCACAAGATGAAGTTCAACACCCACAATTTCAGAACAATGTAAGTGAATTATTTAATATTCCCTAGATGAAATAGACTGTTATGGAACCAGAATATTATTTGTAGTTTGTATCTGCTGGTCACTGTGAGAGTCAAAATTCTGTTAAATTGTTTTTAAGAAGAAAATTCCCTTCTCACATTTTTACAAGTAACATTAAAATCTGCCGATCATGTTGGGGGAAAATGATGCAGTTTATATTTTCTTTTAATGACAGAAAATTTCTTTCAAATGCATTGCTAAAGAAGAAATATGTTTCTTGGTCATCTTTAAATTCATGCTGTAATTTGTTTATGATTTTATAATTTATGTACTATCTAATTAAAATATTCATTTTATACATTTCTTCTTTAATAGGGTAAACTATTCAAAATAGAAAAATCTAGAATTTTGGAAAAGGCCAAAAAATTAATAGGTATTACTTTATATTATTGGTAGAGTATATCCTGTCAATATCCTGAAAATGATATGTTTTGCCATCATCACGTATTTGAAAGAAGACTTAAAATTCATTCTTTATATTTGCATAAACCAAATTTTAAAGCAATTTATATGGATTATAGAAGAATTCTATGCACACAGCAAGCATTCCATAAACATTCTGATGATTAAAATTAATTAGTATATTAAGGATACTATCTAGACAGGGAACTTAGTCCAATTATTTTATTTTTATAGACATTTTCCAGATAAGACATATTAACTAATAATACAAATATTAGTAAATGATTTCAAGTTATATTTTACATGACACATACAAAATATATTGGTTTAATTAAATGTGTTAGATATAAGCCTCATTTCATGAAAATTAAATATATTTGGAAAAAATGGCACTTGATACAATAAAGTCAAGTAAAGTTAAGTCAATGACTCAAAAGTATTTTATACTTTACTGACCCTTCAAGTAAATTAAATTAAACCATTTTACTAAATATACTGCCTTGAGTATAGTGCTTTGAAGTATTACTTAATACTATCATGTCTTAAGCTTACTACATTTTATACTATTAGAATTTAATAATAAAGTTTACGTAAATAAATTTTACAAGCAGTTCTAAATAGGTTATTTTCCATTAAACATTAATAAGGTAAGAGCATACCACCTAATAATTCCCAATTTTAGGTAGAGAGATAGATTATTAAAGCAAAAGTAAGTGATTTCTAATGAATGTAAGGTGTTAACCTCACTTAAAAGAATCACCTTCAAACTTTATAGGGTTATCATTCTAAAAAGAAAATTTACTCCTATTCTTTTTAAATGTAGAAGCTACTGTGTAAAAATGAGTAAAAAGGAAAAGAACCCATGGGCATACACAGCAATGTGGTGACTTCAAGGGGAGAGGAATGGGTGGAGGTGAAGAGGGTACAGCGGGGAGATAAATGGTAATGGAAAAAATACAATAGAAAGTAAACTATTAAAAGAAAGAATGAGTAAAAAACTTATCTTCTAAGAATGCTGCTAATATGAGTAAAACAAGATAAATTTCAAATTTAAGAATGTGAAACGTTTTTCTGACGAAGTGACAAAAGTTTTTTGAAAGAGTTTAAAGACTGACTCTGATAGAGAAACTGCACATTAATAAGTATACCTCCAAATTTTCAAACACTTCAATCATATAACAACAAAATGTGAAAAATCACTGCCCAGTGACATACCGCAGGAAATTATTTGCCATGCAAAATATTTAAAATATGTTAGTGTACAAATATTTCCTTCTAATGCCACTTCAGTAGGGGACACCACTTTGTGGTTTTAAAAGATACAAATAATGAGATTGAAGAGTACATAAAAAAACTAACTTTTAAGTAATAGCTGCATTAAATAAGATTGGGTTAAGATATATTATTAACTTATCAATTATTTTTGTTATAAATGTACCAGAATTAACAGAAACAAAAATGAATAACCATGAAAAATTCCTGAAGCTTCTAAAGTACTTTATTAAGAGACTATTAAAATAATGTTTAGTAGGATCAACTTCCTGTGCTCAATGACAAAACAAATGTTTTTATTTCCCTATGGTCACCTCCGCCCCCTGTGGTCTATCAGTTAGTTATAATCCAATCTAATATGTTAAGATAGACTGGTTAAATAAAAACAATAGGAGGTAGAGCACACATACATAAATTTACTATTTACAAAAGTTTAAAATGACCCTGACTGAAGACATTTATGGTTTATTTTTCCAGTTAATATTTTCATTCTTTTCTGTGGAATAAGCAGTTGAAAATATAACAAGGTCACTCTATGCACATTAAAATATAGAATTAAGAACAAAACCAATGTTTTTTTCTACTGAGTGGTATATAATTAAACATGTAACTTTTCTTAGTCTCAAGAAAAGCACTTAAAATTTTTGCAGAGGAAGATAATTACCTATGATTAACAAAATGACTAATTCTTAGCTATGTGAACCTAATGTGAAAAAATAGTTAAAGAGAACATGTATGAACTATATGAATTATCAGAAAATCTAACTTCTATGCTTTTGAAGTATTGAAATATTTGCAGTAAAAACACTGACATAACCATCAGCAAATATACTTACATTTATTTTATAACTAGTGACATATATCATTGATTTCATTTACTTATTAAATATTTTTCTCTGATGAGAATGAATGACAAAGCAAAGTACAGCTTTATAGAAGACATACAGAGCAAAAGACAACTTGGCACAGACATGCTTATTACTTAAAAGTTATTCTTTACTATCTATTCTGTGTTAAAGTATATTTCCTAGGAGTGGCCATTATATTAATATGTAATTCTTTATAAACCTTGAAAAGTGTATATGCAAAGACCAAAGTGCTGGAAAAAGTATATATGAACGCTTTTAAAAACTCAGTAATATATGATGTTTACATATGACTCTAAAGGTGTTCAAAAATTATTTCTAAACCAATAAAATGCTCTCAACTAATATGTAAAGAGTATTTTATTCGATGTGTTAGTTTAAAATAAGCATTTTCAAGATTGTTTTTAAAAGAGAGTAAAACTAAAAAAAGTAACAAATGTTTTAATAAAAGATCTTAACAATACATATTATCCTACCTTAATTTTTCACTAGACATATCTGACCTGATCAGAAATAGAACATTATAAATACTGCTCAGATACAATGTATTTGGTATTGTGACATATAAATAGCACAAAAGCTCTTTCTTTAATCAAGCAATCATAATTGTCAAGGCATATGCAAAGAATGAGACCTAAAATACAAGTTAATATTTTAAACTACAGGGAAAAGACATTATTTCATATGTTATACACTCAGGAAGACATTTCTATTGCAATTTTCTTACTGCTATTGTGACAGGGGAAAAATTCTAATAGCTTCAGAATCATATGTATTCAGCTTTTTAAAAACATCTATAAAACATAAAAACAGTTTAATGTTCATTTCCTACAAGAATCCATAGTCAGAAGACAGTCATCAAAATTTACTACATGTGAAATAAGTAATACTGACAGTCATCTAGCTTAACATTTCCTTTGCATCTTCTTGTTAACATTACTGTAAACTGGGAGAGTGCATTTGTTTTTATTATAGTGTGCTGACTTACAGCATTTAGAGCAATATTAAGTTCTCTGTAGGATTACAGAAAACTTTTCAATGCAGTTTGATAAAATCAATGTAGAACTTGCAGTATGGAAGTGGAGAATCCAGCAGCAATAATAATAGGTTTGGAAATACCTAATTTGAAGGTAAAAAGACTCAGAATACTGTAAATTTCAATTTGAGCCTCAACTTTTTTCCTTTGTAGGAATATAGCTGAATAAATTTTTACAGGATTTCTTTAATCCAAAAAACCCCTCCATTATTATTTGGCTTGGATTATTCTCTTGAGATATTTATATATATATATGTTATTGTGGCACAGACCTCATGGAATAAAGAAACTTAACTAGAAAAGAGCTTCAAAGGCTTCTTTGGAAGTCTTGAAGAACTACATAGAATTACTGAATTGAAGCAAAAAGATCATTTGAATGCTAATGAATTCTGAAACATTTATATCTATGAAGTAGAGACAAAGCAGGCTGGCACAAGGAAAAGCTTCACTTTTCTACAGTTTAATGTTGTTTACTCAGTCACAACACACACACACACACACACACACACACACACACACACACACACACAGAGTTCACAGAAATCACCAGCCCAGCAATGTTCCTTTTAATCGGTATCTGAGATCTGGGTTATTGTAAGCAACTCTTCCCTTTCTTTGATCTTCCTCAGTACTCAGCTCACTGTTAACTGTCCTGGGTGGTCTCCCATCAGGGTTTAGTGATCGGTACCCCTCTCTATTGGCTGTCGTGTAGGGATTCCTATCAGCTGTATTCTTACATGCATTTGACAACTTTATTAGCTCACTCATATTGTGCTTCAGACCATCTCCACAGCATATACACCCTTTCTCAAACAATCACACTTTTGTAGTTGACTTAGAACAAATAATTACATGAACACTGAGCTGTTATACTCAATAATAAAGTCTAAATGAAGAGAAATTTCACATTATGTATAAGTCAAAGCTTGGTTTTCATGATCAGACTAAAAAAAAATCAATTCCAAATTGATTTTCGTGTATATATCGTTATTGTCAGAGGATTAATTGATGAATTTTTCATTTGATGAGTCAGGTGGAATAAGCTCTGAGGCACTTAGTGAGCAGAATTCTAATTTACTCTGGCTCTTCACACTCTGCAGTAAATTCATCAATTTTGATATTTTATCTTAATTTATTTGTTCACAAAATGTTCAGAATAAGCTTCCAAAACAAAATGAAAGGTATTGTGCTTACACATTATATGATTAATATAATCTGAATTTTGAAAACAAATTTATACTTTTTGAAAGATATTAAACCTTTACCTGATTCAATCTGCCCACCCTAACTTTGTATTACACTGTGATCTAAATCTACACTATAGAGCTCATCTGTTTGTCTACTTATCTAATAAATAATAAAGTTCTGCAAACCAAATATAGTAACTGCAAATAAACCATATTTATAACCATTAGGGTGAAATGAAATATAAAAATTATAGAAATTTTATTTTGGTTCTGAAAAAGGCAGATTCCCATGAAAAGCAAAATTACTAAAATTCCTAAATAAAATGTTTTTAAAGAAAAATTAAACGTTTTATTGATTAAACACCATGTTTTTACAAAAATTTAGAATTTCATCATATGGTTTCAAGTGCCTCATAAGAATATAGAGAAAAAAGGTTTTTTCATATTTTTAAACACAACATAATATTTTAGAACGTAACTGTATTTTCCAAAAGTAATCTGCCACACCTCTAAGATCTTTTGCATGAATTTTTCATGTAAAGCAAGATAGTTTTAAGAAGAGAGTCTGAGTAAACATATTAATGTTGAATTATGTATCAAAACTGTCATAACTATGAATATTATCAAAGCTCTTTCAAAGTAACTTTCTTCTCCCTCTGGAGTTTACATTTGGGTTGTTTTTCCCAATCATGTCTTTTCACCTTTATTATTTTCCCATATATTCCTTTTTGCCTGTATTTTTTTCTGGTGCGAAGTCCATGCCCTAATTCTAAGGCTGGTAAGAGCAGATTGGTAGACTGCACTGATTTCCCACACTTCACCTTTCTAAAAAGGTCCTATATGTAGAGCACCTACACTCAAAAGGACCAAAACATCCTCCTTCTGAGTTTACACTAATCAAGGGGACTTTCAGTTGGCCAGGAGAAAAGTCAGTTATGTTACTCTTAGTCTCCCAGTGCTGTGAACTGTCTTCAGAGAACTATCAGCATCAAGGACAGGGAGCAAGGGGTCATGTTCAACCAAGACTAATATAACCTCCTACTTCTCTATTCTTGCAAGCTTCTCCTTTACTACCTCAATGACCTTGTCACTTTCCTTCATTACTTTGTCCTCCTCAGATACCAGAGCCAATAGCAATAGCACCTGCACAGGAGAATAGCATGAAGCATGAGCTGAATGAAACTGATTCCAAGTCAGTTTTTCTGTCCAATTGCCCATGTCCTTAGAAATAAATAAAAGAGAGCCTGAAATATTTGAGCACTAACCTTGTCCCAGTTTCAGAACTCTCTTTCTCAACAATCAGACTCAATGTAAGCTACAACATGAAGACACCACAAAATTTCCAGACAACACAACTTTACTATTTACTCCAAGTAACTTTCTTTTTGGTTAATTCATACCAGTTTCTCAATATTCACTTTTAAGCCTGTACAGAAAGTAAAATTTATGCCTGCCAGTTCAATATTAACTATTATGCTAAAGTCTAAAGGAACAATATTCCTTAAAATAATTACAGTGAATATACTATTATAACATTGAATAATTTTAACCAAATTTTAAACAAAACTATTTTAATTAATGATACACTACAAAGAGCTTGGTTTCTGAATATGGAACAAATACTAAACTGTACTCTCAAGGTCAATCTGCATAAAATATCCCCTTCTCTCTAAGCAAGATATCCCTCCACAGAAGATTCCCCTACAAGGCTGCCTATCCCACTAATGTAGACTACTCTTCCTACTCAAGAGAGTGAAGAAAGAAAGCCAAAGTAGACAAATTAAAGTCACATAAATATGCTATGTTTTACCAGCTGTCATAAAAGGTGTAACAAATGGTCAAGTTTGGGAATCTGTGGATTTTACTGGATAATACTGCTTAAATTTCTGTTACCATGGCTAATATAAAGCTATGAGAACTATCTGAGAAAAAACATTGTGGAAATGAATAGATAAACTGGCAATAAGATACTGAATATACCTTTAATCATAGTAATCTATGATGCACCAAAAAATGTTTTTAAGGTTTAACAATGTTAAAAGCATCAGTAGAAATTCATATTTCTTATGATTAAGTTATGTGCAGTTGTACTTTAAAATAAAGCATCCAAAATAGCTATCACTTCATCAAAAAAAACTGCTTTTGTGAGTTTTTGTTTAAATAGGGTGAACATTAACTGAATTTGAAGTTACTTGATTTGAAAATATATTTGGATAAACTGAATAAAGAACTTAAAATTATTAGACAATTAGAATAAAAGTTACAATAGTATCAGAAATATGAAGAGAAACAATGAATCATAGTTCCTTTTATTCTGTAATACTAAATCAATTTATTCCTCAGATCATGAAAAAATAAATTTTATAATCTCTACCTATAATGATCTATATAGAAACTTATTGATATAGCATAGCAAGGGTATTCTGAATTGCTCAAGATTAACCATTTAACTCCAAATTTGTGAAATTTGAACTTGTGAAAATCTTCCTACCTTCCTCTGAGTTACCTATGTGTTACCTTCCTCTGAGAATGTGATAATCTAATGCTGCCTCAATAACTGGAGTCATCATTGCTGAACATTAAGTAATTAACCCATTATTCCTATGGTATTAATGTGAATGGTATGGGGGACTGGATTGAATATGGTGGAGGTCAAGGACATTTTATGGAATTTGTTTTCTTTATGTTTACTTCTTTCTTGTAAGAGTACAAAGTAGAGAAAAGGGAGTAGAAAAGGGGTAGAAAGTAGAAGAAGAACTCCCTATAACATGACATAATTACTATTTTTACTTAATTGTCTACTGAATTAGCAACTTTTTCCTCAGATGCTCCCTTGCCTTCAATTATCACTGTCTTTCATACTTTATCAATGACCATGAGTTTTCCTGGTGCATTCAAAAGCAGCCTTTATTTGCCCTGGAAAACCAAGTCATCCTGGCCTTCACTGCCTTGTTTACCTTTATAAGGTAATACTGCCATCTTGTGGACCTAAAAATATTCCTGGTAAAGAATATCAAAGGTAAGTTGCATTTTCCTAACTACAGGCATAAACAGGTATTCTGAGTATCATGCAGTTGTGATACTTGAGTGTGCCAGACAACCAAGGTTTTACTCTACACTGTGTAGTTATCTACACAGATAATTAATCTGTTCATGATAAAACTCTTGGTTGAGCCAGGTAATCACAAAGGTGGTCTACGGGCTTCCAAATACAAGTTCATAAAGCTTCGAAGAAGTTTTCATGGATACATGAGGGTCATAATGAAATACGAAAAACAATGATAATGTGATAATTTTCACATAAACCTATAAAATCTAAACATCTGAGAACCACTAATACAGGCAATGAATATGATCTTAAAAAGTGAAGTATCTTTATAATTTCCACTCCATCCCTAAACCCTCAATTACTGTGTACACGTTATGTTTCCCAAGGGTAGCCTTTAAAAGAGAATGCACATAATAATGAGGAAAGATGCCTCACACTGGGCTGCAGGATCACAGTAGCATTCTATAATATATGAGAGGCATCCCAGACAGGAGATTAGAAAGTCAGTATGAGGAGGAAGACTTTTTGATTTTTGTTTGTAATACACAGGTCTCTTTACCAGTGTTCTCAATATATGCTACGTTCCCAAGTAGAGGGAGCAGGGCTGAGTACTTCACAGACCACAAGACAAAGTGTAGGTGTAACCCCTATTTCGCAGATAAGAAACTATTTACTAGTCTTTACTGTAGGTACTGCCACATACAAAAGTAATTTACTTCACTCTTGCAAGTGAAAAGCATTAAATGTTATTACATGGACACACTTTCCTTCTATCATTGTGAATAGTGAGGAAAACTGGTTCCATGTTTATAAGCATAAAACACAGGCAGAAGCAAACCATCAAACAGGAGAATTTTATCAAGGCAATAACTAACACAGAAACTAAGAAATACTATTTAAGTGCATTTTAGCATTTAGTTTTATGCCAAATAAAAAGCAAAGCTGCCATCAAGTATACATGTACATTTAAAGAAAGTATAAAATGTATGTTTACAATGTATTAAAACAGTGACTAATAATTTGTATTATCTATGCTCTACTAAGTTTAAAAAGGCAATTTAAATAGCATTTTCAACTGATACTATTTATCCTTTAAAAAGAATATGACCTATTTCAAGTGTAGTGTGAAGCAAAAGTAGGAACACTTTAGGTTAATATTAAGAGTAATATTTTGTTCCATTGGTTTGCAGTCTCAAGAGTTCCAGTCTTGGCTTTTGCTGGCTCTGAGCAGATGGCTAATACTAATTACCAGCTTTACACCCAGAACCCCCTAACTGCTGTACTTTCCTGACCTCAGTAATAGCAAGCTGGCGGAAGCATTCCATACAATGTGTCTTGTATGGACTCAAAACTCTAAACAGATCCTGAAGGAACATTCACTCCAGGAATTCCTTTATTGACTATACAATATTCATGACAAAGATCTTGCAAGATATATATAGGTAATAACAAAGACCAGTAGTAACTGTAAGTGAAATTTTACAAAGAAAAGTATTAAAAACGAAAGAATGGGACCTGGCTGGTGTAGCTTAGTGGATTGAGCGCAGGCCTGCGAACCAAAACATTGCGGTTCAATTCCCAGTCAGGGCACATGCCTGGATTGCAGGCCAGTTCCCTGCAGGGGACCCACGAGAGGCAACCATACATTGATATTTCTCTGTCTCTCCTTCCCTTTCCCTCTAAAGATAAATAAATAATAAAAAAAATCTTTAAAAAACAAAAGAATGGAAATATGAGTAAAAGAAAAGTAAAATCATAAACATTTGGACTATTCCCTTGGCCGCAAGAATGGGAACAGAGAATTAGAACTTACAAATGTCTCCTTTCCTTTCTTGGAATCAGCATGCAGGAAATTCATTCTATTCAGCTTTCATTTGAAGTATTTACTGAATGCAGACTAGAGATCAGGCATAGAGTTACTGGCCACGGATAACTGATAAGACAAACATAGCCCTTGTCCTCATAGCAGAGAAAGATAAACAGGTAATTATAGCTGTAAAAATGGTTTCAAAGGAAAAATGTGTCATAAGAACATGCAGCAGGGGTTAACTGAGAGGGTAGCAGAAGGAGGATGGGAAGATGTTCCTATAAAATTGACACGTAAACTGAGACCTTAAGGTTGGACAGACTAAAACAAAGAAATAAGGTGGGGGAGTACCTTGAAAGAAGCTGAGAATGAAGACACCAATGCACATAACAACAACAGAAGTGTTTAAGATGGGAAATGACATGATCAAATATGTGTGTTCAAAGATCATTCTGGCTGTTAAGTGGAGCTGGACTGAAAAGGAATGAGAGTGGATGTAGCGTCACATAAAACAAGTATAATAGTCCATGTGAGAGCTGATGGTGTCTCTGATGATAATGTGACAGAGGAAATGGACAGGACATTAATTCAAGAGACATTTAAGAAGTAGAAGAGACAGAATTTGGTGACTGATTACATGTGGGGAATAAGGAAATAGAAGAAGACTAGGTTTTTTACATGGGCTGTGGTGGAGATGTTGGTGCTATTTACAAAGACAGAGAACAAAGGGGAACAAGTGTATAAGAGTGGAAGCAAAGGAAGCAGTGTGTTCGCTTTGGGCCACATTAATACAAAGAGGCCAGCGGAAGATCCAAGGAGCCATGTTGGCATTTGGATAGATGGATCTAGAGTTCAGAAGAATGCTTTGGGGTAGGGATTCACATTTGTCAGCTTTAACTATATCAATGATAATTAAAGTTATGAAGTGGAAGGGACTGCCTAGAAAGAGAATGTGAGGTCAGAAAATGGTCTACAACAAAATGATGAAAATGTCCACTATTCAAAAAGCAGATATAAAGGCTAACAAAACAGAATGTGAAGGACTAGCCAAAGCAACAGTTTGCTGTGAAGAATACTTTGCTAAAGGTTTTCTGGTGCCATGACCAAATATGTTTATATTAAGGGCATGTCATGAGATATATTAAGGGCATGTCACGAGACAACTTCAGCATTAAAGAAACTATAAGTGGAACCTAATCAACAAAACAAACAAATGAACAAAATAGAACCAGAGACATGGAAACAAAGAACAAACTGACAGTGACCAGAAAGGAGGGGGAAGGGGGATAATGGGGGGAAAGGAGGGGAAGGGACAAGTCGAGGAAGATGAGTAGAGCACTCATGGGCATTGACAATGGTGGGGGGAACTGACTGTGGGAGTGACAGGTGGGTGGGGATGGGACAAGAGAGAGTAATGGAGGAAAAGGCGGGACAACTATAACTGAGCAACAATAAAAATAAAATATTTTAAAAAATGAAACAATGAGCTAAATCCATATTTTTGAACGGTAATTTTGAATGGCTATAAATTGTTTAATGTAAGTTTGAAGTTAGCTAAGTATTGTAGTGAGTCACTCAGATTATCTCCTTTAATCTTTATTAATCACAATAAAATTATGACAATGGTATTCATATCATCTCCATCTCCTAATACACCTCAGAGAAGTTAAGTAACCTGTCCTGAATCACTGTAGCTAGAGCCAGCATTTGACCTTGTGTTTGTCCAACTCCAAATTATAACCCCTACTGACTTCTCCAATAATGTTGTATGACATTCCTATAGCTTGGCATGTATCATCTCATTTAATTATCTGAATAACTGTGAAAAGGCATTATCCCAATTTTACAAGTAAGAAAACAGATTCAGAATGGTCAACTTATTTATCACAATTCACACAGCTAGTAGGAGCTAAGAAGAAAGGAGAAGCCACATCATTTTACTGTGAGTCCAATGCTTCTTCTAGTATTCCATAGTGATTGTGTTCTACAAAAACAAAACACACACACACAAACCAAACCCCCATATAGTATTTTTCTCATTTAACTTATACACTCACCAAATTAAGAGTGATTGCTGTGTACTATGTATTATTACAGTAAAAAAAAAAAGGTATTCTTGTTCTTCTTTTCAACAGGAATGTGTGATTTTTACCATCTTTCCCCTGTTTCCTTTCCCTCCAGCAGCCCCCAAATGTGATTGTTTCCCAAAGACTCACTCCTGAGACCCCTAATGCCTTCTTTCTATATTCTCTCCTCAGCCACACTTATCATTTTAATTAGTCCCTATTTATTGATGATTCCCAGTCAACTGGGTCCCAATTTCACACCTGAGTACTACTTTCTTATGCTTAAATGCTTACAGAAAATCTCCTTTTCAGGTATCTATTTTCTCAAACCAAATCAACCAACAACTAACTTACCAATGTATACCCAAAACAATAACTGCTTTTCTAATTTTTGTCACTGATAACACCTATGTCCTCCTCTGTATCAAGCTTCCAACCCCCCTTAAAATCAGAATTACAAAAGGAAGTACAGTAGTAGGGGAAATTGTGTGTGGAAAGTACTGAAGTTGGTGCCCACTGATCAGGTGTGATTCACTAAGCAAAACACTTGACTTTGTATCTATAAGATGAGGGTGTTAAATTAGGTATTAGATTCCTTCAAAATTTAAAACTGTTTTTGGTTACCTTATTGTATCCAAGATGCAGTCATTAAGTACTAAACATTTTTTTCTTTCCCACTTTTTCTGGATTCTTTCCCAATTCTCTACAACAGTGTAGCCATTTCTCTTAACCTTGGCTGCACATTGGAATGCTTTAAAATAGTTACCCCTTGAATCCTTGAATCCTGCCCAGAGCACTCCAATTTCTATTAGATGTCCTAAATTTCTGGAATTACAAACAATGAAATAAATAAATATTGGGTTAGCCAAGAAGTCCATATGTTTTTTTTCCATAAAATAAAATACATTTTTCATTTTCACCAATAACTTTATTGATTTAGCTATTTTGAGTATGTCAGCTTTCTCCCATGTGGTATAACCTTGATTGTTCTCAATTAATGTCTCAATTTGATTGTTATCAACTTCAGCTTGTCTACCTGACTGTGGAGCATCATCCAGCAAGAAATCTCCAGCACAAAACTTTGCAAAGGACTTTTGACACATCTGATCAGTCACAGGACCTTCTCCATACATAGCACAAATTTTTTTTATTTTTTGCATTTCAGTTGCATTTTTAACCTTTCTTGAAATAATAAAGCATATGCTGAAAATGTTGCATATTTTCTTCCACCTTCAGTATTAAAATGGCTACACAAAAATTCACCAATTTGGTAAGTTTTTTTAATGCATGCTGATATGATAGCTATAACAATGCTATTTAACAAAATTGTTTCAAATGAAGTTAAAGATAACTAAATGCTATTAGAGCCATGTTACAGAAAAACAAACTTTTTGGCCAACCCAATACATCTCTGTTCTTTTGCCCTGACTAAAAATGGCAGCCAAAAGAGGGTCAAAGACAATGGCAAGCTGACAAAAATGGTGGACACTAGAGCACCATAGGAAGAGTCGGATGTTAGATCACACAGGAAGTTCTGAGCCAACATTTAAAATTGGAGCAGGAGGTCTGAAGGTCAGCCTGCCTGCCTGCAAGTCTGTCTGGAAGTCTGTCTGAAGAAAACGGTAACAGAGCTGACAGAGGTGTGGGGCCCTGTGGGGCCTCCCAGACTTGTGAGAGGTGGTTGGAGCTGAACTGTGGCTAGGAATACTGAGTTGCAGACTTCTGCTTTCCTGCAGGACATATAGAGAAGTCACTGTCTTGCCTCTGGGACAGTAACATGGCACATGGTTTCCTGAACCACTACATGAAGATTGAGAACAGTGCACCCCAGATCCTGAAGGAGAGAGCTGTTGCAAAAGGATGGTGACTCCGAAACCCACATGAGCACCTTCCAGAGAGGATGGAGACCTGTTTGTGTGACCAGCTTAAGAACAGATAAGGAAATGGGGAACTTCTGGGCATAGTTTTGGCTTGTAGCCTTTTGGGAGCAAGGGAAGTTCTGGATGGGAGAAGAGGTGTCTGTGCAGGAGTGCTCTCAGCCCTACCCCAAGGTTGGAACCCTGTTAATAAAAACCTGTTTCCTTCAACACTAATTGTTGAGTGTGTAGATTTAAGGTGCCAAGTGGCCAAGTCCCAGTTTGCACAGTTACAGTTTGTCAATGTAGCTGGTCCTGATGTCAACCATGTTGTCATTTGTCTGGTTTTGCTGCTCTTCTGGGCCTGGAGATGAAACACAACTGAGACGTAGATGTTATCTCTAGGGGTTAATGCTTAAGGAAGTTGTTGTGCAAGAGCCTGAATGCGAGTCACATGAGGCTACTCTTCAGCCTGCTGTTACTCCTCCAAGGGAGTCTACTGCGTGTCCCTACTCAGAGGAGGGTTTGAACCACATGACCAGTGATATGAAAGGTCAGGGTGTCTAAAGTATATGACCACAGATATGCTAGGGGAGGAAAGGTTACCCCTATCGGCAAAGTCCTTGTTTACCCAGTTTTGCCCATTGCTAGGCACCCAGGGCTTAAGTGCTGCCTCTATGCTGATGTGTCTTAAATGATTTACATGGATTATTTTACTTACTTTAACCTTTGTAATGAACCTGAGAGCTGGTACTGCTACTACTATACCCCCTTTCCAGAGGAGAAAAGTGAACTTTAGGGAGGCTGAGTAAGTAAAACTGAAAAAATATATAGAACATTAATTCTGTTTGGTGGAATAAGAAATATATGCAATACAGATGAATATCTACATAAGTATCTATATAACTTAAAAAGTTGGAAAAATATATATCAAATGGTTAAATAAGATTACCTCTGGCAAGAGAAAAGGAGTGGGGGCAGAGGCTTTCATCTTTCTTGTTTTTCTTAATTGCAAAGAACTATATATAATTTTTCTTTTTCCTTTGGTGTTTTTTAACATTTTAAATACTTTTCATTTTTTATTATTTTTTTAGGTCTTCAAAAACTCTAAATAACTTTTTTAAAAAAGAAAAATAAACAACATAGTTACTCTATCTGAATGTACATATAGGCATCCTTTAAGCAAAACATGAATGGTATAGAAGTTTATATGGGTATTAGGCATCCATAAAGAAATATACAGAGGCCTATATACCAATGTTAGTAAAAAGGAGAGAAAGAAACAGAGGAAAAGGAAAAAAAGTGGAAAGTTGTGAACGATAAAATGACATGATCCAATTTGTACTTTCTTTTTTTTTGTATTTTTAAAATTATTGTCCAAGTACACTTGTCTCCATTTTCCTGTCACCACTTTCTCCAGCTCCACCCACCCCCAAGTCCCACCCTTAATCCTTTCCCCTTCGGCTTTGTCCATGTGTCCTTTATACATGTTCCTTGATGGTCCTTTCACTTCTTCCCCTCATTATCCTCCTCCCCTCTCCCCTCTGGTGATTGTCAGTTTGTTCTTTATTTCAGTGTCTCTGGTTCTATTTTGTTTGCTTGTTTGTTTTGTTGATTAGGTTCCAATTATAGGAGAGATCATATGGCATTTGTCTTTTACCGCCTGGTTTACTTCACTTAGCATAATGCTCTCCAGTTCCATCCATGCTGTCACAAAGGGTAGGAGTTCCTTCTTTCTTTCTGCTGCATAGTATTCCATTGTGTATATGTTTCACAGTTTTTTGATCCACTCATTTACTGATGGGCACTTAGGTTGCTTCCAGCACTTGGCTATTGTAAATTGTGCTGCTATGAACACAGGGGTGCACAGGTTCTTTTGAATTGGTGTTTCAGTGCTATTAGGGTATAACCCCAGCAGTGGAAGTGCTGGGTCAAAAGGCAGTTCCATTCTTAAGTTTTTTTTTTTTTTAGGAAATTCCGTACTGTTTTCCACAGTGGCTGCACCAGTCTGCATTCCCACCAACAGTATACTAGGGATCCCTTTTCTCCACAGCCTTACCAACATTTATTGTTTGTTGATTTGCTTATGATGGCCATTCTGACAGATGTGAAGGGGTATCTCATTGTGGTTTTAATTTGCATCTCTCTGATGGCTACTGATGCTGAGCATCCTTTCATGTCTCTGGGCCCTCTGTATGTCCTCCTGAGAGAAGTGTCTGTTCAGGTCCTTTGCCCATTTTTTAATTGGATTGTTTGTCTTCCTGGAGTGCAGTCATGTAAGTTCTTTAAATATTTTGCAGATCAAACCTCTGTCCAAGATATCATTGGCAAATACATTTTCCCATAGGGTTGGTTTATGTTTTCATTTTGCTGATGTTTTCTTTAGCCATGCAGAAGCTTTTTATTTTGATGGCATCCCATTTGTTCATTTTTGATTATTCTTCCCTTTATGTCCCTTGTTCTAGGAGACTTGTTGGTGAAAACACTGCTGCATGGAATATCCGAGATTCTCCTGCCTATGTTCTCTTCTAGGACTTCTATGGTGTCATGACTTATTATTTAAGTCTTTTATCCATCTTGAGTTTATTTTTGAGTATGGTGTAAGTTGGTGGTCAAGTTTCATTTTCTTACATGTGCCTGTCCAGATCTCCCAATGCCATTTGTTGAAGAGGCTATTTTTACTCCATTTTATGCTTCCGCCCCCTTTGTCAAATATTTATTGACCACAGAGACTTGGGTTTGTTTCTGGGCTCTCTATTCTGTTCCACTGATATATGTGTCTGTTCTTATGCCAGTACCAGACTGTTTTAATTATGGTGGCCTTGTAATATAGTTTGATGTCAGGTACAGTAATCCCTCCAACTTTGTTGTTCTTTCTCAAAATTGCTGTAGCTATTCGGAGTTGTTTATGGTTCCATATACATTTTTGAAATGTTTATTGTGTATCTGTGACATGTCATTGAAATTTTAATACGGGACTTCCGGCCAAGATGGAGGCATAGGTAGATGCACTATGCCTCCTCGCACAACCAAGATAGGGACAACAATACAGAAACAAAATAACAACCAGAACTGACAGAAAATTGAAGTGTATGGAAGTTGGACACCCAAGGATTTAAAAACAGACACTTTCATCCAGACCAGTAGGAAGGACGGAGTCAAGCTGGGCGAGGGCTGCGGGGCGGAGAGCTGAACAACCCGGTAGGAGCGCAGGACTGCAGCAGGCAGACCCTGGGCGCTCAACCGGCAGTGGCTGGTGGGCCCCGGCCAGGGGGTGGCAACCAGCAGACACAGTAAGGCGGCCATTGTGAAGCAAGGCACTGCGCCCAACTCAGGATCCCAGCACCGGGAAATAGAGCTTTGGGTCACTGACTGAAAAGGAAGGTCCTGCGGGGTGCACAGGCTCACCCACGCCGGAATTGGTGCCAGAGGGGCCCAGTTAGCTTGCAGAAGGTGGCCGGAGGAGTCTGGGGTCCTATGGAGAGCTGAGCAGGCGCCACTATTCCTTCTTGGACCCCACCCCCACATACAGCGTCACAACCCAGCAAATGTGGTGCCCCACCCTGGTGAACTCCTAAGGCCCCGCCCCTCACTACAGGAGCTCGGCAAGAACAAAAAACAAAACAAAAACAAACAAACAAAAAAACAGCAAAAAGATGGCTCAAACAGAAGAAAAATTGAAAGCCCCAGAACCTATCTTTTTAAGCGACCAAGAGATAGCCAACCTATCAGATACACAATTCAAAGCACTGGTGATCAGGATACGCACAGAATTGGTTGATTTTGGTCGCAAATTAAATAAAAAAAAAATGCAGGCTACAATAAGTTTAATGAAGAAAAATGCACAGGGAACCAATAGTGATGGAATGAAAATAGGTCTCACATCAACGTAGTGGACCAGAAGGAAGAAAAAAATATACAACAAGAAAAAAATGAAGAAATAACAATTCAAAAAAATGAGGAGAGGCTTACGAACTCTGGGACATCTTTAAACGTTCTTTAAACATCCGAATTATAGGGGTACCAGAAGGGGAAGAGGAAGAGCAACAAGTGGAAAACTTATTTGAACAAATAATAAAGGACAACTTCCCCAATCTGGCAAAGGAAAGAGACTTTCAGGAAGTCCAAGAAGCTCAGAGAGTCCCAAAGAAGTTGGACCCAAGGAGGAACACACCAAGGCACATCATAATTACATTAGCCATGGTGAAAATGAAGGAGAGAATCCTAGAAGCAGCAAGAGATAAGGGGATAGTAACCTACAAAGGAGTTCCCATCAGACTGTCAGCTGATTTCTCAAAAGAGACCTTACAGGCAAGAAGGGGCTGGAAAGAAGTATTCCAAGTCATGAAAGACAAGGACCTATATCCCAGATTGCTCTATCCAGCAAAGCTTTCATTTAGAATGGAAGGGCAGA
>CM052540.1:136701869-136842429 GCA_028533065.1 Trachops cirrhosus | reverse complement strand
ATTCGGATGTTTAAAGAACATTTAAAGATGTTGGAACGTTTAAAGATGTCCCGGAGGTTCCTAAGCCTTTCCTAATTTTTTTTAATTCTCATTTCTTCGTTCTTTTCTGGTTGTATATTTTTTTTCTTCCTTCTGATCCACTCCAATGATGTGAGACCCATCTTTCATTCCATCACTATTGGTTCCCTGTGCATCTTTCTTCACTAAACTTATTGTAGCCTGCATTTTTTCATCTAATTTGCAACCAAAATCAACCAATTCTGTGAGTATCCTGATCACCAGTGCTTTGAATTATGCATCTGATAGGTTGGCGATCTCTTGGTCGCTTAAAAGGATGGGACCTGGGGCTTTCCCATCTCCATCTGTTTGAGCCATCTTTTTGCTGGGGTGTTTTTTTTTGGTCTTGTCAAGCTCCCATAGTGAGGGGTGGGGCCTAAGGTTTTCACCAGGGCAGGGCACCCCAGTCGCAGGGTAGTGAGGCTGTATATGGGGGCGGGGTCCGAGAAGGAACAATGGCGCTTGCTCTGCTGTCTGTAAGACCCCAGACCCCTCCGCCACTTTCCACAAGCCGACTGGGCCCCTCTGGCACCAATTCTGGTGTGGGTGGGCCTGTGCACCCTGCAAGACCCTCCTCTTCAGTGAGTGCCCGAAAGCTCCACTTCCTGGTGCTGGGACCCTGAGTTGAGCGCAGTGCAATGGCCGCCTCGCTGGGTCTGCTGGTCGCCACCCCCCAGCCTGGCTCGCCAGCCACCGCCACTTGTGCGCCCAGGGTCTGCCTGCTGGGGACTTGCACGCTGCCCCGGTTGCTCAGGTCTCTGCTCCGTGTCCCTCGCCCAGCTGGCCAGACTCCGCCCCTCCTACCGGTCTGGATGAACCTGTCTATTTTTAACTCCCTGGTTGTCGGACTTCCATGCACTTCAGTTTTCTGTCAGTTCTGGTTGTTATTTTGTTTCTATAGTGTTGTTGTCCCTATCTTGGTTGTGCGCGGGGGCACAGTGCATCTACCTATGCCTCCATCTTGGCCAGAAGTCCCAACTTTCTTTAAAGTATCCAAGTTGAAGCTCTAGTAAACAAAACATGTCAAAATAAATCACTATACTGGATAGACAATGACCAGCACATGAGTCTTACAAAATTTGTCCACGCTCTCCATGACATGCTAACACAGATCAGTTTAGAGTTCCTAGGGGCCAGAAGCTAAAGTGATTGTCCTAAGTCACATAGCTAGTAGTGGTGTGTGGCACACCAAAGTTGGCTATACAATCTTTGATACTCCTCCCCCTGAGGCATGGGGTTTAAGCCCCCTCTTCTTAATTTGATGTGGCCTGTGACTGCTTTGACCCACAGAGTATGATGAAAGTGACACTATGCCCATTCCAGGCCTAACTTTTAAGAGGACTGGCAGTTTCTGCAACCTTCCTTACACGAGCTGTCATGTACTAAGTCTGTCACTCAGAGGCTGTTAAGCCATGATATATTAAAATACGAGCATTACTACTTAAAGTACCAATTTTCTAACTATTAAACTACAATATATCACAAGGAAAGCACTTCTGACTTTTTGATACACCTCCAGTAGAATGAAAAGCTCCATGAGAGTTGGAATTTGGGGCTGTTCATTAAAATATCCCCATTATCTAAAACAGTGCCCCATATACATATCAGATGCTCAATAAATATGTTAAGTGAATAGATAATCATTCTTGAAATAAATATTAGAAAAGGAACTCAACTTATCTCTTACTACTCAAGAAGAAAAACTCCAATGCAATTGGTGGAAAAATAATCCCAAATTAAGACAAAGCAAATTTTGAAGACAAGCCCTAATCCTGTTTCACTACCAAAAGGCTTACCTTTCACTACCAAAGACAAGCTTTCCTGACTTCCCAAGAATCACGACTTTCCTCTTTTCTGATACAGAATCAGTTTCATCATTGTCTGAGTGGAGACATCAATTTTCTTCATAAGCACAGCTTATGCTACTAAGTTTCAGATCAGAGTACAAAAATGTAGAATGCAATACATTGAAGATAATCTTCCATTTACCAAGACATGTTTGCACAGTCCATGAACAGACAATGTTTTTCCTGTCTCAGACAATTCCCAATGCTTAAGTATAGTTTTAACATTCCTTATACACTGGCATGTTATTCAATGCTTATTCAAGAAAGAAGCCAATCCTAAGACATAATGTGTGGACCAAATCAGGGCATTAACAACATGTGGTGTGAAAAAAATTTTTAAGTACCGACAAGCTTTTGGTGCAGGTGAACTTTATTAGCCCAGGTAGGCATGTGTCAGGCCATGGGAGAGGTTGTACAACTTAAGAAATGTAAAAGGCAAGGTGTGAAGATAACAGAGGGGTCAAGGTAAAAACAAACTCATCTGAAGGGATCTGAGCAGCGCAACATAAGCAAAGACAGAGGAAGAAAATAAAGCAGTAGTATCAACTAGAATGTAGGTCACTGAGAGGAAAATGCTAATCCCACAAGGGAGCCTGAAGTCTGCTGGAAAAGTCTATGAAAATAGAAATATGAGGCAAAGAGAAATCCAGAGACAAAAAGGAGAGAGTAAAAAATGAATATGCTCCTAGAGCATATTTTAAAATCTGTATTTTTAAAGCATCCCTAATGAATTAGGATAACTTGGAAGAAGATGGCAGGGGACTTGGATTTGGAATGATATCTGGATTACAGATCTCAGCTTCACTCTATCAGGGGTAACGCTTAGCCCCCACCCACTAGTCTCCACGTAGATTAATAATTCTCACCTTGCTCCTCCCCCTTTCTCATTCTTCCCTGTGATTGGTGAACTGCTGTTGGTGACTTAGTAGCTTTCTCCCACCTGGGCAGCCAGCCACCCATAAAAAACACACATCAATTCTCTGTTGCTCAGTGGCATAAGCTCCACAGAGCAAGGCCTCCAGGTAAGTCTGCCAAATATAGGGAGATGTGTCTGCTAATCCATGTGGCTAGTAGACCTAACCTATTCCCCAATCTATCATTTATCAGTTACAAAAATAATACATTGATCTCTATTATCTGACTCTTTCCTCTTATTGGTTCTGAATTTGGATGGAGAGCAGACAGCCACATCTCAATTTCAGGGGTGTTAAAATATAAAGAAAATTTATACTTTTGAATTGACAAAACACAGTAATTTGATACCTTAGTATTATGACTTGCTAATTTGCATGAATGTATATATGCAAGAAAAGGGTAAGAAGAGAGAGACAGATTATTATATTCAACTACAATTATCCAAATAGGGGCTTATCTACAAAAATCCCTAAATTTTCTGTAGATGTAGTGGCTCTGCTTGGGTTTCAGTACTAAACTAACACTACCAATCCCTTTAATTTTTTCCTACTGGAATACAACTTTTAGTCCAGCAGGACCAAGAAGTTATGAAAATTAAGATTATATAACCAGTTAGGCTCAGAGTTAGGGTTAGTTTATAAACTAATCCCTTGATTATTTTTCTAAAATTCTGGAAGAACTGCTGAAATTGCATCAGTCTCATTGTAATGCTATTTATCCAAAATATAGAATGGGCAAATGAAAGAATTGTTTAAGGAGGAAGAACACAGTTGATTTTAGAGTTCAATTTTCACACTGAGACCGCATTAGTTTGATTGAAGTGTCTGTTATGAAACCCTGAATCATGTGACGGACCCACATTAACTTTAAATACAAATTCATCCATAGGAAAATATGAGATTTAGATGTTTTTCCTACCCTTTATTCTCACCTTCCTTAAACTATGGTGGCCTAAGCATTTTTCCAATAACAAGATACTGGATCTTATACTATTTATGTATAAAGCACTTTTCTTTAAAGCACAATGAAATATACTGATATGAACACAAGTTATATGGCTCCTTTATTATCTAAATATGGTCAAAGAGATCTAAATGAATACATCATGAATGATTTTTAAAAATATGTTTCTACAACTTTTAGATCATGAGTTAGATTTTTATCTTTTGTGCAACTGAGATATTATTAATGGGCACAGAGGACAAAACACTACAGATTTACAATAATATTTTATAAAGGCTCCAAATATAGATAAGGGAGCTTTGTATTAATTATAAAAAATTGCAATAGCAACAAAAAATATTGATGAAATATACGAGAAAAATATTAAGGCATGTTCTTGGAATTATTAGAGAAAAATAATACACTTACAGCCTCCTTGTGCATGTTTTCTGAATAATAACAGGCAGCATATAAATTCTTCAGTGTAGAACAAAGTCAACTGGTAGTCCTTAAATTCTATAAAAAGGAAGACTTTCTTTGGCAATACTCTTTTGTAACAGTCTTTTGTTTTTTTTTTAAGTGGAAAAGTATTTAATTGTAATGCATTTCTATGTTAAAATTAATACTTTTCTACCATTAGATACATATTCGGAATCAGGTTTCTAATCATGCTACAACTCCCAAACACTACAAAATAATTTTGTTCTTTTCATATCAATGCATTTTCATTTTTACTAGAACTAATTACCTTTAAATAAATGATTCAGAGATGTCAAAAGCGACTCTCAGGGAATGTTTCAAGAGGTCCCAGTTTCCTGAATTATAGCCTAGAACATCTGCTTAGCAATCTGGCAAGTAGTATGAAGCCAAAACAGAGCATCTCATATATAGTAGTTGTATCTGACCTCAAGAATGTGACAGCTGGCTATTTGCCTATAACCTTTATACTGTAAAAATCTAAAATTCTGTCTGCAAGAGAAACTAGTAGATACAAGAGTGCCAACACCAGAAGCCTGGAGTATAAAAGGAAAACAAGTTGCTTTAGGAAAGTAGAATTGTTGGCTTCTTCATGCCAAAAGAATTTGAAAATATTGTTAAAAGAACTTAGAAAGAAAATTTAAAGCAACATAATAACTTGATTTTTTTTACAACCCAGAAAAATGAAGCTAAATAAATGTGAAAAGTTAAATCTGTTATAAAACCAGAGAAAATAAAATTAAAACAAATTGGACCCTCCCATATATGAAGTGCTTAAATTACAATTGATTAGAAGTACTCTAGGATAGAATTAGATAGAAAAGGAATGAGTTTATCACTAATAAGTACAAATTAATTCTCTTCAAAATGGCAGAGAGCAGTTATAAGCCACGTGGCATATACTCTTTTCTTTTTCAAATTATTTATTGTTGACACTATTACAGATGTACACCATTTCCCCCCACTTTGCCCACCTCCACCCACCCCCACTACCCTCTTCCCCTGGTTGACATACACTCTTAAACCAGGCATAAACATACCAGCTGGATGGTGTCCATATCTGGTGAGTATTACAAGTACACATCACACTGTTAAAGATACTAGTAGTCTCTGCCTGACCTTCCCTAATTGCCAGGGTTATGACAGTTACATGACCAGACAGGAAATGACAGTTCAGTCCCATGTAGAGTCAAAATGATCTTGGGATTTTTAACTAGCTTCAGATTCGGAGGTCTAGAACATATTAATCTCTTATGAGATCTAATTTTTATTAGATCGTGGTTGACCCCAAGATACTAATAAGGCATATGTATCTTACCAACTCTCTTAATGAAAGGGGATTTGAATTTTCTGGCCATCTATCATATTTTCATGGCATTCAAAACTATATTAAAGATTATTGTAAATATGTTTGATAATATACAGATGATGTCAAAACATTTTTATGAGAGCTTGTATTAAATGGATGAAATAAAGACAATGGAAATAATCAGTAAGATATGAAACTGAAGGTTATATATGAGGTGACAATCCAGCAGTCAGAATATAACCCTCAATCATCCAATATTCCTGTGGCCAGAAAAGTATATCTAACTGTGTTCACACTAATCTTCAAATCTTATATGGTAAAAGATACACCAGTAAGTAAAAATTACTCTTACTGAAATCATACCTCAAATAATTTGAGAATGACTTGCATGTGAGAAGAACAAACTGACAGTGACCAGAGGGGAGGGAAAGAGGGATAACAGGGCAAAGAAGGGGAAGGGTATAGTCAAGGAACATGTATAAAGGACCCATGGACATCAGGGTGGGGACTGACTGAGGGTTGGGCGGGGCAGGGGAGAGCAACAGGGGGAAAATTAGGGCAGCTGTAATTGAACAACAATAGAAAGAAAAAAAAGAAATCCCAATAGGCAGAGATTAGAAAGGCACCTTTCAGACACAGGAAAAGCAAGGGCAGAACTTATGTAATAGGTACACAGCCTGAGTTCAAGGAATGGCAAGTATCTCAACTAAAGAAAAGAATACAGAAAGAGGGGGAAAAAAGCCCAATTCTTTGTGATAACTTAGAGTGGGCTTTCAATGTAAGTCATCCCACAAATGTACCAATTGCTGAGTTTCCAGATACATCTTCCAATTCAGTCAGTATTTTTTCTAGAGAATTTTTAATTAAAGTATTATATACTTTACATACAGTATACATACAGAAAACTGCACAAATCCTATGTGTATAGGTTGATAAATTTTTGCAAAGTGAACACACCCATGAAACCAACACTCAGGTTTTTTAAATGAACCCTGCCAGTATTATCCAGGAAGCCCCCACCATGAAGCCACCCCTTAAGCATCAATTTTATCTTGATTTCTAACACCATGGATTTCTGAATTTTACATAACTGGAATTATACAATCTGTACTTTTTGTGATTAACTCTTTTAATTCAATAGTGATTTTGAGAGGTTCATCTATGTTCACATTCAGAATTTATAACTGGCAACCTGAAATCACCATGGTTTCTTATATGAGCATTTAGTATTTACACAATAGAAATTGGCAAATAGCATATATCAGGACTTCACTTATTGTTTTGTTGATAATGTATACTTAATAAAGTGATATAAGTTGTTAATTATATAGATTAAACTTGAAAGTGTCTCTTTCCTTTATAGTTATTACACTGTGAACAGCATATAACATTAAGAAAATGTTCTTCCAGTATTTGAAAACTATAATCCAAGGCATTCACATATAAGTAAAGGCTGTACATATGTTTCTGTTTGTTCACTTTGGTCTTAGTGTTAACACAATGCAAATAACCATTATTCACATCACATCACGATTGACAATGTCAATTATAACCATAGGATGCCCTGGACTATCAAGTTCAGCAAAAATCAACAAAAGCATTCTGTGAGACTCAACTGGCTGTATGAAATTTATTATGAGTACTGTATATTTCATTATTTGCTAACAGAACTATTGGGTCTCAAGGTATATGTATATTCAATTTTAATAGATATTTCCAAACAATTTTTAAGTAGTTAATTTACACTTCTACCAGGATTGTTTGAGCATTCCAATTGGTACATGTTTTCTGTGTGTAGTCAGTATTTTACCTTCTAAAATATTAACACAAATGATATTCTCTAATACCACTGAGAAATGTAATCCAATTTCAATCCCAACATTTAAGTGAAATTACAAATTTTTTAAAAGACAGGGGAGTGGGTTATGGAAGAGTGAAAATGGTAGAGTCGATGAATTCCTGGTGTAGATGAGGTTAAATAATTAAAATAATTATATAGCAAGTGATCTGAAGTGAGAGCATGTTTTTGAAGAGAGTGATGTTTGACTCTGTGATTTCAGACTAATCTGTTTTTCTAACAATAAGATATTGATGAAATAAATTACTACATATGAATATGAGGTCTGTCCGGAACAAGTCCAACCATTGTTAATACAATGAGAATGGTTTGTGCAACATCAATGTAACCTGGCAGCCAAGGAGAGTGAACTGGAACATGCATGCATGAACAATGACAACTTCACTGTACTAGTCAGTGGGGTGGCAGACACCATTGATGAGCAAGTGTACTGTGTGGCCATCACATTCAAAATGACTTAGCAAGTAGAGCAACAAATCTGCATCAAATTTTGCGTGAAGCTTGAGCGTTCCTCTGCGGAAACTATTTCAATGATTCAGAAGGCTGCAGCTATGGGCTACTGGTGACTGGCAGCTTCATCACAACAATGCATGCCCGCTCGTGCATCATGTTGCATGCAAAGTGTTTTGGTGAAACATCAAATCACCCAGGTGACTCAGTCTGCCTGACAGCCCAGATTTTGTGCCCTGTGACTTCTGGCTTTTCTTAAAACTAAAATCCACATATAAAAGGGAAAGGATTTTAGACTGTTGAGATTCAGGAGAATACAATGGGGTAGCTGATGGTGATTGGGAAAACTGGGGAGGGGGTCGCAAGGTGGCTACTCTGAAGGGAATGAGGCATCATTGCCCTATGTACAATGTTTCTTGTATCTTGTATCTTCTTCAAGAAAAGTCTCTATTTTGCATATTACATGCCCAGATGCCTTCTAGACAGACATTGTACATATGCATATATTTGTTATGGTATGATACAAACCCATTAAATATTATATATATAATAATTATGCAGAAAGATATTCATGCTATTTAAGAGATAAAATGGAACTACATAATAAAATAATACCACCTTAGAAATGCTTGAATGAAATAAAAACTGAAGGGATGCATGCTAAAATGTTGACAGTAATTATCTCTAAATGGTTAGATTATTTGTCATTTGAATTTTTATAGTTCCTACATGCTATAAAATATATTAATGTTGTATTCAAAATAAGCCCCTTCCCCCTTATTTTATATTCAAAATAAATATTTATGCATTATAAAGTAAATATTTTAAGGAAAAAAGTTGGTTGCCAAAATCTCAGACTATACACATATGGGCAGGAAGGAGTTAGTTTGCATTAATCTTTAGCCCAGTGGTTCTCACCTCTGTCCCCCAGTGACATTTGGGGGAATTTCTGCCCCCCAGTGAACATTTTGCACCATGTGGAAACATTCTGGTTATTTTAATTGCCAGAGTGCTGTTAGCATCTAGAGGGTAGACACTAGCAAAACTGCTAAACATCTTACAATGAACAGGACAGCCCCCATAACAAAGAATTATCTGACCCAAAATGCCAATAGTTCTGTAGCTGAGAACCCTTGCTTAAATCTAACCAATTTCCTGTTAAATACATATTCTTGTCTGAGGAAAAACAGAAAAAAGCAAGTTTGACTGAATTGTTCTAGATGAACATCACTGTACTGTATAAATAACTCAATATATATATATGTTTTATTGTTAATTATGTCCAATAATCTATTTAATGCATAGAAAGCATCAGTTCCCTAAACAATTAATCAAAGATTACAATATTTTACATCTCATAAGAGATAAATGCATTTTGCTCTTATGTAAAAGACCAAAGATAATGGAATCAGAATTCAAAATTATTTCAAAAAATTTTTAAGTTACATAATTTTTTTCTAATAGCTTATTGCCTTTAGGTTAGCATGGCAAAAAAGAAAAAATAAATGGGAAAATATCAGCAACTATATACATAAGAAAATCAATGGCCATTCCATTATATTGTCATTTGAAATATAATGCTATTTAAATAATATTTATTTATAATTCCTAAGTAAATCAGTACTTCTCTTGAATAATAATAAATTGACTGACTCTATTTCAGTATGTCCGCCATGTCTGAACAGATGTACTAAAGGTATGTCTAGGAATAATAACAGTTAAACTGAAAGGCAAATTAAAACTATTGCTATAATAATACAAAGGCAAGTTGAAAACCCATTTCATTCTTTTTTAAAATGTCCAAACATTTTAGATCCTTTTAATTGAAAGAAATCTCTTTATTAATACTTCTAAACAGAATTTCTTCTTACGAGAAAATATTCCCCATTAAAAATTTGTGATTGCTATAATACAAGATGAGAGATCATAAAAGCCAATAAAAACTTGAAACATTTTATAAATTTTTAATGAAATCATCTTTATTCTGTTTCTTCTTGAAATCTAAAGTACGGTGAGCTGCAGGTTCAGGTAAGCGATAAGAATAACTCAAGAAAAAAATTTGTCCCATTACCACCAAATCCATTTTATTTTCAGAAAACATACAAATGTAGTTATTCATGTAAATGTAACTATATAATATTTACTTCTCAATAGTAAAAGCAGAATTATAAATAATAATAAATTAATCTTATCTGACAGTAATCAAAAGGTATACTAGTTGAGTATGACCACTGCCCAGTGGTAAAATATGACCACTATATATATTGCATGCTATAAAAGAAACATGAACACTCTGGACCATAATTATATTCTTTCTTTTAATCTCCTTCTTAACCATAATTCTGTTTTCAACTGTTTCATTGAATTTATATTGGTCCAAATTAGTCATTGTCCATATAATTGTCCATATAATTATGAGTCCTTCTAGTCTCTGCCTACTAGGATTTCTTTAAATTCTTTTCATATGTAAGTTGTTCTTGAATTTATGATTTCATTTTGAGCAGTTTTTAGCTCCTTGTGTTATCTTTTACCATTTAAGACTTGAAGCATAAGATACTATGGTATGAACACAGTTAGATATAATTTTTAGGATAAGCAAAGACTCAGAAACTAAAATCAAGGTTGAGAGTTTCTATAAAGGCTAGAATATAAATAAATTCATTTCATTTTCAAAAATCATGTCTCATTCTCTAAATAACTTATGGCAACAAATCTTGAATTATTTCATGAATATGTTGCCTTATGAAAATTATCAACAAATTGTTCTATTTTTCCATTTGTGTTTTCTCCATACCGCTAGCTTCTGAATACATGGAATTCTCAGGAAAGAAAAGCACTTTTTATTTTATCTGAGTTAAGGTACATTGTCAACAAATGATCAACAATGCCTTCCAAAGAATCATATACAGTAAGATGTTAAATTACTTTTGCTAATGCTAATATTACATATACAATAAGAAATTAAACTAAGAAAACTCCTTTACTAATACTAACAAATTGGTAACTTTCCTACCAAAGCTTCTAGTATCAAAGCATATTTGATAATTACATTTCACTCAGTGAATAAAGGGGTTTAGGTCAACTTTTCTCTAATTTTTTACAACATGCTTTTTGTTTTTATAACAGTATGTAAGAAAGACTTCCATAGTCATTATTCAATTGAAGGTCTATAAATATAAAATCTGGCTTTTACATATTTGAAAACTATCAATGCAACAAAGGCATCTAAGTATGCCTTCTGTATTTCACAAAAGAAAAAGATGCCTAATTGGGCTAAACAACTTTCTTCTAAGGTATAGAGCAAGTCAGTAACAGAAGAAGGATCCTAAGTCAAGGTTGAATTATAATTTATTTCCAGGCATAACTTTAGAAGAAGCAAAAGGAGTATATCAGAAGGGATGGCAGAGTGAGCCAAAGACCTGCTCTTCCTAAATAACTTTAAAAAGTTCAAAGGCACACTGGCCAGGTGGCTCAGTTGGTTGGAACATCATCCTTTGCACCAAAAGTTTGTGCATTTGATCCCTGGTCAGGGCACATACCTAGGTTGCAGGTTTGATCCCCGGTTGTGAGGCAACCAACGGATATTTCTCTCTCACGTCAACTCCTTTCTCTCTCTCTCTTTCTCTCTCTCTCTCTCTCTCTCTCTCTCTCAGCATATCTCAGGTGAGGATTAAAAATAAAAATTCAAATGCAATGAGAAATAGCAAATAAGGTATTTCTTATAGCAGCAGGAATGTATACATTCCTTCTTACAAGCAGGTTAATTCTGAGGCCCGCTTACTCACTCCCACTTTGTAGTTCACCAAGTGCTCTGCCTAATCTTCCCTTTCTCCCCAATCCAAGGGACAGACCATCCAAATCTAGCTTATGCCTTTCTAATTTCTATAAAACCAGAGAACCTTTATTTGACGTAGTAAATACTGCTGACTCCAACCCAGCTCTACTCATTCAAAGTCTCCTCCCATAAGCCCACAACTATATATTGCCTGAAACTTTTGCATTAGGACATACATGTTGAAAGAAAAACTACTAAATGTGTTTATGTGCCAGGTGCTTCACTAGTTCTGCATTTTCAACTAGTAGCGACACTTCCATATAGCAATTTCCTCTTTCAGTTCCCCAAGCAGTAAAAAATCTCTTAATGATACATTAATCAATACAAATAATTCAATATTGACAAGATCTGTATAATAAACCTCTTGTAAAACAATATTTGTTTTTATAATTAGAAAAGTTTAATGTTAGAAGAAAATAGAAAGCAGTAAATATTTTTAAGAAATTAAAATTTTCCTACAATTTGATTTCTTAAAGTGGAGCATGCCTGTTTCAGAAAGAAAAATTTTTCAAAAGGTGAATAACATGTTTGTATCTTTAAAAAAAATATTTTATTTACTTATTTTTTTGAGAGACGGGAAGGGAGAGAGAAAGAGAGGGAAAGAAACATCAGTGTGTGACTGTTCTCGCTCACCCCCTACTGGGGACCTGGCCCTCAAACCAGGTTTGTGCCTTGACTGGGAACTGAACCAACCCTTTGCTTCATAGTTTGGTGCTTAATCCATTGAGCTACACCAGCCAGGGCAGAAGAAGTATTTTTTATAAAAATAGAAATACAGAATCAATTTAAGAACTAGGAGGATCAATTCAAACCATCTAGTATAACACCTCTGTTAAAGAAATAAGGAAATAACTGATTTTCATTAAAAAATATGTCTTCTCAATGATGCAAATTTCAAAAGTTAAATATAGCAGTCATTGCTTTGGGAGAGAGAGCATGAGCAATATTGTAAAATATATTTTTAAACATTTTTTACCCATTTTTAGAGAAAGGGAAAGGGAGGGAGAATGAGAGGGAGATAAACATCAATGTGTGACTGCCTCTTGTGCACTCCTGGGCCAACAACCCAGGCATGTGCCTCAACCAGAAATCAAACCAGCAACCCCTTGGTTCACAGGCAGGCACTCAATCCACTGAGCCAGGGCTTGTAGAATAGTTTAAATATTGAGTGTGACCACATTAAAAATACATATATTTTATCTCTTTCTAAATTATTATAAAATTGTGGTAAAGATATTTCATCCAACTAAACACGATGTTTTTTCAGTCTCGGTCTCAAATTTATAAGACCATGTCAACTGCCAGTCACATTTTTTCCCACAATTAATGAGCTCCTAACTTAGTAGCATTTCAACAAATATGCCAGAGAAAGAAAATATAAAAGTAATAGCAAGTTAAATCACAGTACAAATTAATCTGTTTGATATTGAGATACTGTTAACGTTGCAGTTATTCTTTTAACCGTAATTTTATAAGAAGGGACTTAGATTCATTACTAAGTTAACTCTTCCAAGCATCTGCATGACCCAGCATACCTATCACTGCAACAGAGAAATATTATGGAGGGTCAAAAAGTGGTGTCACAGACATTCTGTCAAACAAATGGCTTGGGAAAAGTATGATGGCATACGTACTTGAAAACAGCATGTCTAAGATTAGATTCTCAACTCCCTCAATGTTAAAAGATCTCCTCTTCAGCACTCAACTCAATGATACCACCATCTCCCCTATTCAGAACTCAGAAACCCAAGTGTCATATTTGATTCTTTCAGTCTTTCACCCCCCACATAAAATCAATCATCATAATATCTCTTGTATCTCTCTAGTTACATACATGCCCACTGATTTCTCAGTTCAGTCTATTATTTTTGCTCACATATATTACTTTAATAGTATCTTGCTGGTCATCAGATCTACTCTTCAGGCTTGTGCCAGAATTAGCTTTACACAACACAATTTTGATCACTTCATTTCCCTATTGAGAAACCATTCAATGCCATTGTATAACCCTTAAGACAATTTACAATTATATTAAGAGGACACATTAGACCCTGATCTCTGCAGCCTCAGTCTACACTCTCCCTTTCATATCAAACCCTATGTGCAAGCTGTATTTAACTAATCCCTCCATCTGGAATACCTCTCTCATCTCCAAGTGCCTCCTCATACTTGAGGATTTTATGTAAATATCACTTCTTTTGGTGAGCAGTTTTACACAGAGAGCATTAAGAGATGCCTTTAAATACGGGACCCTATGCTTATGGATTTAGGTACACATCACACTGTACTGAATTTGTCTGTCTCCCTCACTAAACCAGAATGTCTTGAGGGCAGGCACTATGTTTTCTTAATTACCTCCCTGAACTTAAAGTAGCTTTGCCCTCAATAAATACTTGATGGATCTATAGATGAACTGTAAGATCAATGGATGGATAAAAGGGTGGATTTCACAGAGTAACAAAGTTACAATAAAATTTTTCCCATTAACAACTTTGAGTTGTTTAAGTCATTTGCAGAAAGCTTACATTTCTACTTTCTAGGTGCAGTTATTCCTGGAGGGTGATATTAGAAGTCTATCTACATCTCAAAGTCACTGCTAAAACCAACTTAATCCCTTGCCCTTTGGGTCCTTAGAATAGTTGATAATATGGATCAGAAAAATCATTGCCAATCCATCTACACGCCCAGAAGAGACCCAGTCATACTATTATAGAAACAGGATACAGAGTGGTAGGATTGGTAGAGGAAAACACAGTAAATAAACCAAAACCAAATCAAAACACTAAATAATCACCATCTCTACCTTCCTCACTATTAACATTCATTAAGTACTCCTGTATGACAGCTATTATAGTAAGAACTGGTACACATCATGTTCCTATTTAAGAACAGAGGAACTGAAATCACATACTTTTAATAGATTTAATGAAAAGAATGGTGCCTGCCAGTAAGCCATCATATTTCTCTTTTGTTTTTACATATATTTCATTGATTATGCTATTACAGTTTGTCTCATTTTTTCTTCCCTTTGTTCTCTTCCACCCTGTACCTCCCCACCTTCATTCTCTATATTTCTCTTTTGCTAATGAAAATTCATTTATCCCTCCATCCATTCGACATACTGAAAATCAGCTTTAGGCACAGTGGTAAGTGCTCATCATAACATTAGTCATTTAATCTTCAAGATAACCCTCTGAGTTTGTATTACTATATAATCACTTTATGAATTAAAAAAATAAGATTAAACAGTCCAAACTACTTGACCATATCACACAACTGTTAAGTCACTAAAACTAGTGACTAGAAATGCTTATAAGGAGAATGTTTGAGGAAAGCTAAAACTACTAACTAGGAATATTGAACTCCAAAGCTATGTCTTTATCCAATAAAACTGTACTGCCAGGCATATGGTCCCTGCCCTCAATAAGCTCATAGTTTAGTGAGAAACAGAAGCATACCCATAAAATTTGACAAAGTAAGATTGCTATTACAACTCACGTTGTTACAAGGTGCAGGGTGGTGTATTTATCCTAAACAAAGTAATAGTATATTTCCTAAACTATAGTTTTTAGGAGGCTTAAATATGTAATTCCTGTACAGGAAAAAAGTAACAAATTGAATTGTAGAAAATCAATATGAGACCATGATGGGGCTTTCTTTTAAATGCTTCTTTGAAACAATTCTTAAAGTTAAAATTATCATAAAACAATTCAAATGTATCTAAAGGCAAGGAAATAAAGACCTTATATAAGGAGCGATATTAGAGCTAATGAAAGAGTGCTCAGGGATTAAACAGAAAAAAGGAAATAAGACTATATACACAATGATTTTATATATTATTAATATATTAATGTATATTTATATACATATACATACATACATACATACATGTATATATATATCCTTTTCAAAAGCAATCTTTAATCCCACAGTCTATGGTGTTTATACAGATTTGAGTTTCATGAAGATACATATAATAGGTTAACACCATTCTCTCTCTTATAAAATTGTTTCTGTAGTATGTTGTAACAAAATGCTTAAGCAAAATGATTCACCTGTAGATTAAAAATAATATTTCTAATTGACAAACTCTTAACAGCTAAATTGCCTCTCTGGCTAAATGGATTAATTCATTTAATTTAGTTATCATAAAATACAAATACTATACTAGGTTTTCACTTTCAAAATTAAATTTTATGATTTTATTATACCAAAATAATAAAAGAAGGAGGCTTAAGAAATTACTGGGTCAGTAGTCTTCATTGTTTATAGTATTGACTATTTCAAAATAAATTTCCTTGTTAGAATTGACTCATGGCTTTAAACTTGTTAATGTATTGTTGTAAATGCTTCCTACACAACCCAATTTTTTTCCTCTAAAGTGAATACTGCAAATTGCCTTGGATGGGCGATAGTGAAAAAGCAACACCATTTATTAATTTTGTATAAGTTATTCTCCACCCCTGAGACTCCTTGGAGGGCAAGAGCATGTCTGAATTCCACCATACAGTGCCATAGGCAGAAAGTGAGAGAAACTAAAAAACAGCATCCTGGATGGAGAGAAAATGCCTGCAGCAGCAAATTTGCTATCACATACCTCTATACAGACTTTGATGTTCTAATTTGTTAATTTTTGGGAAAAAGACAATTACCAATAGTTTAAGTCTGTTTTGATAGAAGTATTTAACTTCCTTAAATTCTTTAACACAAACAACACACACTGTTCAAAACAGCAGTACATTTTCAAACCATTACAATATTAAGTAAATGTGTATGAAAAAACTCAATGAAAAGACATTTCTTTACTATTAGAATATGCAAACTAATAAGTACATTAAACTTTCCTTAAGAAAGTTTAAAAAGACTCTTGGCATGTGTTTCTCTGGATAAATGTTCTTTAAATATTTTCAAGATCAATTCATTGTAAGAAAGATAATTTTATTCAAATATGCAGCCCATGATATGAATAAGCAAGTACTCATTTCCCAATAGAATTGACAAGTCTTTCAAATAATGTTTTTTTTTAAATCAACACTACTGGGTTGGTATTTTGGAATTTTAACATACACATATATGTATATATGTATATAATGCAAATATTTCAAAACACTCATTTTTAATAATAAAGAAATAAATTGATTTTCTCTCTTTTTCATTGTTGTTCAAGTACAGTTGTCTCCCATTTTCCCCCCACCTCTCCCCCTGCAGCCATCCCCACCTCCCACCCTCAATCCTACCCCCCTTTGGTTTGTCCATGTGTCCTTTATACTTGTTCCTGACAACCCTTCCCCTTTTTACCCTTTTATTATTAAAGGGAGTTATTATTTACCATCCCATGTTCAAGCTGCACTATAAAAGAAATACATAAATGCTATACATATAACTCATTTTAAATTATATCCATTAATTTTAACTGAGTTTCCAACCTCTATAAATAACAATAAAGAAAACAATTTAATAGAATTATTTTAACCAGGCATAAAGACAACTTAGAACTCTTTTAAAAGCTTCAGTCACACCATTAAAAATTTAAAAACTGTAAAAATTCTTTAAAAAGCAATGGCCTTCTTTATCAAAAAGAAAAGCAAGGTTGAGTTGCTCAATTAGTCTTTTCTCTAATTTTTAAAATAAGTTTTCTTTAGAGATACACTTGTATTATTTATCATTATCGCTGTGTTACTATAGAAATAAAGGCCAAAGAAGATCTCCTTATGTATTTCATTTTCTCCAGTGATGTTAAGAGAATATTTCATACTGCAGTTTTGATATATAAAATAAATCATGAAATAACATATTTCCATTCAGACTTTAAATTACCATATGTATGTTCATTGCAATTTAAACTCTAGGTAAAATAAAAAAGTTTGCTATAACTATTTAATAGATTACTATAGGGTATTCCTAGCCTAAATTTGCTTAAATCTTATGATCTAATAAAATCAAATGTAAATGGCCCTAAAATGATATCATTTTAGGGTTTTTTTTTAAATTGCATGATGCATACCTAACACAATACTACTGTGTGCTTTTTACTAACACAATACTACTTATCTTTTTTATTTTTATTACTATGTTTTATTACTACTACTTCAAGCTTCATGAGGCATAGTCATCATGTACTGCATCCATTTAATAAACAAGGCACCTTCACCTTTTCCATAAGTATTATTAACACAAGCAACACACAGTCCCTAAGACTGCTGACACCTGAATGCATACTTACAGTTTAGGGATACTGATTAAGTTTTACATTGAAGTAAACTAATAAAAGTTTATTTATTGTAAAATATAAAATTAAAAATGGAACTGCCTTTTGACCTAGCAATTCCCATGCTGGGAATATATCCTAAGAATCCCAAAACACTAATTCAAAACAATAAAAGCACCCCTATGTTCACAGCAGCATTATTTACAACAGGCAAGATCTGGAAACAGCCCAAGTGTCCATCAGTAGATGAGTGGATAAAACAGTTATGGTACATTTATTTACACAATGAAATATTACCCGGCCATAAAAGAGAAGAAAATTTTACCCTTCCAACACAAATGGATGGACATGGAGAACATTATGCTAAGTGAAATAAGCCAGTCAGAGAATGACAATTATCACATGATTTCACTCATATTAGGAATCTAATGAACAAACTGAACTAACACACAAAATAGACAGAGTCATAGTTAGAAAACAGGCTGACAGCTTGGGGAGTGGGGTGGTAAGGAGGCAGAGGGATCGAGCAAAACAGAAGAAGAACTCACAGACATGAACAATGGTATGGTGACTGCAGGTAGGGGTACGGAGTGGATGGGGTTGAAGGAGGATATAGGGAGGATAAATGGTAATGGGAAAAATATAATAAAATTTAAAAAGTAAAAAAAAATAGAACATGATACTAAATATACAGAGTATGCCAATGTATTACACCTAATTCTTATAACACTTTCTTGTAAATTTTTAGTATTAATATGTTTTATGTCTAGGAAAATGAATTGAAATACTGACCTGTTACTATCCTGAATTTCTGTTGAAATTCCATCTTAATTTAAGGACATTATGTTGCAAATGAAAAATAAGTAATTAATAGATGTGTTACTTTCAGATTAAATCTTTATAATTAGGCATTAGTTACAATTTCTAATATATATATAGAAATAGGTAATTTATCCAGAAATTAATATTTCAAAATATACTTTTTATTTATTTTTAAAAGATTTTATTTAGCTAAAAATATACCTTTTATTTACATCATATAAATAGGTGAATACATTCATCAGAAGCATGAAATGCTACTGAACAACTTATCAGGAAACTAATTATTATTTATCCTTAAGTTCACTTAATGTAAAGACTGACATTCTTTCCATTTATTTCTCTTCAAATTAAAGTACCTCAGGGGATAAAATGATAAATACTGCAAGTAAATACTTTTTTAAACATTATTGTTTAAGATAAACAAAAGTTTATAAAGGCCAAAAACTAAAATTAAAATTATAGTGAAAAATGCAAAGCTGACATATCTTTAATCTTTTCTTGTTAAATCTAGGCTACTCAAGAACTGTCAACTAATTATTCCATTTTATTGATGACACTTTCCTCTAGGGAAGTTATTTTAAAAATTTAACCCCGAAGCAAGTGAAGGCTTCTCCAATCTTTGAAAGTGTCCAAAGCATTGATTATAACTGCAGGAGGTGTTACCTCCTACCCAGAGAGTCTTACCCTGCACAATCTTACACACTCTCTCTCCCCCAAAACAGCTTTGATTCAGCAATTCAAACTGTTTCAGCTGATATTAAAGGAAGAACCACAGAAAAGGGATCAGCAGTTAAAATGAAATAAAAAGGGAAGAAATACAGATCGTGGCTATAATAGCACAACACTCAAGGGTAAGGCAGATTTGAAAAACACACAGAGTGATTCAAAAGAGAAAAACATGACAGAAATTAAGCAAGATTTTTATGTTTGCCTTGTATGCATTTAAATTCATCTCAACCACCACTGATATTCTGATCATACACAAACCCCAAGGCTTTTGACATACTGTCAAAACCTACACCGTCTCTTTCTCTAAGTCTCCAGAGTCACTCTTTAGGTAGACAAAAATAAAAATAACAATAATAAATAGTAATAATAATAAAAAGAACTCAAATATGCATGTAATTGAGAAATACAAAGACTAAATTATAATCAAATTATATTTATGAGCAGTATTTTCTCATGTAAATATGGTGCCTAATTGTTTTAAAAGTTATTTTAAAATGTTTTTTCTCTTGCACTTAGTCAAAAGGCCTACATCTACTTTAAAAGTTATTTGAAGTTAGGTATAAAAATATGAAGAGGAATAAATATTAACTATTAGAAGCCTGGTACTATTTTCCTTGGGATGATGTCAGGATATAAAGGCGCTCTATGCTGTTATAGCTAGGTCTCCACTTGACTAGAGAAAGTATATGTTTAATTAGTTAATTAACTAGTTAACTACAGAACAATCTAGATGCAAAGAGCTATCACAGAATGGCTTAATCACATGTATCTCAGAAACAGTGACCAAAATTCCAGAAGGTAATTGGATTTTCAAAACTGAATGGAGCCCCCTCAGCCCCCAATTCAGTCATGACAGGGCTAGAAGGTAATGATATATCTGCCATTGATGCAACCAGCAGACCTGTCTTCTGTCAAGAGTTGAAATCATAAAGGAATAAGCTGTCATTAACAACCTCTCTCCAAACCCTGGAGCTGTCATTTCATTGTTTTCTTTTGCTGGCATGGGGGCTAGTGTGGCCTCATATACCTGCAGTTCTTTAATGTGCTAAGCTTTTAACCTGTCCTGGAATTCTTGAATATTTTATGAAATCTATAATGTAACAAATTATATTTTCTTTGATTTAGTTTCTTTTAGTTTACTTTTACAATTTGGAATTAGTGCTCTTAGTTTCAGTCTATAGTTTAGTAGTCCATATTTCAAACAGGGAAAAAACTAGCATTTATTTTTTAAAAGTTGAAATGTAAATTTTAGTGGTCTAAATTCTGCTAGTCTTTAATGGGAATAAGCAATAATTATTTAAAGAAGTTCTCAGTTTTATAGTAAAACACTTAAATTCTTTTAGGAATGGTTAATGGAATAACTATAATATTCCTGTAGCACTCAGAAATGTTTTCTTAAAAATGTTTTCATTAAAATTAGAGGTATAATAACTGTTCAAAGTAAAAAAAAGAATGGAATAGAAAAATTAAAAATGAAAAGAGGAGGGTGGAAGCAAGGGAGGGAACTGGGTTTGGATGGGGTAAGGGAAGGGTGGGGAGAAAATGCAGACAACTGTAATTTAATAACAATAAAATAATTTTTAAAAAAAGAAAAGAAAAAGAAAAAAGTTCACGGTTTCTCACATAAACTTCCAAGAACATCAATGTACACCCACATATGCATGCAGTTTAGTTGTATGTGTATGCAAGTGTAATTTTTAACAACCTCATTCTTGTGTTTTAATCTGATAACTCCTAGATATCATTCCATATGAACACACATATATAAACATATTAACTTACTCTTTTTAATAACTAGTCTTCCATAATATGTATATTCAATAATTTAATCAAATAGTTCCCTGCTGGGGGATGAGTAGGTGGTTAGAAGTATTTGTTGTATTATAAACTGCTGTGATGAGCATCCTCATACATACTTTGTCTAGTACTCTAGCATAAATTCCTTCAAATGGAATGTAGGGTCAAAGGTATACATATTTAATTTTGGGAAACATAACAAACCTGCCATCTAAAAAGATTGCTTCAATTTACATTCCCACAAATATCTAAACTTAGTATATCATACAATTTTTTTTACCAATTTATATGCCAATCTTATATGTTGAAAAAATCACACTTTGTTTTAAATAAGCCTTTCTTTACATCCACAAACACTTTGAATGACTATTAAAAAAGCATCAAAGCATATAAGTCAATTGAACAAAAGTATATTAAAAGCTTCAAGGAATTTTAATGGTTTTGAGGTCTCTGAGACTTTAAACATACTCCTCCTGCCAAACTATATGCTGCTTGCACTAAATAAATACCAAATAATTTCTCACAAGCTACTAGATGGCATTGCTATTGTTAAAAATAAAAGCTATGCTCTAAATTGGTATGGTACTTCCTGTTATTATCTACTAACCATCAATTACCAACTAGAATCCTATTACATTTTCCACTCACTAACTTAGACAACTATCAACACTTAGATAGAAATAGCAAGAGCTTGCAGTACTTGATTGGAAGACTATGACTTCAAGACAATAGTTAAGAAAGTGTTACCAAAATTTTATTACTTGAAGTACTGAAAACAAATTATACCCTATTTTAGATAACCAGTATAATGGTTCCATGTACATTTAGGGAAAAAATCCTAATACTGTAACCAATCAGCTTTACAAATGTGCCTGTCAAAGAAGGGGGGAAAACCCAAAATAAATTAAGAGAAGAGGAATCAAAACATGAACAGCCAGAAGAGAGAAGGTAAAGCTACAGCTTATCAAAAGGGAAGCAAGTAATTTAAAAACTAAAAAGCTCTATATCAACTTTTGAAGTATGCAATTCACATCAGAGTTAAGCAACAGTTTATATATTCTTTAATTTAGTCTCCTTATAATCATATTTATATCTAAAAGAAAATTCTAAAATATTCTAGTGTTATGAATACTGCCACATAAGAATGTCTCTAGAAGTTTACAAAACACTTTGTAAAAAATTAGTGTTATTTGTTCCATTGGAGCAACCAGATAAAAAAATATGTAATTAAAATGCTATATTTTAGATAACTACTATTCTTTCCACAAATCACAGTAAAATATTAGTTTAAAAAATAAGGGTGGTATTAACTATCGGACAAAATAAATGGGAGGTTAAGAGAACAGAGAATACAGATGTCAATAAATTCTTGAAAGATTGTCAGCTGACTGAAATGGCCTGGTATTACAGTGAAAATTCAAACTTAAGTGCCTCTGTAGGAAAATAATGACTAGAAGCAAGCCAAGTCACCTACACAATTTCAGAAAAGCTCAGAAATTGGGGTGCCAGTTATCTTGATATGTAGGGGTGGCAATGAGTCTAAAAACAGAGGCACTAGTTGTAAGTTCACACAAGGTGCAGTTACCCGCCCCCACAAAAAACCCCCACAAACCCCCAAACTAAAAAACACTGTACAGCCAGCTCTAGGAGAGATCAGAGGTTTCTCCTTTCAAGAAATATATGCAGACCATTAAAAGGGAAGAAAGAGCTGCAAAGCTCAATCAGGTGTACTATGAAGAAATCTACAAAGTAAATAAAAAGAGCTCCATACCCAAATGTGATAGAACTTTAAAAATTCTATAGAAGGATTAAAAAAAGTAGGTAACCTCCCAGAAACTAGAGTCAAAAGACATGGAAAAGAAAGTATAGACAATTAGATAAGACAATTAGAGACCCCGTCTGGAACTCTAAAAAACCACAATAGAAATGCTAGAAAAAAAGAGATTTAAATGATCAAGAAACACCACAAAAATTTTTTTCTCAAAATTCAGAATCATGAGCCCTGGCCAATGTGGCTCAGTTGGTGGGAGCATCGTCCCTGTAACCAAAGGACTGAGAGTTCCAATCCCTGTCCAGGCAACCTGTGATCCCAGATGTAGGCATGCAAGGAAGCAACTCATCAATGCTTCCCTCTCACAGCAATGTTTCTCTCTCTCCCCCTTTCTCTCTCTCTCTAAGCAATGAAAAAAAGTTTTTCAGTGAGGGTAAAAAAAAAAAAGAATTAAGAATCATGACATAGAAAGGACTCACCAAATGCCTACCACAATGAATCAAAAAGTAAACCCACACTAAAGCATAGAACATTTCTTAAAAGCAATATGATTAATTTCTTAATGTCAAGAAGAAGGAAAAGAAGTTTCCATAGAGGAGAACAAAAGGATTCAAGATCAGAATGGTGCTAGACTTTTCAATCGAACCACTGAAAGCTAGAAGACGATGAAACAAAGCCTTAAAATTTCAGGAAAAAAATTTTTTGACTTAGAATTCTATGCCTAGTTTAATTATTTTTTTAAAAAAGTGAATAGCCCTGGAGGGTGTGGCTCAGTTGGTTGGAGCATCATCCAGTGTACCAAAAGGTTGCAGTTCCATTCCCAGTAGGGGCACATACCCAAGCTTCTGATTTGATCTCTAGTCAAGGCATGTACAAGGTGGCAATCAATCAATGTTTCTCTCTCACTGCTCACATAGTTTTTTTTGTTCTCTCTCCACCTTCCTCAAAAGAAAGGAAGGAAGGAAGGAAGGAAGGGATGAGGGAGGGATGGAGGAAGGGGGAAGGGGGAAGGAAGGAAGGAAGGAAGGAAGGAAGGAAGGAAGGAAGGAAGACCTCAGATGAGGATAAAAAGAAAATTTAAAGAAAAAAATAAAGGCAGTGTTCAGAAATACATGGTTTTAAAGTTTTATCTTATATTCACTCTTTGATGAACAAACTGAAGACATTTCTCTAAAAGTGAGGGTTCATTAGATCCAGGAAACACGTAAGAAAGAATCTAAGGGGAGTCCCATGATGAGAAAGACAAGAAGGCAGGTTTTGAAAGTGACCAGTCAAGAGTGGAACAAAAGTCCACAGAATTCCAAAAGAGCATTCTCTAAAAAACTTGAAACTGGAAGATTATCTGATAAATATGACCACGTAAAAAAACACTAAGAGGCTAATCAAGAGCTGACTTAACAATAAATACAAAGAAAAAAATTTAAACCCTACAAAATTAAAAATTCTATGAAAACAAACATAGCAAGAAAACAAGCACAGTGCCTACTTGGTTCAGCCATAAGCAATATTAAAGAAGCAGTAATATTATAAAGTTTGTTTGCTGATGTAATCCCAAAACTGAGGATGGTAAAGAGATTCTTGTCTATCCATAACAGAACTTATAAAGCTAAACACCAAAAAAATCCAATTAAAAAATAAGCCAAGGATCTGAATAGACACTTCTCCAAAGAGGACATACAGAGGGCCAATATACATATGAAAAGATGCGTTTCATCACTAATCATCAATCAGATGCAAATTAAAACCACGGAGACATCACCACACACTGGTCAAAATGGCCATCATAAACAATCAACAAACCACAAGTGCTGGTGAGGATGTGGAGTAAAGAGAACCCTATTGCACCGTTGGTGAGAATGCAGACTGGTACAGCCACTGTGGAAAACAGTATGGAGAGTCCTCGAAAAGTTAAAAAGGGAACTGCCTTATGACCCAGCAATTCCAATTCTGGGAATATATCCGAAGAAACCAGAAATACTAATTTAGAAGAATATGCAGCGTAGGGCAGAAGTAGGTTTACAGTTTTAAGTACGTGAAACAAAAGTTCATTCTTGTATTATTACTTATTAATTATGGTATTATTTTCCATATGAACAACTGTAATTCTACTTTGGCCTTACCCTGTATGCATCCCTATGTTCATTGAAGTGCTATTTACAATAGCTAAGATTTGGAAGTAACCCAAGTGCTCATCAGTGGATGAGTGGATAAAAAAAATGTGGTCCATTTACACAATGGAATAATACTGGGCCATAAAAAAAGAAAGAAATCTTACCTTTCATGACAGCATGGATGCATCTGGAAAGTATTGTGCTAACTGAAATAAGCCCAACAGAGAAAGACAAATACCATATGATTTCAGTTATATGTGGAGTCTCATTATAAACAAGCAAAGCAGAAACAGACCCACAGATACAGAGAACAGACTGACAGCTGTCTGAAGGGAGGGCAGTTGAGTGGGGACTTGGTGAAAAAGGTGAAGGGATTAGGCAAAAACAAAAACTCATAGACACAGACAACAAACAATGTGATGATTACCAGAGAGAAAGGGAGGTTGGGGAGATAGGAGAGGGTCAAGAGGGAATTAATGGTGATGGAAGGACACTTGACCTAGGCTGGTGAACATACAATATAATATACAGATGATGTGTTACAGAACTGTACACTTGAAACCTATATAATTTTATTAACCAATGTCTCCCCAATAAATTCAATTAAAATTTAAAATATAAACAAATCTGCACTTAAAATTTATTAAAATAAACTATAGAATATCAAAGGATACATGTATATAATCTTAAAGTCAAGTAAAAGCAAAAGGTACATATCCAAAGAACGAATTATCCTTTTCTAATCCTTTTCCATCTATTAGTTCTGTTCCCTAGATACAATCACTCTCAATACTTTTAGTGTTGCTTATATTTGCTATTTCACATTTAAGTTTATAGTGCTCTTTCTTGATGTATCAGTCAAATGGAACTATCAAACTAAAAAGGTTTTGCTTATTTTTTCTTTTGATTCCCTTTCCCAAGGAGACATATTAGAAAAATATTACTATGATAAATCTCCATGGTTTTGCTGCCTATGTTTTCTTCTCGGATTTTTATGATTTTGAGTCTTCCATTTAAGTCTTTGATCCATTTTGAGTTTTTCTTGTGTGTGGTATAAGAAGGTAAACTAGTTTCATTTTTTGCATGTATCAGTGAAGATTTATTTTCATTTGCCATACTCTCATAAACACACTCCACAGTGTGCAGATGACATATTGTGGAACTGTGCACCTGAAACCTGTATAATTCTGTTAACCAGTGTCACCCCAATAAATTCAATAAAAAAGAAAAACAAAACAAATGACTGAAAAAATTTTTAATTCTACTGCTTTTATTATAAAACATTTTCTAGGACTTCTTACTCTCTGTTTTATTAAATATAATTGCCTTCAATTTCTACCTTATCAATTATACCTATAGCCTGAAAGGTATAAATAAACCCTTACCAATCCAAAGAGTATTAACTTACACCAGTGGTTCTAGTGCTGTGCCCAGATTAGCAGCATAAACATCACCTGGAATATGTACATACTCAGACCCAACCAGATCTTCTGAATGAAAATCTGGGACTGGTCCAGGATAATTTGTTTCACCAGGGGATTCTGACACATAGTAAAATTTGAATATATAGACCAGTGACTTCCAAACTGCTCTCCATAAAAGTTTTTGACAATATATCTCCATCAGTCAAAGGAGCCAGGAAGAGATCAGTGAGGTGCTGGGGTATAAAATTTAAAGAGGCACTAACACTCAGTGTCCTACAAGTACTGCAGAACCTTGAGAGTGATTGACCCCCTAAAATTTTCCCCCTTGATCCACCCCTGCAATTAATGATTAAATGATTTAAAGTGTCACCTACTTTCCTCACTCCTTTTTTGCAAAAACATGCATATGAAAAAAGATAAAAGAAGAAACAAGTATGAGCAACTCTCAAAGTGCACAATCAGACACTGAATAATTAGTACTTGGCTATAGATATACTATTTCCTATTCCAAGTAATATATTATGCAATGAAGATTGTTAAAATTACTAACTATGGCAACCTCAGAAGTATTGTGGAAATTTATCTGATATGCACTACTTCTCCAACATGAAATATTCATAATTTTTGATAACCAAGTTCTGAAATATCTAAAATACAAGAATTGGAATATCTGTGATTTGATTTTCAAATTGTGATATATGGGGACACTAGCTCCAAGGAAGAAATCTGAGGGGCCATTGTGGAAGTGGTTCCAATCCTCACCCCACTGTCAACCAAAGAGGCTCCACAGACTTGATTAAATATATATTGCAAAACAGTCCACCTAGACGCAGAAGGCTACTGTTTTTTTTTTTAAAAAGGGTTATCCTCACGATGATATGAATACAATTCAGGACCTTTAATCTTACACTAAAAATTAAGAATATAACTAGCTGCCCCCTTCTTGAGCATCTACCTGAAAAATTTGAAAACATTTATTCATAATATATATGTACCCCTATGTTCACTGCAGCATTATTAATGATGGCCAAGACACAGAAGCAACTGAAGTGTCTCTTCATAGATGACTGGATAAAGAGGATGTGGTCCATATATACAGTGGAATACTATTCAGTCATAAGGAAAGATTGTGACAACATGGATGGATCTTGAGAATATTATGCTAAGCAAAAGATGTCAGATGGAAAAGTCAATAACAATACAATTTCACTCATATATGGTATATAAAACTGAAAGCAACAGACAAAAAAACAGGAAAAATAAACAAAAATTCATAGACAGAAAACAGCGTGGTGGTTACCAGAGAGAAGGGGGGTAGTAAAGGGTAAAGAGGTTCAAGCATGCAGTGATGGAAGGACATTGACTTTGGGTAGAAAACACACAATGCCATATGCAGATGAGACATTACAGAAGTGTTCAAAACCTACAAAATTTTATTAACCAACATCACTCTAATCGACTTAGTTAAAAAATTTTAAAAAAGAAATAAAAGGATAATGGGATGCAGATCTCAGAGCTTTGACATGCACAATATCAATTATTACTTGGGTAAAATAAAAGCCTTATACCAATATAAATAAAATATCTGCAAGAAATATAACTGAAGTATTAACAACAATGAGTAGAAGTGATACTGTATGACCTGAAAATCTAAGAATTCTTTAGCTGTGATATGAAAACTGACAAACCATAAAAAGCAGATTAGTGGCTCCTAGCATTTTGTAAACTATGGAAACCTTTCTGTAAATACATTTTGAAAAATGTCCAAAAAACAAAAAAAGCAGAGCTATTCTGATTTAAAAGTAAGAAAGAGGCAACTTCTTCCTCCCTATTACTTATCCTCTGCCAGCCTCCTAAAATACCATCCGTCTCCACACCTGTCCCTTTGCACCATCCCCAAAACAGAAAGCAGCTTTTTAAGAACTACCAGAGAAACACAAGGAAAGGTAAAACCAAAATAATAAAATAATTTTATCTAGATTAAAAAGATATCATATTTAAATGTTCACTATGTATAAAGTTACCATAATAAAGTTCACATTCGGTTACTATAAAATAAAAGGCTATAAGCTAAAAATTTTAATTTCAAAGTATATAGCATACTAAATTATACTATATACTGAAGTATTTAGAAATCAGCTGTTTTTATTTTTCCCAAGGAATGATGAGTTGCTATGATTGAGAAAAACAGAAAAAAATGACAGGGCAACGAAATGCTGTTACACCCAAAACACTATTCTTATGTATAAGAACAAGATTTCTATGCATAAGAACTATTCTATTGTTACTGACAAACTTCCTCCCTCCTGTTTGGGATATTTAACACAGAGTCAATTCGAAGATCTTTGCTATAGCTTCCCATATACTGTTTCACCTCAAAAAAAAATCTTATATAACAATAAAAAATTCTAGAATGGGAAAAGCTTAATAGATATAGTAGCAGGGACAATATAATTACAAAAAGTACTTCAACTAGTCCTCAAGAATGCGAACATCTGATTTTTTTTTACTAAATTATACTTTCAAATATGCACTGAATTATGGTCATATTTCACATATAATGCTAAAATAGATCGACAGGATCTCTTCTAACCACAAACCACTGTGTCAGAAAATTCATTCACTATTCATACCCTGAAGTATGAGACACTTTAAATAATACAGAGATACATGATCAGCAATGTGCACTTGAAACCTATGACCCTATTAACCAATGTTACCTCAACACATTTAATAAAATTAAAAAGTAATATATTTTATGTGAGTTACTTCAACCTAAACCTCAATTTATTTTAGTTACTTAAATCCTACTAAAAACACAGCACTGAAGTATGCAAGAAATAATGCCATTGTGTTCTTCACATACCCATGAAGACTGAAAAAAAAATCCGTAATTAACCTAAGAAATTCTACCTAAAGCATTTTAAGAGCCTCAAAATCTATTAATAAAAATACTCTTTAAGAGTTTGGCTGGGCCTTAAATACAGTTAACCCTTGAACAACATGCATTTCAATAGTGCATGTTCACTTACATATGGATTTTCTTCAAAATATTGTTAAGTATTGTCTCCTCCTTATGACTTCTTTAATAACATTTTCTTTTCTGCAGCTAACTTTATTATAAGAATTCAGTACATAAAATGTATAATATACAAAACATGTGTTAAGCAACTGTTTATGTTATAAGTAAGATTCTGGTCAACAGTAGACTATTAACTGTTAGGTTTTGAGAGAATCAAAAGTTACATATGGATTTTTTACTGTGTGCAGGGTGAAGGTAAAGTGCCAGTACTCTTAACCACTCTTCTCCATTCCCCAGCCCCCCTCCCCCAACCATTGTTCTAGGATCAACTGTATTAACATTTCAGAGTTAACACAGGAGGGAAAATCTTACCTTTGACATTGTACATTGGTGTTATCAAAGAATTCTTTCCCAATTTTAATTACAAAATTAAACTTTATATTCTTACAGATGATTCCATTTTACTTTTTTTTCCGGAAGAAAAACTGTACTTACATGTAAAAGAAACCTACACTTTGCAAAATTTGCTATTCAAAAGACCCCAAGAATAAGACAATAAAACAAAAGTAGCCTAACATTTACATGTAGGATGCTAGGCCAGAAAATAAAAATCTTAAACACAATTTTAAAACACCAATTTCTAAAAAGTTTGAATTCAAGAAAGTAATTCAATAAATACTACAATTTACTATTTAGTATGTATGTCTCATGCTGAAAGCATTTTTTTTGTGTCTCTAAAGAGATTTTTTAAAGGAATTACAAAAAATACTGAGTTATAACAACTCTTCATTTAAAGAATAAGACATTAAATTGAAGTAGCAAATTTCTTTTAGTTTCTGACATCATTAAATTAGGTAGGAAGATTTACAAAAGCAGTCATGATATTTTTTTCAGAAGTACTTCAATAATATTGATAAATAGTTGATAGTTTAAGTGATATTTCATGTAATAATAAACAAAAAAACTGGAATAAAAAGTATTCTTTTCAGAGACATTATGTAGTATTTTTACATACTTAAGATGTAATTTTCTTTCTGGTTGTAACTGCAAAATAATGAAAAACAATTTTTCATTACCAATAAATGATAATTAATAGGTAAGGTTATGTTTAGGATATACTTTTGAAGAAACATGTTAAAATAAATTATAACACAAAACAGAGTTATAAAATGCCCCCCCCAAAATATAAAAGAAATCACACTTACATCCATAGCTCTCTTAATAAATGGTATCTGTGTGCCACTGTCCAGATCTTCATTTATGATGAGCCTTCGGGCCCACTGACCTGCCCTGACAACACCACTACCGTGAATTAAAACCATCAGTTTCTGTGGGTTTGTTAAAGCATCTTCACTCATAAAGATGAAACTCTTTGGTTCACTTTCAGTGGCATCTACCTGTAATTAAAAACAGTTAAATAATAAATGTTTTCTGATCAAGCATAAACATAAATGAAACCACAATTAATGGTTACTATAAATTATATAATGGTTATTATAGAATTATAGAGTTAAAAAAGCTTAAAGTAAAATTAAAATATTCATTAGAGATTAACAATTACATATAGAGTGGATGAGTAAAAGAGACATGATAGTAATTTAAATACAAAAAGAAAATTAGAAATATATGTGTCCCTACATTACTGCTGTATATTAAGAATCATTATTTTTAAGAATCACTAATTTTGAGTACTTCCTATTGTCCAGATACTATGTAAAATGGTTCAAAGATATCATATCAATCACAATATTATTAAGGTGGCGCTATGATTATACTCATTTGTAGATGAAGAAATCGAAATCTAGAGAGTTTAAACAACTTGCCCAAAGTCAAACAGCTATTAAGTCTAAAATTCAAAAATAGACGTATACTGTACCTAAAACAGAAAACAGGAAAACCCAATTGGAGGATACACCTTTTAGAAAATCATATATTACTCAGAAATACTACCAAACTTTTCAAAGATGGGAGAGAGAACTATTTAAAAATTCAAAAACCTATTGTTCTATGTAAATGAACTTTAAAATTTCATTTAGAATATGAACATAAGATTCTATAATAATTATTTAATGAAAGAATATTATTCATGTACTCTGACATTATTTTATGTGCTAGTTATCTATGGGATGAAAAGTAAGTATTTTTATTCATTGTCATTGTACTTAAAATTTCAGTTTAAACTAGATAATGTATGATTAGATTTGAGAGACTCAAAAGACTTTTAGGAAGTGATAACTCCCCAATCATTTATTACATGCACCATGGCGCACACTGAGTCACATTCCGTATCAGCAGTGGCAAGTAACTAGGAATAGAAGCCTTTGTGCAGCCTGGCCAGAGACAGAAGCTGGTAACATACACATCCTCAAATAGAGAGGGTAAATCCACCTGCTATGTAATGCAATAGTTCTTCATTTCGTCAATGGAAGAGAGATATGAAATGTAACAGAATCACATCAGTTTTGATTGCATGAGATGTCCTGAGTAAACAAATGACAATAATGACAGCAGGTATGACTGAAGTCACAGAGGAAGAGAAGAGGATGGAAGAAAGAAGAAAACCAAATCTAGGTAATTCCTGTTTACCTAAGAACATTATATGAAAACAGGAATGTCTCAATTAAAGTGGCTTTAAAAAAAAAGAAAATTGGTGATAAGAAAAAAGGAAAAATTAAAAAGCAAAGTTGTCAGTATGCAACAAAAAAAGAATCCATAGAGGTTTCTAGGCATTCATTTACCAAAGAGTACATCTAAGCACGTACAAACAAAAGTACCTCTTAAAATCAGTGAGGCCTTAAAGGATTCTGGAATGGCTAAGGAAATGGACATCTGTTTATCTCAGTGAGAAAAAACCTGTTGCTCTGGACTTGCCAGTAGGGGCTTGATCACTGTTTCTTTTTACTATTTGCCTAAGTTCCCTGTAACCAAAAAACCCTGTCAATTTTTAAAGCAATGAAGTGTTGGTCCTTTAAATTCTACAGTAATCACTTTAAAACTGGAAGAGTAGTAATTTTCCAAAGATAAAAATATGTTTTTTATTATAATGTTCAAACATTTTAAGGGGCTACAAATTAAGGTAGCCGTGAATAAGTATATAAAGTTTTATTAAATATCCTAAAATGTTGACTTCAAAAATATGAGAACATTAGAAAATTCAAGGAAAAAATAATAAAACTGAATAATGTAATGGTATTAATGATTAAGGAGTAATGGCAGTATTTGAGCTGGTTATTGGCTAATATTATATCAATTTAACATAGAATTCTGAACTTTGCAGTTGGTAACTATAACTTACTTGTATAAAGTTAATGCTAATTTTCAACAGTGAAATTACTATATGAATAAAATAACTTTTTGTTCATTAACTTAAGTTTGGAAATGGCTGTCCCAAGTTCATTTATCTTCAAAGAATAGTAATTCATTAAGCTGAGCTTTCATTAAAGAATACATGAATATAAAGGTCATTCCAGCATACCATCTCACTTAATGACAAATCAATTTCAAAGACCAACTGGTAAGTGAGACCGCACCAAACAAATTTTACCTGTTAACAACTCATTTGGAGATGCTAATGAACCCCACTAATTGTGACATTCATTTAAAAATGACCGGGTGGCTGGTTGGGGGTGTTGGTGGAGGGACTGCTCAAAAAAAGAGCAAAATTTCATGGACATGGACAACAGCATGGTGAGGCCAGGTGAAAGGGGATAGGGGGAGGGGAAGGAGGTTATAGGGGAATAAATGGTGATGGAGAGAGACTTGACTTGGGGTGGATAACACATAATACAGTGTACAGATGATGTGTTGTAGACTTATGTACCTGGAACCTGTAGAATTTGTTAACCAGTGTAACCCCAATAAGTTTAATAAAAAGGAAAAAAGAAAAACAAAAAATATGACTGAATAAACTGAAGAATATTTGCAGCCAAGTTATTAATTCAATATTCTACATAAGTGTGGCATAATACAATTGAGAATATTTTGTACTTAATATATGTATGAGGGTGGTGAGACATGATTATGATCTTTACTATGAAATCATGGGCTTGAATAAAGTGTTCTCATTTAAAAAAGAAACAAAATAAGTTTTTCTTTCCTTATTAAATAGTTCAACTATAAAACTAAAAAAACTTAGTTCATCATCAGGGCAAAAAAAAATTCGGTGGTATTTCTGTAATAAAAAGAACAACTATACCAAAAAACCTCAAAACAGACAAACAAAAACCCACTCTCACTGCTAGCATCTATTTGGGATTTAAGACAACTCATGAAAAGAACTGTAAGTTATGGAAGAAAAATTTCACAACTACATAAAATGGGTGATGATAATTTAAAGAGAGATTACATTCCTAAAATAAACATTTTTTGTTGCTTTTTGATTTATAAAACCAGGAAATCTTTGCTAACCAGAAATGAACTTGACACTTGTAGGTCTCATATAATGTAACGCTCTTTCTATGTGTACTGGGGTTTTTTGCATATTAGTTTTATAATCTAAATTTAAATGAGAGGGAAATAATTGGATCAAAGAGAAAAGTCCTTCTAAACCTAATCCCAGACCTTCTATGAAGAAAATTAATGAAACATTCCTATAACATGATCTATATGGGCAATTATCTTGTGATTTGTTCTGGATATCTAGGGGACTGACATGAGTATAAAGGCTCCATGAAACTAGACGTATTATAGAGTTAAAGGACTCAATATTAATTGTATACTGACAATGAATTAACCTAGGGCTCTTTAAATATTGTTCTTTAAAAACTTTGAAAGAAATAAATTTAATAGAAATGAATGAATAAAATGACAACATCTTACATTAAGTTTCCAGAACACTAAATGCAATATATAGTTTTAATAAAGTAACACACTCAACCTAAGGTGAAAACTAAACCAAAAAGTTAGAATCCAAAAAGAACCAGTATATTCATTCCCAAAAAGACCACTGAAATTTTGGTTTTCATGTATTTCTAAAGGAATTAAAGTTTCCAAATCAATAAAGGTGGGCCTAGCTGTTAGAAAATGTTTTATATTCATTAGTACTTCACAAGCACATGGAACAGCACCTGGCACCCTTACATAAATATCTGTTGAATGAATGAACAAAGAAATAAATAATTAACAATGTGATCTAAATTTGAGGTTATTCATAAAAAATTAAACATAAAATAGATTTCTGTTTTTAAAAATTAACTTTGGAATAATTTGAGAGGATAAAGAGATCCTTGCCCTGGCTGCTGTAGCTCAGTGGACTGAGTGAACCAAAGAGTCACCGGTTTAATTCCCAGTCTAGGGCACATGCCTGGGTTGCAGGCCAGGTCCCCAGTAGGGGGTGTGCAAGAGGCGACCACACATTGATGTTTTTCTCCCTTTCTTTCTCCCTCCCTTCTCCTCTCTAAAAATAAATAAATAAAATCTTTTAAAAATTTTTTTAAAAATAAATCCTCAAATCCTGTAATTCATAATAGAATAACACCCCCCAAATTTTTAAATCTCATGCAAAATTTAATGCAAACAAAATTATCTATATGCAAAGTTTTATACTTTAAATGAATTACTTTTTGGTAAGTCTTCCAGATTCATATATATCATAAAATCAGAGAGTTGTCAGGGACAACAAAGATCTTCTAATCTAGTCCCACACTACTTCACATATAAGATTAGTCTCTCTTCATTTGAAAGCTTAATATTTCATGTTTGACATTAAAAACAAAAAGGCTTTCTTAAGAATTTGAGCCTGAGAATGAATTTCAAACTTTTTGATGCTGCAATGGCAAAATGTGCAAAATTTCTGCCAAAACAGGGTATCGTTCTGCCAAAAAAGGAAGGAGCTATGTCACCAAACAGGAAGCATCAGGAATGAATTTGAGAATGTGTAAAGAAAATAACACAGAAATGAAACATATAATTAAAAAATCATGAAATAAAGAGAAGGTGAATATCTAATGAGACAAGAAAGATATTTGTTTACTTCAAATAAATAACTAAAAATAAACTATATCAGTGAAATTGGAAAGGGCAGAGAAAGGTAGTCCTTTTAATTGTAGTATCATTTTCAAAAAAGACTGGAAGTAATTCTTTTTTTTAAGTTACGTATTAGTGTTTATTTACCTATAGATGTACTTTTATTTGTTTCAATTACAGCTTACATTTAAAATTACTAGTTTCCAGGTGCATAGCCTAGTGGCCAGACAATCATACACCCTACAAAGTGCTCCCCCTGTCATTTCTAGTGCCCACCTGGCACACACAGTCATTACAATATACTGACTATATTCCCCATGCTGAACTTCACATCCCCATGGCTATTTTGTAGTATACCTTATCTCATTGTGCACAAAAGTTCTGAAGATTATTGTTTTTTAAGAACAATTGTGTACAAGATTAGGCATACTGACAGGAATTTAATATTGTCTTTATCAATATCAAAACAGTAAGACCTTAACATTTAAACTTATCACAATTAACCTAAAACAAGTTTTCTTCTGAACTGAAAATTATTTTATTTGGAAGTATAAACAATTTTTAAAGTTGGACTTACCGGAATAGAGATTTTTTTCAAATTACAGTCCTTTTCCAGGAGCTCATATACATACTTCGTGATGATCTAAGTAGGAAAAGAAAATCACATATTAAGATGCACTGTTTTCTGTTAGCAAAATTCACATGAATTATTATTATTTATTGTTCTGAATGAGAATCTCTCTATTTTGGAATGTTTTTATACTAAATTAAGAGACTCTTTACTGATTACTTGTAATAGTTTACTTCCTGTTCCTGTATAAATAACTATGGGCCTTAACACTATGGATCAGAACAAATTAATATGAACTCACAAACAAGGACTTCTTATTTTTAAAAGCAATACTCTGAGCATATTTTCTTTTATCAGTATTTCTAGAATCTGTTTACTCTATAATTTTTCTATAGCTATTATATCTAATATAGTACTATCATGACTGAATCCTAACACCACTTTTGTTTTCCCTGAATCAAGGAGGAAAAGTTTGGAAGATTCTAACAGAAAACGAAAACAGCAAAGTCAGGCACCAGTGAGTATTATTACTGTCTGTGATCAGCAGAAACATGGCTACCCAAAGATGTCCACATCGTAATTCTCAGAACCTGTTAAAATGTTATGTTACATGGTAAAAGAGACTCTGTATACATGATTAAGGTTAAGAACCCAAGAAAGGGAGATTATCTGAGTAGATCTAATCTAATCATATGAATCTTTAAAAGTGGAAGATTACGGAAAAACAGCATGCCAGAAAGATGCAAAATGAGAAGGCTCTGATTGGTCGCTGGTTTTGAAGAGGGAAGGAGACCCAAGGATCCTAAGAGAAAACGATGAATCAGGGCCTAGAGCACAGAAAGTGCAAGATGAGTCTGAAAATAAAAATTCTGCACAAAAGGAAAAAAAGAAGAAGAAAGAAAATACTGAAAGAGTGATGAATAAATGTTAAAAGAACACAAAACCTGCTGAATGAGAAACTGTGTGGCCAAACCTCTAATAATCTAGGCATCAAAATAATGACAGCAATGGATTATATGACACACTGAATACAATAAGAATCAATGAGTCCATAATGATGCAAATTAAATAAAAAGGAAAGGGGAAATAATGTTCTTTCTTATGGTAGAATGCCAACTAATGCATACAGAAGAAATCATGGAGTTAGAAAATCAACAGATGCTAAAATTAACAAGTGGAAGTTTCACAAAGAACATAGGCTCAAGTATATTCCCCTCAACTACTGATTAATTACAAAGAGTAATGGTAACTTTATGGTAGGACCTGGAAAACATCACCAATATTGGAGCAACCAAAATCATGTATGTACTCTTGATATTGTACATGAGGACAAAGATCACATACATCTAAGGTAGTTCTGTCAAAAACACATAAGCTGAATCTGCTTATGAGATATGACAAACTCAAATCGAGGGTCCTTCTACAAATGCCCTATACTTCAAAATATGTCAGTATCAAGAAAGATGAAAAAAGGCTAAGGAATTGTTCCAGATCAAAAAAGAATAGAGACATGACAACTAAATGCAAAGTTTAAGCCTAGATTTAATCCTGGACATGAGGAATATCATCTACTAAGTATCTTATGTGACAATTAGCAAAATTTAAACATGACTTGTAGATTGATAATCCTGGATCAATATAAAATTTTCTAATTCTGATAACTCTAATGTAATTACCAAGAGAATGTTCTTAGGAAACATACATCAATGTAATAGGCGTAAAAGAGCATAAAGCTTCCAACTTTACTCTCAAACAGTCCAAAAAGAATTATATAATGTAAAATATATGGTCCTTGTAGTCACATAATTTTTCTGTGTGCATTATACCAAAACAAAAGGTTTTCAAAAATTTCCCATACTGTACATATTCGTAGCTCAGGTGCTACTGAGACTGCATGTGTTTCCACAAGTATTTCAGTAGATATAAGGTAAATGACAAAAGGGTAACAACAATTTACTTTCATCAAAACATTTTAATGTCTTGAAATGTTACAAGACTAGTTTTACATGAGGATAATTTTCATCCCTTATTGCTAGTCGAAAGCAGAATCACTTGAGCATGTCCTATAGTTTGTCATGTCTATGCCTATGTTCATCCCCACCTAAAATTTTCTTAACTGCCCCCATTTTTCTCTAATTGCTCAAAAATCAATTCAAATGCCACCTCCTACCTGAAGTTTTCACTGATCCCACCAATGATTATGCCTTTCTTATGACATTTAGCATCCCACAGTGGCTACTTCACATTCTCATTGGCCCACCAAAGTGGGCCTTTTATAAATAAGAACCACACACATCCTACTTTGTCACAGCATCAGTGACATGCACCGTGTATGCATGGACAATGAATGGATGAAAAATAATTGGTAGTGCTTGCAAACATGTGACTTTTCTGTTTATTAAAAATAAGCAATATTTAAAAATATTTTTAAAATTAATTTTTTGTATTGGATACAAATTCACAAGATTTTCATTTAAACATGAAAAAATAACACAACAGACATTGAGACAATAGACACCACACCCCCATCCTCCTCCATTGTATGCCTCACACTCTGACCTATACTGGTAATCTTTCAGGTTCCTAAGTATCCTCCAGTGTTTCTTAGTGCTAATATAAGCAAATAAAAATTATTATTTCCCTCACTTTCTTCACAAAATAAAAGCATATTACACACAGTGTTACATAATTTATTCTTATCTTCTCTTTCTTAAAGCAGACTAAATACACTGTGCTACTCTGTCATTTACAAATCTATACTGATGATCTACCCTCTCAGTAACAGAGACCTTTATTCTTCTTTACCAGTATAGTATTCCACTGTGTGGATGTACCGCAGTTTAGTAAATTTTTAAAAAATACTTAAGGCTTCACAAAAATATTCACTAAGAAGAACACACCTAACCTTTAGCATTATTTATTAAATTCTATGCCAATTAAATTTACACAAAGTTATTACTTTGGAACTTAGAAATCATTTAAAATAAAAACCCACCCTGCAAGTTACCTAATTATTTAAAAAAGAAAAACACCTTTCCCTTTTAATGTCCCATTTATAGAAACTGCATTTCATCCTAGCTCCCTCCTGGCAAGGTATGGAGGGAGGGAGAGTAGAAAAGAAGGAGGGTAAGATGAAGGAAGGGAGGAAGAACACAGGGAAAAAAAAGGAGGAAGGATAAAAAATAAAGTTTCTTAATAATTAAGGTTTAATATTATTCAATAATGTCAGTTTGGGTAAGCCTGAAAGGGTTCCTCTAGCATCTTTACATTAAAGAGACTATGATATGAATGGCAATGAGTTGTCTAATTAGAACTAAAGAACATTTACCCTGGGTGTATATTCTCTTAAGTCAGAACTACATCTTAAATTTCACTAAAATCATCTTCATCTCATCCCTATTTTTCCCCTTAAAATCTTTTATACTTCATTCTTAGTGGGTACATTCTAAACTTTTAAAAAGTCTTTTGAAGTAATTGCTTTTTCATCATATCTTTGAAATAAAATTCATTCCTCCAACTTTCATTAACATTCCCTGGAGTTCTAGTCTATATCCCCAGCTGTCCTTCATTTACATGTGCTTCAGATCACTTGCTCTCACATTTTCCTTTTACTAGCTCTAAAGAAGAGTCCTCCTTACTCTAAGCCAGCCTGTCTCCCCAATAACCAGATTCTTAAATAACTTACCAGAGACACAGACTTATAAATGCGTCTAACTAATTACAGCTATCTCCTTGTGGTGATTTCACAGGCATCTCAAATTCAGTATGTTCAAACTGAACCCACCTACAGATGTCCAAACCTACTTCTCCACTGTGTTCATCAACTCCATAAATGGCACTATCATCCACCTAACTGCTCAAGTCACAAGCCTAAATATCATGACTCTTTGTCCTTCTTCCATCCCTTACAATCAATCAAGCCCCTTAAGCTAATATTGAAAGATCTCCACACCTCCCAATCTCTACTATAACCATTTAAGTACATTCTAGCCTAACAACAGGTTATTATCTCTTCTTTGGATTGCTTGTGAAGCCTCCTTCTGCTATTTCTAAAACAGCAAACTTTCCTTCATATCATATCTCTCAGTAGTAAAAATATTACTCCTCTAAAACTGCAAATCTAATAGCTTACCAATGCAATAAAGATAAGGCCTCAGTGCTTAAATCCAGCAAGGCCCTACCAGATCTGGCACCTGCCTACTTCTCAAATTTCATACTACACCATTCCTCATTCTCTGAATTGCATAATCACATTGACTTTCTTCTAAATTCTCAGATGCATAAGGATCTTTTCACCCCAGAGCCTTTGCAAATGATGCTTTGCCTGGAATACTTGTCCCATTCTTTGCTTATCTAGCTTTAACATTGCCTTGCCTGGCATCCCAACATATCCTCAAGACATAACTAGGAATTTTGTATTCCTCCTTCCAAACAGTTAGATTATTTAATAATGTGTTTTCCAACACCTGTCTGTGACACTAGACTTTAAGTTTTTGGAAGAGACGCAACTTTATACATTTGTCTTGGGCTAAAGGTCTAGGGCCTAACTCATGTAATGGCAGTCAAATTTTTTCAAATGTACAATAACAACGGCCAACAACAATAGCAAACATATGCAAAGAACTCAGTCTGACATAAGTGCTTTTAATAAATCTCCTTTAATATTCACAGCAACCCTCTGAAGTAAAGGAAGAAACCAAAGTATTTGAAAGGTTAGATAACCTGCCCATGGTCATGCAGCTAAATAAGTCACAGTCTGAATTCAAACCCAGGCAAATTGCCTGCCTGGAGTCTGGAATATGCTCTGAACTTACATTATATATACCATCTCCTATGTTCAAAGTCCAAAAATAAAGAAGCTAAGGGAGAGTGGGATACAAAACTGAAATTAAAGGGTTATTAGTAACCTAATACTAATAGACAAGCACAGAAACAAAAGAGGATGCTTAAGATAAGTAAAAAAAAAAAAAAAGTAATTTTCATTGCCTAAACTGGGCATTCTTTGTCCAAATTTTTTTTAAAAACCACACTTGTGACATATTGCCCTTATTTATTAATGAATTTTAGATATGCCCAGGAATACTATATCATATAAAAACATCTGTGGTTTCTATCTGTGACGAAGTCACAAGACTGCTAATACTATTATTTTTTATACCAACATTTATAATAAAAAAATTTAGGTTAGCAGTTAGGAAAAATAAAGATGTAACTTTTATCCCACTGAGGTTCACAGACCTTGATGCCCACCTGAATCCTACCCCCTTGGATTAGGAATACCTGGTTTAACAGCACCACCTGGAGTCTACAGAGTCCTTCCATGCCTTGTTCTGGCCCAAAAGGAAAAAACAGTCAGAGCAGGGTCTTTTCTGAGATGTACACCATAAAAAGCACTGCTTTAGATTTATTTCCTGGCCATATAAATTCATATGATTTTAGTTTTAATACTGGGTATATTCAGATGATTTGGCACGAAACACTAGGGCCCAATTTTTCCTGTTTCTCTTAATAATATCAATATCCATGCCCTGGCCAGGTGGCTCAACTGGTTGGATCATTGCCCCATACACCAAAAAAGATTGCAGTTTCGATCCCTGGTCAGGGCAGATACCTAGGCTGTGGGTTTGATCTGCATACGGTAGGCAACAGATTGATGTTTCTTTCATATCAATGTCTGTCTGTCTGTCTCTGTCTTTCTCTCTCTCAGCTTCTCTCTCTCTCTCTCAAATTATAAATATATTAGGTGAGGATTAAAATAATAATAAAATAATATCACTATCTGTATTTCAAAATCAAGAAGAATGAAGACTCCATGGTTACTGAACTCGGGCACTCATGACAACACCATCACTATGACATGCTTTTAGGTAAAGAATCCCTCTAACTTTTCATAATCATTTTTTCTTCTCACTCTGCTAAAGTAAATATTTATAAAATTTGTCTCAAAGGCAAATAGATAGGTTTGAATGATTTTGTGTAGACTTTTATTAACATAATCAAGGAAACACATAATACACACATCTAAGGTTGACCAATACATGAAAATACAAGGTTTAATAATAGATGTCAGTAAGCCAGGAAAAGAAACAAGCTATAAATTATAAATTGTACATGCAAATAATAAATTTCCTATAAATTATTTATCTAAGGGGCAAAAAAAACCACTCACATAAAGAATGAGACCCACTGTAGATGGGAAAAAATATCAAGTACACTGAAAAACTCAGAGTAGCATTTACTATGCCATCTGAATTTTTGAAACTGAGAAAATATCAGCAATTGTATTAGAAATTAACACTCTGCTTCTTTATCTTTTTTTCAAAACAAGGTAAAGAATGCCCAGACTGGTATGATTCCGTTGGCTGGGTGTCATCCCACAAACTGAAAGTTCACCGGTTCAATTCTCAGTCAGGGCACATTCCTAGCTTGCAGGTTCACTCCCTGGTTGGGGCATGTGCAAGAGACAACAAAATGATGTTTCTCTCTCACGTTGATGTTTCTCTCCCACATTGATGTTTCTCTCCCTTCCCCTATCTCTCTCAAGATGGCAGGGGGTAAAAGGTTCTATAATTCCCACTCTCCTTCCACCTTTCCACATGGAATGTTTTATCAATTTAACAAGAAAGTCTTTCTTGAGCTAGAAAAGCCAGTTCTATTGAACACAATATTGTGGATTTTATTAAGTTAAGCAACACTCTGTTTGATAACTACTGCTTGAGAGGAAGAGAAGTTTCCTTCTTTTCTGTTCTACTATAAGCAAAAACAAACAAACAAAAACAAAAACATCCAATAACTTCTTATATTTTAGCTTTCAGACATCCATAGTGGAATTACAGTCATGTGCAGCTTAACAATGGGGATGTTCTGAGAAATGCATCATTAGGCACTTTCATCACTGGGAGAAAATCAGAGCTGTACTTACACAAACCTAGATAGTATAGCCTATTACACACCTAGACTATATGGTACAGCCCATTGCTCCTAGGCTACAAGACCGTACAGCATGTTACTCTTCAAAACAACATAAGATTAAATCAAGCACAAGAGAAATGATGCAATCAAGAAACACAGTAACATGATATGTATAAGGCTGTCACAGGCATAACACAGCATACCGTGTCATAGTAAACTCTTCAGTAAGTCTTGTAGAAAGACTGCAATCTAACATAATGATAAAAAGTATAGCAGGGTAAATACATAAACCAGTAACATCATCATTTGTCATCATTTTCAAGTATTATGTACTGTACATAAATATATGTACTATACATAATTGTATGTACTGTACTTTTTTACATGACCAGCAGCGTAAGTAGGTTTGTTTACACTAGTGTCACCACAAACACATGAGCAATGTCTTGCACTATGACCTTATGGACAGCTATGTCACTAGACAATAGGAATTTTTCCAGTATATTATAATTTTATAGGACCGTTGTTGTACATGCATGCAGTCTGTTGGTGACCAAAATGTCTTCTTGCAGCATATAACTGCACTAGTATTTGGACGTGCCTTCTCACTATAAATAGACAAGTGTATAAAATATAGTAAACTGTTTTCGGAAAGTGGAAAACAGGTAATACAGATCTGTGATCCCAAAGAAAAGGGACACAAAGGAGACAAACCCCATAATCACCTTGGTTTTCTGCCCGAAAAAAAATTCTGCACTGTGGCCATAGTGGAGGAACCCAAGCAGAACCCAGTGGCCTCGCTGAGTTGAGAAGACAGAGAATGGTGCTCAGGGGGACAGAGACAACTGGAGTTTGCAAGGCACAATACCAAAGATAAGGAGTTAGGCAGAAAAACAGCTCTAAGAAACCTACATATAAGTTTCTTTAAGTCTTTGGCTAAGTTATATACGCATAGGCTAAAACTTTCAAGAGGCCAGACTAAGAAAACTACTGAGAAAAACAAGACAAAACAAAACACTTGACAGTTTAGAGATGAACAATTCTAAGAGCTTGTATAGTGCTCAGAGACATTTGAGTTCAAACCAGCCAGAGCGAAAAGGTTTCACCAAAAACTCAGAGCGCTCAGCAGTGACCTAGGAAGGGCCACACCTGAGAAGAGAGGTGAACTATTCCTACAATAACAGCTACTCTAGATCTATTTTAGCAAAGCATTAAAACAGATCTACAAATGATCAATCTGTTCCACAATAAACTTAACTGCTGCCAAAACAAATACAATGGTCTTCCAAAGGAGACAACAATATCCAGACACTCGCCAACATATTTATAATGCCCATTATCCAGTACAGGTTATTACAGACATTCATAGAATCAGGAAAATGTGATCCATAACTGGGAAATTGGTCAGTAAAAACATACTTAGAAATGTAAGAGGTGATGAAATTAGGAGATATGAGCATTAAACCAGATATTATAAAAAGGTTCAAGGAGGTAAAGGGATACATAAATATAAGAATGGATGAAAAAAGAACCAAAAACAACTGCTCAGAACTGAAAAACACAGTATCTGAAATAAGATACTCAGTGGATAGGTTTAACATCAGATTAAACATTGCAGAAGAATAAATCAGGGAATGTGAAGATATAGCAATAAAATTTATATAAAATGTAAGAAAGAAAACACTGAAAAAATAAAAAGTTCCTCAAGTGACCTGTGAGACAATGACAAGCAGCTCAACACACATAGGACTGGAGTACAGGAAGACAGGGAGAAGCGAAGGGAAATATTTGAAACAATAATGGCCAATCACTTTCCAGATATGAAAGACTATAAATCTGCCTATCTAAGAAGCTGAGCAAAGAAGATAACTGTAAGGAAAAAAAAAAAAACAGCCAGGCATGTTCATGATCAAATTGCTGAAGGGCAGTGATAAAGAGAAAATCTCAAAGGCAGCCAGAGAAAACAACATGTTGTGTAGAGGGGATCAAAGATAAGAAATACTACCAACTTCTCAGCAGAAATAATACAAACCAGAAGAAATGAGGAAACGCCTTTAAAGTAATCCCAGAAAAAATATATATACCCCATACCTGAAATTTTACATACACTGAAATATCCTTCAAAAATGAAGACAAAATATAGATCTCTCCAGACCAATAAGAGCCAAGAAAATTAATTGCCAGCAGACTGGTACTAGAAATATTATACAATGTTCTTTATGCTAAAGAAAATGATTCCAGATGGAAACCTAGATACAGGGAGAAACAGAAATACAATGTTATGAGGATCTCATGCTATATGTGAAGTGGTATAATTTTATTTGAAGATAAACTGGTAAGTTAAAAATGTGTATCATAAACCCCACAGCAACTATTAGTACAGTAAAAAAATATATATAGTTAATAAGCCAAAGGAGGAGGTAAAATGTATTACTACCAACTACATACTATATTCAGTTATATTTATTACTTTTAACTAAGATTTTTCTTATGAGTGAAAGGATAAACTTCTACTGGAGTCTGTAATATACACTAACTGTTTGCCTATTTCTTTTTGCACAAACATTAATTTTACAGTCTTTACTTGTACAGAAACTAAAGAACCACAGAATATAGGCATTATAGAAATTCAATAAACACCATTATGCCAAAAAAGAAAATAATTTTCTACTCAGATAACATATATAGATAATTTTTCACAACTTAAATGATAACTTTTATCAGATCTGATAATATCAAAGGAATGGGAATCATCAAATTTAAATTAAGATTCAGAGGTATAAATCTTATCTCAGAGTATGAGACCCTAACAATTCACCTCTAATATAATTCAAGGCATTTAAATATAGATTGCATTCTAGAAAAGACCTAAAAAGAAAAAATATGGTTCTACTTCTAAATTTCATATGAGAAACAAAAACACCTTTCCAAAAAATCCCCACACAACTTCAAAAAGTAAACTCTAGAAGGTGTCCAAACTTTTGGCATCTCTGGGCCATACTAGAAAAAGAAGAGTTATCCTGGGCCACACATTAAATACATTTAGACACATAATCACAAAAAAATCTCATGATGTTTTAAGTACATTTCCGATTTTGTGTTCGGCGGTATTTATAGCCTCCCTGGGCCACAGGTTGGACGCCCCTGCTTAAGGCTTATATATTAGTTTAATGAATACAAAATAAAGAGATTAGTTGCCATTAAAATAGAAAACTTCTTTAACTGAAAAAACTCTTAGTATTTTGGCTTGACAAAAGCAAACAAACTAAAATAAAAATTACCTTAAATATGTGCTATGTAACTGCAGAAATATCTGAAAGCTATTTTATTGTATAAAATATTTTGCTTTGGCGAGCCTCACCAGCTGGCAGCGTTTGCCCAGAGAGGCAGCTGTTTTTTGGTTTCCCCATCTCAGCACGTTTCCAACTGTCAGTTCTAACTGTATGCAATCCCAGAGTGACAGAATACTTTAAGAAAAATTGCTCATTAACTGTAAATCTACGAAGGCCACTCTCTTCAGTGAATTCAAATTAAACCCTCAGACTTGCTAGCTCATAACAGAATTCCCCACACATTTTTTGTTGTTCTTTTGCATTGCAGACCTAAAGTAAAATATTCACACCATCTACAATAAGATTTTTTGCTCAATCCTATAAATGCACTGACATAAAAATGTTAGTGGAAGTGTATCTTCAAAATTTATAAATTACAAAGCTATACTAATAAGTAAGAACTTTCAAATTATTTACAATTTTGCAGAAAGACTAGTTTAAACAATAAAGCTTAAATTTAAAATGCACAACAGTTTCTTAGAAAATTCCCAGTTAACAACTCTAAGAGGAGCCTGATCACACGTAAGAATCAAATCTATATTTATATCCCTATCTATATAAATATCAAGATAATGCACATAAAAAAGCTTCAGAAAAGGAAAATTAGTTTTTAAGTCTAAGGTATTTTTACTGTTGAAATAAGTAAATCACCTCTATAAACTATCTGTAAAGAATTATGGCAAAATAAGCATGGGTCATCTGAGGCAGATGCCAAGAACTTATCTGAGTGATAATCACAGGCATTCGAGAAACTGGGAACCTTGTACACTGCTGGTGGGCATATAAAATGGTGCAGCGACTATGGAAAACTGTATAAAGGTTCCTTAAAAAGCTAAAAACAGAATCATGATCTAACAGTCCTACTCTGGGTACATATCCAGAAGAATGGTAATTAGGATCTCTCAGGTATCTGCACTCCCATATTCACTGTAGTGTTATCACAACAATGGAGATAGGAAAACAACCCAAATGCCAATCGATAGATGGATGAATTGATAAAGAAAACTCAGTATATACATGCAATGAAATATTATTCAGCCTTAGAAAGGAAGGTAATTCAGCCATATGCAACAATATGAATTAAACTAGAGGACATTACCTAAGTGAAAAAGTCAAACTCAGAGAAACAGAGAGTAAAATGGTAGTTGCCAGGGACTGGGGAAAGGGGAAATTGGAAGTTGCTATTCAATGAGTATATAGTTTCAGTTTTACAAGATTAATTAGTTCTAGAGATCTGCTGTACAAATAGTGCTTACAGTTAACAACATTGTATTATGCACTTAAAACTTTTCAAGAGGGTAGAGCTCATGTTAAGTGTTCTTACCACAATTATATATGTACATATAAAATTTATGATACATATAAAAATTTCATAGCCCTGTCCCATATCATTACAAACACAAAAGATTTGCTGGAACTAAAAGAAACTTTGGGAGAAGTACCAGGTTGGGTATGCAGTGATTTGAAGAAAAAGTCACAGAAACCATGGTCCCTTCATTTTCTTCCAAATGCTTTTACTTAAATAGATGCATAATGCTGGAAGAATTGTCAAATATGTGGAGAATAAGTCTCTTCTCTACTGACTTCAGGAACTCTCTTCTAACCGGGACAGTCAGCCTACATCACTTTGACACTATTCAGAAACTCTCGCTAATTAGAAATGATGTGACAGTTTTAATCTAATAATATATTAGCTATATCCTGTATCTATATCTATCTACATACCTAAATGTGTATACACAAACATGCATACATGCGTACAGTGTTTAGGCATTAAATAAAGTCTGTCCTTAGCAAAAATAAATTAATAATTGTTTCTCCACGGATACACACAGGGTTTTATGTTTTTTAATTTTTTAAATATTTTTATTTATTTTTAGAGAGAGAGGAAGGGAGGGAGAAAGAGAGGGAGAGACACATCAATTTGTGGTTGCCTCTTGTGTGCCCACTACCGGGGACCTGGCCCGCAACCCAGGCATGTGCCCTGGCTGGGAATTGAACCGGTGACCCTTCTGTTCATAGTCCAGCACTCAATCCACTGAGCTACACCAGCCAAGGTCACATGGTGTTTTTAAAATAGGAACAGATACCTTTATGAAATCATTAAAACAATGGGCAGCAGCCTTTTTAAACTTATGGGCAGTACATTGTTTTACAGACCTAAAGTTTGTATGAGATTGCACAGAGCTAGAATGTTCAACTAGTTCTAAGATGTAGGATTATGCAGTGTCACTGAGGTGTTCCAAATAAACTCTCACAGGTTCACAACTGCAAGTCAGAATTCTTGCACAGGCGCCTCCGTACAATATTTCAAACAGAGATCATCTTGCGTTCTGGGATGTACTAAATTGTTCTATAACCATTGACTTCCAATGTTACTTATGTTATAAACCTAAAAAAGAAACTACTTTCCTAAAATTAGATTTTCCCATTTCACTGTTTTCTATACAAGAACTGATGCTTTGAAAATGTTTCTCTTTTATAAATACATAAATTTGTTTTTATTTTCTAAGAGATATTTATGATCTAAGATAACTTTGTAATAACCCTGTTTAAAAGCGAACAAAAATAATTCTTAACCCTCTGCATAAAGCATTCTACCCTGACTACAGCAGGGAATATAGCTTTGCTCAACATAAAGCCTAATTCATGCTCTTTCTGTCAGGTAGTTAGCTAAATCGACAGATACTTATTGAGAAGTTGCTATGTGCCAACATTGATCCAGGTACAGGGATCAGAAGAGAAAGGATATAGGAGAGAAAAAGACAGGAATCTGCTCTCAGGAGACAGATGCTAAAAAGTAAAAAAGTAGGATACCTCTTTATCACTTCATATCCTACATATTTACTGACTGAACCTTTCACCTCTGGTTTCTGTGTGCCAGCTATATCTGCCAGCTGTTTTTACTTCCCAATTGTCAATACTCACACTATATTTTTCTTCACTATTTCTACCAAATCAACCATTACTAAATGTAACTTGTTTCAGTGACTTGTTGCAGGCTCTAAAAGATGTCTAGCTCACCCAGTTTAGGACTTAGCAAACATATCTTATCTGATACACTGGTTGTATCGCTCGGTTGATTTTAACATTACTATAACATGAAGTCAACTGATCTAGAAGCTAGATGAGAAATTAGTACAGGTGAACACAGAATATGTCTTCTAAGAACTTCAACATAGCTTCAACTAGTTATTCTGTACTCAACAAGCTATTTCAGGACCCCAGACAAAGCTAAAAAGTATATACAGTCTGTCTACATAATATAGTCTACATACTTATTAGCAATCAAAACCCACATTTACTCTTAGGTTTGGAAAACCCAATGCCTGTGAACATTTTCACAAACTGGTCTTTGCTCCTTCAAGTTACATCTGCTCTCCCTCCTAGAAAAAGTGACTCCTGAAAAAGGAGTTCAAATGCCCTTGAAATATATGACTTTCTAATTCAAGATTTCATAACCTTGTGCAATCAGTTAACCTCTATTTCAAACTATTTCATTGGTAAAAACTGCCAAACTCAACTTTCTGCACTGGAAAATATTTTAAAACCAACTTATAGTCACTGACTTATAATAGTTTTTAGTTAAAGTATTCCATAAAACTTTGAATAGTATCATATTGACCTCAAATTCTGAATAAAGGACCAGAATTCTTTCTAAACTCCGTATCTCACTGTAAAATAATCAGAATCCCTCTCTTCTAATCAAACAGTTCATAAATGCCACATTCCCAGTGAACATGTGTACACGTGTACACACACACACACACACACACACACACACAAATATGGGTACGTGTGGATGCGTAAGTGCATCCCCAAAGGAAAAAGAGGTTCAAGGAACAATTTGTGCCATCTCTTCTTTAAAAATAAGAAAAAAAACCCCACAAAGCTGACAAATTCATGAAGAGGAATAAAATAAAGAGTGTAATGAGGAGTCCCATCTGCCTATGACATAATAGCCAAGCTTGATTTTTTAGAATCTTTTCCCTTTAAGTAATTTAACAAAATGTTCTTAAAACCTAGAGAGTATTGAGATGGAGATGTGATGGGGGATATCAATTAACATATATTTTGGAAGTCTAATATAGTTATCTTTATTTGTAATAGTAGAATTCATTTTTATCATTTCTAAAATTCTAATCAATTTTGAGCAAAGGAAGAAAGAAATAAAAAGATGCACAAACTTAGAACACATCCATCCTTCTTCTGGCTCATGCAAAATATATTTGTAAAATATTTGCATGTAAAAACAAACTGCATGTACTGCAAACTACATTTCATGCAAAATATACTTTGCATTAAATATCTACCTGAATAAAGATTTTTTCCACAGCACAGAAAGATAAAGATTTAGTACAAAAGGACATTGGCTCAGAACAACATACCAGATGAACATAAAAGGTTAATTTTAATAATCAAATTCATAATTCATCTAACCTAGAAAATGCCAAGAATAGTTTAAAGAGATATTCCCTTTAACATGAACTAATGCACCAACTGTCAGTAACAGTGAAGATGACTAAAGAATTCTGAAATACAATATGCTTGTGTTTAATGACATCAATAGACATGTAGGAAATTAACAATAGGTTATTTGCCCAGCTACTATGATGCCTGTAAAGTCATTACTAGGCTACAAATCTTATTCTACTTTTAGAAATGTCCATGATCCAAGAAAAAGAATAGCATAAAACATATTATTCTTTCCTTAGACAGGTATAATTCAGTCAAAATACAATTTTAAGAATGCTATGCTTTTGTTTCTGGCACAGAAAAACATCTCTAAGCATTATTCATATTATTTCTCTCCCCTAAAGTTAACATACTTTAATGCCATATGGGCACAAATTTACTTCTGTTCATTTAAACTTGCAATTAAAGTTTATAACATAGAAAACTGCTAAAGTAAAATAATCCCATTCCACTGAAAGGCTTTTTTTTTTCTAAAATAACATGGGTGATGTGCCAAATGGCTGGGGTGGTAGCTCATTATACCTTCAGAAAGAATCCAAGTTTTAGGCTTATCTTGCATTCTCACACTTAGTGGCAAAACCTTGAAGAGCTATCAAGGGTTGAAAGGGCAGATCAAATGTTTGAATTGAGTGAATTCCATTCAGAGGGCATTGGCTGTTTAGTGATCTAATGCATTAGTAATCTATTGATCGATGCATTTTAATTTAACTTTATTAAAAAAAACAGCATTCCTTATATCTAAAATATTCAAACCATTTCACAGAAAGAAACCCTTGTGCTGCCCAGAAAGTGTTCCTTTTTTTAATCTATGTCAACTCTTTTAAAATCATAAAATTCCCCTGAAAGAAATAACTTGTAAAAGTTCGGATTTATAGGGAATCAGAAAGCTAGTATACTGTAAAAGAAGTAAGCACCAGGATGTAGTCCAGCAGATCATTAATCCTAAGTACATGTTCATAAAGTGGGTGCATGAAAAGATAAGGCACAACCAATCATAGTAGCAAGGCCAAAGGAAGACTTCTAAGGAATCAGGCAGCAATATAAGGGGTGATAGGGGGAGCAACCCTGGACACATAAAACAACATTATTCACAGCATCTTTAGTATCAACAATGGTAAATTTTTACTCCATATTTGGAGAGTTAAATAATGTTGTAGGGCACTTAAATTATTTAATGTTAATAACTGTACACAAATTCCAGCTGTTGGCACCATGACAAGTAACTAAAAAATAGATCATGTTCAAAGCAAAAATAAATACTTCCTTTTTGAAAATGAAATTCAGTTACATGTTCAATTATATTAGTCAACTTGATAAAAGCATCCACAAAAATCCTACATCTAACATTATATTTAATGTATGTTTTCTCTGTAAGCCTGGAAACAAGGTGAGATTTGTACTTTCAACATCTCATTCAACATAGTACTGGATGTTTTAGCCACTGCAATATGAAAAGGAAATGAAAGGTAGAAGAATCAGAAAGGCAGCAAGAAAACTGTCCCTATTTGAAGATAACATGTGTGTCTACACAGAAAATTCCTGAGAATCCAGCAAGAAAAAATAAAATCCTAGAATAAATAAGGATGCAGCAGAAAATGGCAGAGTATAACATAAGCTTACAAAAACCAATCATATTTCACCCTGGCCAGGAGATTCAGTTGGTTGGAGCATCATCCTGTACACCAAAGAATTGTGGGTTCCCTCCCCCGTCAGGGTACATACCCAGGTTGCAGGTTCAATCCCTGGTCAGGGCATGTACAGGAGGCAACCAATTGATGCTCCTCCCTCACTTCAATGTTTCTATTTCTCTCTCTTTCTCCACCCCCCCTTTCTAAAATCAATAAACACAACCTTGGGTGAGGATTAAAATAAAAACTAAATCAATCATATTTCTATATATAGCAATGAAAACATGAATGTTAAAATTATTAGACCATTTATAACCACTCAAACACATGAAATATTCAGGTGTAAAATTAACAAAATGTGTTCAAGACTTATATCCTGAAACGTATGAAACACTGATAAAAGAAATGAAAGACATAAGAAATGCAAGAAATACTATGTTCATATAGGACTCAACATAATAAAGATGTCAGTTCTCTACAAATTGATAAGCAGGTTAATGAAATTCCTATTAAAATCCAAGCAAGATATTAGATATAGACAAGATTATTTTAAAAAATATATATGAAAAGGTAAAGGAACTACAGTAGATAAAACAATTTTGGAAAAAAAATAAAGTGGGGAGGGATCAATCTACCCAACTTCAAGACCTATTATATAGCTACAGCAATCCAAATGATGTGGTGTTGGCTGAATGATAAACATACAGATCAATGAAACAGAACAGAAAATTCAAAAGCAGACACACATATATGCCCACATGAGTTTTGAAAAAGCAGATCACTGGAGGAAAAATAGTCTTCTTAACAAATGGTAGCAGAGAAATTAAATATCCAGAGGGAAAAAAATAAATGAACCCCAGCCTGTCTCATACTTTATACAAAACTTAATTCAAAATGTGAAGTACTAAACTATAAAATTTCTAGAAAAAAAATTCAGGATGTAGGACTAGGCAGAGTTCTTAGATTTGACATCAAAAGCATGATCCATAAAGGAAAAACATGATAAGCTGTACTTCATCAAAATTAAAAACTTTTGTTCTGTGAAAGATTTGTTAAAAGGATGAAAAGAATGTACAATTGATTCTCATTATTCATGGTAGTTAAGTTCTACGAATTCTCCATGAACATCAAATTAGAAAAAACTGAAATACAGATGCCTACAAGCCTCCAGTAACAACATTATCAACAACTGATCAATATATAAACTTGTTTTTATGTGTGTTTCTGTTTAAAGTCACCTTACTGAATATACAATGATTCATTAGAATTGAACTCATGCCCAATACAGCATTATCACTCATGCCTGAACAAGGCTTGTCTCATGCAGGTATCTTCTCTGTAAGGCACATCACAGTACAAATATACAAAACTGTGGCATAAAAGAATTCATGAAATGGACACCTATTTACAACATGAAAGTTAAAACAAGAAGGCAGAGCATCACCTTGTTGGACCCCAGCTGGAAATGGGCATGTCAGGTGATAAAGTTTTGCCATTCTGTGAATGTTTTAAAACAACTAAAATCAACACAAGTATTGATTTGGGGATACAAATTAATTTTAACATGCCATCAAATTTACAAATACAAATTCCATAAAATAATGAGTATCGATCAACTCTATTTGCAAAGCACATCTGAAAATTAACTATTAACCAGAATATACAGTATAAACAACTCTCAAAATGTTAGAGTAATAAAACCCAAACAATCCAATCAGAAAATGGCCAAAAGATATTGAGACATTTTCCTGAAGAGGAGATACGGATGTCAAATAAGTACACGAAAAGATGTTCAACATCAATAGCCATTAGGGAAATGCAATTTAAACCACAATGAAATATCACTACACATCTATGAGAATGGTTAAAATAAAAACTAGTGATGATATCGAATGCTGGTGAGGATGCACAGAAAGTGATCACTCATTTATTGCTGGTGGGAATGTGAAATGATACAGCCACTCTAGAAAATAGCTTGGCAGTTTCTAAAAATATAAACGTGTAACTACCACACAAGCCAGTATTTTACCCCTGGACATTTATCCCAGAGTAATAAGCAATTATTCTGACAGAAAACCTGTATACAGATGTTTACAGCAGCTTTACTCAAAATAGTCCCAAACTAGAAACAATCCAGATATCCACAAATGTGTGGTTAAACAAACTCTGGTACATCTATCATGGAATAATGCTCAGCAATTAAAAAAAAGAACATTGACAAATGAAAAGACCTGAATGAATCTTCAGGAAACTGTGCTGAGTGAAAAGAAATAATCAAAAAGGTTACATACTAATTCTATAACCCCATTTATTTAACATTAAAATGATGGAATTACAGAACTGAAGAGCCAACTGATGATTCCCATGAGTTTAAGAAGGGGGCTGAGGTAGGGAGAAAGTGGGTCTAGCTATAACAGGAATACACAGGAGATCCTTTTGTTAATGGAAGATGTTCTGTATCTTGACTGTATCAATATCAATATTCTGGCTGCATTATTGTGCTATCATTTTACCAGATGTTGGCACTGAGGAAAATGGAATAAAGGCCCACAAAATCTGTCTGTATTATTTCAATACATCTACAATACATCTACATCTACATCTATATCCATACATCTACAATAGCATATGAATCTACAGCTATAACAAATTAAAAAGCTAATTAAAACAGTGAAATGCAGTTACATTTTCAACTATTTTATTCAGTATATCATACTGCTTTCTTGGGGTAGAAATTATTTAGTTGGTAAACTTATAGTCTTTATTTTACTACAAATAAATCTAAGTTAAAAGAGGTGTGTGCATTTAAAAAAATGACTAGAAAGATAAACTACATTAAAGTAAACTAATAAAGTATTGAAACAAAATTGCTTACACAAAAGAAACTTGTTTTTAAACTTCCAGAACAACAACAATAAAAAGTACTTCATTATTCTTTCTTCATCAACAGAAAATGAGAGTTATTTAAAAATTACAACTAAAATCAAGGATCTTTTGGTTTAGAGTGCAAGCATGGCATTAATTCAGTTCTAAAGAATCTAATGTCACAAATTTGATTCAGTTATAGAAACAGTTATTGTTCTATTTTCTGGCCACTGGTTGCATCTCTGACATACCATCTGACAAATGCATACTGCCTAAGAAAGACTGAAATGATTCCCAAATCTATTTCTTCTTCCAAAAAAAGGGGGGAAGGGGGAAGAAATGAAGACAAAAAACAAAATCGACTGATGAATTTTAGATTGGCACCACAGTCTTTATTTACAACATATTGCAAAAAGCCACATAATTCATCAAGGAAATGTTAATCCATCTCTTATTTCCAAATGATACAGCAACGATATATGTTAGTTGGGAAAGATTAAAAGTGTAAAAGAAAAAATCAATAGCTTCAATGAAAACTTTAACATCATCTGTACTACAGAATACAGCAAAAAACTTAAACCACATCTTAGGTTAGTCAAACTGAACAAGTTCCAACTCTCAAGAACTGTGAGGAGTCTACAAGCTAAGAAGTTAGCATACAACTATTTCAAAGATGCTGGTGAAGACACAAGCTTTATGGGTCTGAAAAAATGGCCTTTATTACCCATGGCACAGCAAGCAATATCAGTATATTTGTGTCAGTTTCCTTCACCCCACAGTCCCGTGGGGGCAACACAAAGTGCTCAGACAACACTTGCACCTTCAGGGTTGCATTACTGTTGAGGAGCCTTTCGCCAAGGCCCCAGCACCTCTTGAGCAAGCAGCAAACATTGTTGCAAACAAGCCAGGCCCACTCTCCTAGGAAACTCCCTCAAATCAGCAGATGGGTAAATCTTCCAATCTGAGAAACTCAGCAAGAATGTACAGGAAAGTTCAGGGCTTTCCTCAACAATAGCATTTATTCTTTCTTGAGGAACAATGGTTACACCAGACAGAAGACTTCAGAGAAACTTAAAATGTAAGTCCTAAGTAATTAAACAATTGAATTCCTATAAAACGTTTTGCATTTTCTAAGTGAAATACACAAAGAAATTATAGTATACATTCACACCATGCAAATGTTCACTTATGAGCTAAATTAATCTGTGTCTACCATTTACAAAAGAATAAGCATTTCTTTGTCATCTTTTTAGTCATCAGTGAGGCTGCAAATTGCTATAAAGCAACCTAACTTCAGAAGTCTGAGACATGAGCTGAAGTGTTAGAAGTGTATGAGAAATACCTGGAAATAAAGAGGGTTAAAATTTCTAAAACTTTTCAGAAATAAGGCCACAGCCCCACAAAAGCTCACAGCTCTCCCAAAGAAGTTGTTTGGTGCTTCTCATATCTTAATATGCATATTAATCACCTGGATACAGTATTAAAATGTAGGCTCTAATTCAGTAGGTCTGGGGTGAGGCCTGGGAGGACATTTCTCATAAGCTGCCAGATGTTGGTTTGAGTAGACACACTTTGAATAGCAAAAGTTAGAAGATTTTAACTGACTGTCAAACCACTGCATATATGAATTCTTTGGTGCATTACACTCTAAACTTGTTCAACAGATGAGATTTTGAAATTTTATGTCACAGGAAAAAATCTTGCTACTTATGTATTCTGCCTGTGTGGCTAATAATGAAAAAATTTATTTTCAAGTACTGTTAAGTCAATCCATATGCCTATATGTTCTGTATAATATATCTGTGTGCCATTCTCCACACAGAAATATTTGGAGCACATTGGTCCTCAAGATTATCTTAATGTAGTTCTTAATTATCTTCTGGTACATGATCTATGTATAAAGGTAGTACTGATTCCAACTTCAATTAACCAATTTAGCTCACAATGTGCTCTTCCTGCTGCTTGTATTAAGTATAAACCTAAATATATAATTCATTTCTTGGCACTTTTTAAAAGGTCTTTTGATAACATTTTAGCAATATGTAGGTTTCTGTACAAGTTCAGAGAATAAACTCATTTTAACAGGGTTGTGAAAACTTGCATGTTGAGAATAAACTAATTTGTTTTCAGGAAAGAAATGTCAGGATCATTGTGCCTCTCAAAATCATTTTGTCTATAGAAATCCTTAATCCTAAATAATATGATTCTTTTAGAAAATAATGCCAAATGGTTCTGTTAACACTCAAAAAGTTTGTCTATCTTCAAATTATTCAGAATATTAATAAAGGGTCCTAGCTTGTGTGGCTTAGTGGAATGAGTGCCAGCCTGCGAACCAAAGAGTAGTCAGTTCAATTCCCAGGCAGGGGACACGCCTCTGTTGTAGGCCATGTCCCCAGTAGGGGGTGCGCAAGAGGCAACTCACTGATGTTTCTCCCCTCTCTTTCTACCTTACTGATGTTTCTCTTCCTCTCTTTCTACCTCCCTTCTCCTCTCTAAAAAGAAATAAGTACAATATTTTTTTTTAAAAAGACTATAATAAGGGATACTACTCAGAATCAAGCATTTAACTATAAAAACATGTATTAATTACAAGTATTGTGAAAACTTGATTCACCCAAAAAAAAACAAAACCCAGCTCCCACCTTCGATAAATGGGCCAATATATCAATAATACAAAATCATCACCATTATTTCTTTCTGTGATTTTGCTACTCAAAATTCCTCAGCATATGCACAGAAGTCTGGATAGTAAGATGATAAAAACTCATCAAATAAAAATATCTCACACTGATCTGACCATCTACTATAATCTTTTAAAAGGTGCTAATCTTTATATATTCAATATCCCTGATGAATAATAAAACTGACCAATTCAAAGTCATTCCATAAATTATCTCTCTTGATCTACCTAAAATAAAACAATGTGAAAAAGGCAGATTTTAAGACACCCACAACAAGCAAGCAGCCATTTCATAGCTTATTTTGGTTTTTATAATTATATAAACAATTTTTAATATATTATCTTTTCTCATATTAAAACCAGAGCCATGTTAAAGAAAGGGTTAAAATCTATAGTAACGTAACTATAATTTCTCCAGTGTGACCTTTACAAATGTTTGGTGGAATTCACCACTGACACCATCATAGGTCTATAATTTTCTTTGAGAAACGATTTTTAACTATCTCTGTTAAAGAAATATTTCCTTAACAGAAATTGTTAAATAAAACTAGAATAATTTAGTGAAAATAGCTAAAATAACCTGTTTAGGTCATCCATTTTTCCTCAGTAAGATTTTATAGTTGTTTTTCTAGGACATTATGCATTTCTCTAAGTTGCTGAATTTATTGATATAAAGTTATTCATAATGTTCCCTTACTATTGGTTAAATGTCTGTACGATATGTAGTGATAACCCCTATTTTACACATTAAATTGTCTGTTTGTGTCTCCTGGCTAAAGGCTTACCAAATCTTCTGATACCATCAAAGAGCCAGCTTTTGGTTTTATTGATTTTTTTTCCTTAAGGCTTCTCTGTTTTATATTTAATTCATTTCTGCTCTTATCTTTATTATTTCTTCTTTAACTTACTTTGGATTTAATTTTCTCTTCTTTATGTAGTTTCTTAAAAGTTGAAGCTGAGGTCATCAATCTTAAACCTTTGTACTTTTCTATATAAACATTTAATGTTATAAGTGCTCCTATAAGCATTGCTTTAGCTGTACTCCAGTAGTATGCAATATTTCCATTTTCAGTAAATTAAATATATTTTGTAATTTACCTTGGAATATCTTCTTTGACTCGTGGGTTATTCAAACTGTAATGTTTAGTTTTAAACAGTAAAATTGGGATATTTCAGAGAGCTCTCTATCAGAGAGAACATACCGTGCATGCTCGGAGGATATACCTTTTACAACTTGAATTCTTTTAATTTTGTTGAGACTTCCATTATGGCCAAGAATATGGTCTATTTTTTAAATGTTCTAAGTGCACCTGAAAATTAGGTATATTCCTATGTTTTTGGATAAAGTGTTCTGAAAATATTTATTCAATAACATTAGGCAATAATAGTGTTACTTCAAATTTCTATATCCTCCCTGATTTTTTTATCTATGCATTATTGAGGGGGTGCTGAAATCTCCACCTACAACTTAATGTATCTACTTTTTTGAGTTCTATAACTTTTTGCTCTGTGTATTCTGCTCTGTTAATAGGTGCGTATACTTTTAGGATTTATATTATGTTCTCTTGATGAATTAATCCATTTATCATGATTAAATGACGTCTTTAGCAATAGTAATATTCCTTACCCTGGAATCTAATTTGTCTCATGTTAATATATTTGTTCCAGCTTCCATCTGGTTACAGCTACCATGATAGATCATTTTTCCATGCTTTTATTTTTATACCCAGTGTCTTTATATTTAAAGAGGGTTCTTATAAATTACATATAGCTAAGTCTTTCTATTTTATCCAATACAATAATATCTGTCATTTTAGACCATTTACATTTAAAATAATTGTTGACATTGTTAAATTTAATTCTGACTACTTCTCTCAAGTCTTCCTTGTTCCATTTTCATTCTTTTCCAGGTTTATTTCCTACTATTTATAAAAATTTTTATTCCATTTTATTTCCTTTATTAGCTAAACCTCCTGTGTGATTTTTTTTTCAAGATTGGTCCAAAGATGACTTTAAAATGGCAGATCAGCTAAGTTTTCTTGGAGAACTCTTAAAATTCACTATCTTAAATTGAATTGTAAGTACTATAATCACTAAATTATCCTTTAATAAACTAAAGAACTAATTCACTAAAAATATCTTAAAAAGAAAAAAAGCAATGACCTTCTTAAATGCCCACCTTACTTCACAGAAAGAATTTACCATGTTCAAAGTACTAATTTAGAGCATTACAAAGAATGGTCTAGCTTAAATATTTTTAAGTACAAGATTTAACTATGTTAAAATAAAAATGTATGCCTTATATTACCATAAGACTAGGTCTAAGATACTAAAAAATTCTTCATAAATATACTGTTGGATCAAAGTTCCCAATGTATACATTGGAAGGCAATGTGATTAAGAAGTATGAATATGGGATCTTATAATAACACACTAAATGTTCCTAAGAAAGCCATTTATCTTTTCCTTTTTCTACTTAGTCATATTTAAAATCTTCACAGGAAATTTTAAAAGTCATACAGCATAGGATAAGTTCCAAATATAAAGAAAATGAAGTATGATCAGTTCTTCAAAATATCACAAGAGAAACAGTACTTCCCTAAGACTACAGCTAATTATTTCTTGAATATGGTACCTTCAAAATTCACTGCCCTGAGTGCTTCTACGGCTATTCCATTGTCCGTCAATTCTCTCAGTGTATAAGCAGAAAGCTTTTTTTTTTTAAAAATTTTCAGCTTAAACTTTTCTTTCCTTAGCTTTAGGCAACTGCTGCCATCCCACAATCTTCAGAGAATAAAATAATTCCCTTCCTTCATTTATAGCGTTACCTTGAAGGGATCTATAAACTATGATCAAGTTTTCTGGAGTTTTCTCATCTCCAGTCTATATAAATGAAGGAATGCATTATACCTTACCTCTCAATCTCACATTCTTTGGATTTTGTGGATATTTTTCCCTGCTAAATCTGTGTATCCAATGCAGACTCATAAAAAGTAGAATACTGCCCTGGCCGGTGTAGCTCAGTTGCTTGGAGTGTCATCCCATAACCAAAGGGTTAGGGGTTCAATTCCCAGTCAGGGCCCATGCCTAGGTTGTGGGTTTGATCCCTGGTCTGGGTGTGTACATCCCAGGTTCAGATGTATGCGATCCCCAGTTGGAGCGCCTACGGGAGGCAGCTAGTCAATGTTTCTTTCTCACATTGATGTTCCTCTCTTGCGTCTTCTCTATTTATAAGCATTAAAAAAATGTTCCTGGGTGAGGCTAAAAAAAGTAGATTACTACTGCAATGTCAAACCCTCCCATTTTACACAAAAATGTACATAATCTGAAGTCAGAACAGGAAAAAATGCTTCAAATCTGTAACAGTACTGAAATGAAAATATCACGTTGTCATGTTATTTAATATTCAATCAAAAATGTTAAGTGGCATTCCCTGTGCCAGGCTTTGTACTGGGTGCCAAAGGAATAATGTTGTCAACCAAGTGAACAGAGCCTCTGAACTCATTTAGCTTACAGTTTAGAGAGAAAGAAGTATTCGAGAAAGAAAGACAATAAACTCAAAAAAGTGTGACAAGAGTTATGATAGTAAATATTAGAATCTCTCAGAATCTAGCCTAATACTGGACCAAAGGTCTTACTAAAGAAGTGACACTTACTTCCTGAGAATGAGTAGCAGTTAGATAGAAGAAGAAGACGAGGAGTGTTTCAGGCAAAGAGGAGAGATCCTATCAAGGCTGTGAGAAAATAAATTTCAAATAACTCACAAAGTTCCTAATGACTTGAGTATAGAGTATGACAAAGGCAAATGAAGCTACACAGGTCAGCCCCAGCCTTGTAGGCCATATGAAGTAGTCTGACCTTTCCTAAGGTCATTGAGAAATAGAAGATAATAAAGGATTTAACTCTGTAAAAAATTTGTCTTTAGAGTCAAAGTGGCAAGAACTCTACTTAGCCAGGGAGATTAGTCCAGAGAACTCCAATCAGTACCTTCACTGATTTCCATGTGACTGAATCTACAGAAATCAGCGTTCCTTCTCCTTGATCTGTATTCTTCACATGGCTTTCAGTACATCACGGTGACATGGTTTTTCTCCTGCCTCAATGGCCTGCTCTTTTTCATCTCCCCTGCTGATTTCTCATCTACTCAACAGGTTAATGCTGAAGTGCTCCTGGACCCAGTGCTTGAAATTTTTCTCTATGTATACTCTTTCCATTGTTTAATTCATCCTACCCATGGCTTTAATTTTTCCCAAAGCACTATCATCATCCACGTAATATATATTTTTATGCACCCCTATTTACAATAGCCAAGATACGGAAGCAACCCAAGTACCCATCAATAGATAACTGGATAAAAAAGTTGTGGTACATATATACACAATGGAATATTACTCAGCCATTTGCAACAGCATGGATGGACCTAGAGGGTATTATGATAAATAAAATAAGTCATACAGAGAAAAACAAATACCATGATTTCATTTATATGTGGAATGTAAAGAACAAAATAAACAAATAAAACTCATACTTAGAGAGAACAGACATATTTGGTTATCAGAAGGGAGGGCCACTGGGAAGGCTGGGTAAAAAAGGTGAAGGTATTAAAAAGCACAAATTGGTATTTATAGAATAGTCCCAGGGATGTAAAGTACAGCATAGGGAATATAGTAAAAAGCATTGTAATGACTATATATGGTGCCAGGTATGTACTTGAAACATTGGGGGGCAGGACCACTTTGTAAAATATATGATTGTAGAGTATAGTGATAGTGTATACCTGAAACTAATATAAATAATATTTAATATAAACTGTAATTGAAATATAAAATTAAAAAACAAATTATATATATTACTTATTTATTTTATTATCTTTCTCCCCCTTCTCCACAAGAATGTGATCTCTGTGAGGGCAGGGATGTTTTGATGATTGTGTGATCTCCTGAGTACCTAGAACACTGCTTGGCACAGAGTAGGCAGTCAAAATACCGGTTAAATTTATGATTAAATGAACAAATAAATGAATGAGCAAAGAAAAGGAGTCTAGACTAGGGTGGACTCCATATGAATGGAGAGGATTAGAGTAACAGTTAGTAGGAAACTAGAAATAGTGGCAAGCTCTACAAATTGAGGGAGAGAAGAAACCCAAGTGTAACTCATAGGTAGCTGGTCTGGGTGACTAGATATATTAGTGATACATAGGAACATGTTTCCTGGGAAGTAGAAAGATGACCAGTTCTGTTTCCCACATGCAGAGCATAAAGTACCTAATGATACACCCAAGCAAGGCTGTCCTTATAATCACTAGAACCCTTGTTCTGTTTTATCCTCAAATTGTCCCAATTTTGGAAGTCCTTTTCAAGTTGGTTCTTCTGTCCTTATCATATACTTCCATTAGACTGTTTGTTCATCTTTTATTTCCCCAGATCTGGAATCATCCTTTTCTCTAAGGAGCTCTGGCTCCTTTTACTAGGCAATGCATTTAGGAAACAAGATCTTACCACTAGGTGTACTCATTGCTATTAAGGAATCACCAAGTCTTTCTAGTGAGTTGAACTACAATATGTATTTTCAAAAATAATTGAGTTTGCATTGATGTAATGGGGTGCATACATGGGATCCTCTAATAATAGGGGAACACCCTCACAATCCTACCTTCAAGCAGGATGTGGAGCAGGAGGGGTGCCCACAAAGCAGGAAGTACAGCATTTAAGACACATAGCATAACAAACACAAATTAATAGTGGTGCCTTCCTGAAGGGAAGAAGGCTGCTGGTTGGAGTGAATTGTATAGTGACAGTGACTCCTGGGCATAGCCAAGGGCAGATGCCCTCCCTGGATGCCTGCATGTGGCTGGGAACTCTTGCTCTGGCTAAAGATGGCAGCCAAAAAAGGGTCAAAGACACTGGGGAGCTGACAAAAATGGCAGACACTAATGCACCTTAGGAAGAGCCGGATATTAAATCAAGAAGGAAGTTCTAAGTGGATCATTTAAATTAAAGCAGACTGCCTTGAGGTCAGAGGAGCTCTGCCTATAGGTCTGCAGGGAGGTCTGCAGAAGAGACTGACACAAGGTCTGCCTGCCTAAGAGTCCACCTCTAGAAGAGGGTGACAGAGCTGGCAGTGCTGCAGGGCACCCGCCAGGCCACACACAGATACATGAAAGGTGCTTGGAGGTGAACTGTGTCCAAGAGCTGAGCTACAGACTGTTACTTCTCTGATGGACGTACGGAGAAGTCAGTCTCTTGGTACGGGCACTCTTGGTACAGGACTTTCCTGCTTGCTGCAAACTGTCTCCCTTAGGTTTTTGGCATTTGGACATTCTGGGCTTCTGGCTCTGCTCCCCACATAGCCAGGAGCACTCATGGGACCAGGAGATGCAGGACCCACCAGGGGCTTAGACCCCACAAAGGATGGGAGCCCACTCCTGGAGGCGGGGTACCAGGCTGGGACAGCATGCGGCACATGGTTTCCTGGACTGCTGCATGGAAACTGAGAATGGCGCACCCCAGGTACTGAAGAAGAGAGCTGCTGTGAGAGGATGCCGACTCTGAAACCCACAAGTGCACATTCCAGAAAGAATGGAGAGCTATTTGCGTGTCCAGGTTAAGAACAGATAAGGATATGGGAATTTCTAGGCATGGTTTTGGCTTGTGGCCTTTTGGGGAGCAAGGGAAATTCTGGGTCTCATGGGAGAGAGGGCTCTGAACAGGAATGCTCTCGATCCCCCCAAGGTTAGAACCCTGTTAATAAAAACCTGTTTCCTTCAACACCCATTGTTGAGTCATGTAAATTAAAGGCACCAAGTGGCTGAGCCCTTGTTTGCATAGTTGCCGTGATATTCCAAAATTTATGTTTTACTCTACAGGGGTTTTCCTAACTGCTTTGATATTATATTTGTATCTCCTTTCTCTAATCTTGAAAATCATAGTTTATAATTACATTTACTTACATGTTTTAATACTTAACCATATTTATAAAATAGTATCAAAAAGTTTTTTAAAGATTTTATTTTTAGACAGAGGGGAAAGAAGGGAGAGAGGAGAACATCAACGTAAGGTTGATGTTCCTCTCGCACACCCTCTACTGGGGACCTGGCCTGCAACCCATGTATGCGATCGGACTAGGAATCGAACCAGTGACCCTCTGGTTCAAAGGCTGGCACTCAATCCACTGAGCCACACCAGCCAGGGCAGTATCAAAATTTGTATACCAATGTCACTAATTACAATAAAACCACTGATTTAATTTTAACATTTCATCAGCCATTCTTCTTATGCTTAAGACAAATCCAGCAAAGGAAGTACAAAGTACTTCATCAAAAAGACATTCTGAAATAATCCTTTTTTTATTTGGTTATGTTACCAACTATATATACAATGTATACTTAGGCTCATTAGCTTCGACTTCTTTTCAATTTATGTATTTTTTGCCCTTAACATATTAAAATATGTGTATGGTTCAAAAAATCAAAACTATACAAAAAAGCATTAGGAATTTCTCAAGGCCATTCCTTCATCTCATTCCTCCACATTCTCAAAGATAAACACTAATTTTACCTTTCTAGTTTTTTCACAAAAATAAGCAAATATATACATTTCTTTTCCCTCCTCACACAAAAGGGAAATGCATCTGTAATTTTGTAAGAATTGGCAATTTCCTCTCTTAAAGAGATTATACTATTTTACATGTTGATAATAGAGGTCCTTTCTCACTACTGCTTTATATAGTAAGTGTGTATCAAGCTTATAGATTTCTGTCAACCTGATAGGTGAGAAATGTTATTTCAGTATAGTCTTTTATTATGGGTGAGGTTCAACATCCTTTCATATGTTAAAGGCTATGTGCATTCCTCTCCCCCACCCCCTCCCACCCCTGGAAGCGATTGCCTTTTGTCCATTGGTGAGTGGTATTTTGTTGGTTTCATTTTGCCTTTTTTTTTAAAAGAAGAGATAGTCATCTTTGGCAGCTTCCTTGCTATCTAATATGACATAATATTCCAGGCTCGCGTCATTTGTTTCTTGCCCTGGACAGGAATCCAAAGTCTCTCCAAAGAAATCAGGTTGTTTTAATGGGAAGCAGTATCTCAAAACCATAATCACTGATACTGGGTTGGTATTTCAAAACTACCATCAGTGCTACTGTAGGGTTGATAGGTGTTATTTAATTTTCTGTATTTAAATCTCTGACCCGTTTGGAGTTCATTATGATGTACATTGTGATGTATAGTCAAATTTTATCTTCTTATATAGAATTGTTATCTACCCGTTGCTTCAAGTCACTTTTGTTCCAATGATCTGATTGCATCATAACAAAAACAATATTTCCAAGTGTATTTAACTTTCAGTGTACTTCTGGACTTTGTATTATGTTCAACTGGTCTGTGTGTCTGTTTCTAAGAGGCTTACAATTGTTCTCACTTGGGTTTTCTCATTATTTCAATGACTATTTCTTCAATTCTAAGATGTCTAATTACTGATACCATCCTGGATATAGTACACCACTTGTAGGAATGAAGACTAGAGAGAGACAGAAGTCAAGGAGATTGCTAATCAACTCTGGACCGATGGTAATTTCTTTGTCTCTACCACCGAAATATAAATTTTATGCCAGTAATAATAATTAGACAGAGAGAGAAATGAAAAAGGAAAAAGAACAAGAAATTAAACTTCCATAATGTTACTAATAAAAGTAAACTAGAAATCTTAATAGTATATCTATTTTCATTCCATGCTCCTAACATTTGCTGGGCACAGTAAAGAACATAAAATATCACATGCATATATCTTATTATTCCTCACAATAGTACAGAAAATTTCATCCACATTTTACAGTGGAATTTGAGAAATAATTATTTTTCTAAAGTCACACAGATAGTGACTGACCAGAACTAGGTCCCAGACTTCCTAATAGCCAGCCCTTTGTTTCTATCACAGTTTAAGACAGTAAATCTCACATTATATGAAGGCATTAAATTTGTACAGATAATCACATTATATGAAAATATTTAAATATTGAATAATATAATTTATATTATTGTTCCTTACTTTAAGTTGCTCCTATTTCAAATACCTGAATATGGCCACTGTAAAAACCTTTAAAACACCACTGGTCTATATTCTTTAATAAATTCCATTTTTAAAATGTAACATTTTTCAATAGTTTTCCACTATTTTACAAGATATATTACTAACTCAGGTGCAGGGAAAAAAAATATGCCCTTAGCTCTTTTTGTAAGTACAATCCTATCCATAAAGACAGAGCCAAGCCTACTACCTACCTAATCACTGCTATTCTCTTCTTAGGCACACTGACAATTAATTACTTCTTAAAGAGGTAAGCAAGATAAATATCAAAGGAAATGCAAAGACCCAAATTAGGCAAGAAAATCAAATCACTTTTTCATTAGAATTTCTGCTGGATTATAAATTCTCCATTTAATAGTAATTCAGTATTGACATGAAAGAGTTGAGAAAATTTTACAAGTTACATGCTGAGTTTTTACCATTCTATTTACTACCTAACATGATAGCCTTTGTAGTCCTTCTGACTGAGTCTGCCAGAAACATTCTCTAGCATGCAGCCCCAATATATACACACTAAAGACTTCTACTTTCAAAGTTACCCATTCACACAACTCTCGCACCTCATTCAACAGACAGTTACTTTTTTTTAATTTAGAGAAATTATACAAACTTTTTATCAGGCTATAGGCAGATAGTAAAAAATATATACATATTAGCAAAAGCATATGTTTCACTATAAAAATGTAACTGGGAATGTAAAGAGTATTCTTTTGTGTAGTTAGGGCACTGTATTCTATAAACAAACTGACATCTCAGTTTATTTTATTTATACAATAAGCTTAATTTACATAGAAATTATAGAGCATTCCAGGAGCAAGTCTTAAAAACAATTTCTGCTGAATGACTACTGTAATAATCTTAAATGAGAAATAAACTAAAACAGCAGTAGTGAAACATACAGGGTAGGGCAAAAGTAGGCTTACAGTTGTATGTGAAACAGAGTTTATTTTTGTATTATTATTTATTATTGTATTATTTTTCCATACAAACAACAGTAAGCGTACTTTTGCCCCACTCTGTATTATAGTTCTCAGCTAAAGAAAAAATTTGATAATTTAGTAGAAAAACACTAAAAAATCACGAGTTTTGGTTTAGATTGCTGGCTAAAGTAAAAACCTGTCTCCTCTAAACTTTAATCTTAAGTATATTAAAAGCTGTTTCCTAAGGCAATTTCTCAGACAATAAACTCAAATTTGCACTATCGACTGAATTCTGCCCTATCCATCAAGGAGGAGAAGGAGGTTTTCAGTGCTTCTATGTCGACAGCATGGTGACGTGCTTTCTACAGGATATTGCTTAATGGAACTAAAGATCTTGTTGGTAAGACAAAGTACTACATTATTTGTAGGAGTTGAATACAAAGATTTATTTGTTTTAAGAACTGTGAGCAGTTATGTAAGAACTTACATATTCTTAATTATAGTAACGTAAGTCTACATTTTTACTATAAAGATTAAAATTTTTCCAACAAAATATGTCATGAATAGAGTCTATTTTTTATCAAGTAATTTTAATCACCAAAGCTTTAGGAGTCTCAAACTTTTAGAACTTAAATGGGAACTAGAATAAAACAATTAAAATTATTTAGCTTTACAAATAGGAAAATTATCATTAACAGATCACTTTCTTTCATTCCAGTAAGAAAATACATGTCTTTATGTTTAAATTCCTAACATTAAGAAATTATGCATAAATGTATAGATCCAGAATTTATACTAATGCATAGATCCAGAATTTATACTGAACAGTTTATATATTTGTCTCACAATCATTTATTTTCAAACAAATATCATGAAGACACAGAAAGTTTTTCCCAATTACTTAAAGATGTGCATAAAAATATAATACATACTGAAGTACCTTCAGAAAAATAAAGCAAACTCGTGCCTTTAGTTTACTAACATTATTTTCTTTTTATTTTTAATTTAACTTTTAATAGCACTAAATGGCATCCATCTTTAATTTTTTTTTGGAAGACAAAGGCAGTAGAAAGAAAGGAGATTGAGAAGAGAGAAAGGCTACAGCTGAAGAGATGAGGGAAGGCTTCTTAAAGGAGGACTTGAGCCAAAACCTGAAGGCTTGTGGAGGGAGGGGTATGGTAAACAAGGAAGGGAGGGCATTTCAAAGAGAGAAAACAGTGTAAGAAAAGTATGCGGTATAAATGAAGGACAGTAAATTGGTTAAATCTAACTTGAGACCTGAGCTCAGAAACGGAAATTAAGGAATACGGGTGAAAAGACAGGTCCACATATGTGTTAAATCCTACTATAATAATCTCTAAACATATTCACTGTAGTGAAAATTGTGTCATTATTTGTATATAACTAGAACTTGTACTAGTTATATAGATGTAGGAAATGAAATTCAATTAATTACCAACTTTCAACAGTGAAACTAGCAATGAAATCAAGTATTTCAAATAAGACATGAGATGAAAGGTAACAAATGCTACAACAACCTCCCTGTCTGCTCCAACCCTTGAGTCTTTGTTGCGCTCACTTTTATGCTAGAAAGTTATGTTTACTATTGATCAATATATTGGGGAATAAAAGAGATTGGTACATGAAGCTCGGGGGTCTCACGATCTAAATTTGAAAATACTGCATTTCAAGTTAAATCCTGTGATTTTGTTTGATCGGTTGGGGCCAATGCAGTCATGAACACAAACATGAATGCAGGCAAAGGGGGTGCAAATCTAGATAATGCAAAATATTTTCTCTATATACATATGTAATCATTAAAGTGAAAACTCAAAATATTTTGATTATCATGGAGTAAGGTCCACCAAAAAAGGAATCTGTAAGTCTCCCTATGTCCAAAAATTAGGTAGGACATCCTAAGAGAAAGGAATCACTTATACATGAGATTACCTAATAAAACACACTAACTAGATTTTGCTATAGATGATATTGGATAACAGGGGTTGAGAATGAAAAAGATGCAGATGCCAGGAAGGACAGTGTACATTTGGAGAACAGAACTTGTCCAAATGAACAAGACTACAGGGCTTTTGCAAAAGAATAAAATGTAAAATTAAAACAAACAAACCTAGCTCTTCTTTAAAGTCATATAGCATAAACACTCTATAATGAAGACAGTACAAGTTCACAGCATATAATTATTGAATTCAAGTGAAAACGGGCAAACTTTTTATATGTGCAAAAGAAATTATTCAGGGCATTAAATATAATTAAATTTTAAATGCAGGAGTACAATATCAAAACTGTGAAGGTCCCCACATTTTACCCTGCTTGCAAGCTAACAAGTTAACCTGCTACAAGCTACCCTTTTTGAAATCACTTTTTGTAGAACAAGTGCATAAACTGCTTAAAACTTTTAGTCAGACTATTTAAAACTGAGAAGAACAAGGCTGAAGTTGTATATATAACCATACCTCTCCTAGAGCTTCATATCTTTTCTGGTTCCATCTGTGCAAGTCTTCTCGGTAGTTAAAAACAAACGGTTCCCCAGTCTTTATGTGTCTTAACTGTCCCTCTGGAAGATAAACAAACAATATTGCTATGATTCAGAGTAGACATACAGTAATATGGGAAGTAAAACCAACATCTAACAAAAATTTAGAAGAGCTTTCTTAGAACTGTTTCAATTTTTCATTAGACTTTTTTCTTCAAATATCAATATGATGAAAATACATAAAAACACTAATAGAACAAGCCCCAAGTACTCAAATGCTATGCTTTTTGATCTTCATGTTCTAATTTAAATTACCAGCGTTTGAGGGCCTACAATATATAAGGTCCCAGTTCTTAAACTTACAGGCTATCTGAAGAGTAAAAGCTTAAGTATTAAAAAGTTAATCAAATTTTCAAGAAGTTAAACAAGAATGAAGTAAGTCAACAATCTAAAAACTGCCACAAGCAGTTCATGTAGACAATAAAGTCTAAAATGAGTTTGGATTCATTGGAAGGACACCTATAGGCCAGAACAGGCTCAGAAGGTTTTGGTGAGACTTCTCAACTAGGCTTTGAAATATGGGTAGAATTTCAAGTAGAAATGAGATAGGCAGTGAGGCAATACTGGTTTGGACTATCAAGTCAGAATCACTCAATCCAGATCTTTTATTGATAATGAATAACTTCACTAATAATTTCAAGGGTATAAGCAATTAAGAGGCATACAAAACAGGGACAGGTCTGCAAGAGCCCGGGAGTTTCTTCTGGTCCACAGTAGGTAAGCTCTGTAACTGATCCATGCAGCTTACCTCACACACTGGTAAGCATTTTGGTTACAACATACTTCCATTTTATGTGCCAGGGCACTAGTGGTGGTGCCTATACAGTATTCTTCAGAGAAACATGCCTCACATATCCACAGACTGCAGGTTTGTTTATCATGAGCAGTGCCGAATGAGTCATCCTGCTGAATACTGCCATGGATAAGGACTCTCCTCATAGCAAACATTCGTCTATATTCACTAAAAGATTAAATTAGCAGCACGTTTACAAAAGAGATAAGACCAGGCCACCCATCTTCCTTCTTACCCTAGGAGTATTCCCATGGTGATCAGGAGAAAAATAGACCACTGGTAAATTCCTTTAACTCTGCCCTTCCCCCCAACAATATAAACAAAATAATGAAAAATGGACAACAAATTTAAATAACAGGGAACAACTCAGTTTAACAGGAAAAAAAAAGTATTGAGCCAAATAAAATTTAATACTGGGGGACCTGCTGGGATCAAATAGTAGAAGGCCCAAACTAGTCGGTTTGGATTTCATCCAAGACCAGTGAGGCACAAGAAAAGGTTTAGAGGCAGAAGAGGAATATGATCAAGATGAATGGAAGTAATATGTGATTTTTATCCAATGAGGGGATGCAGAAGTAGAAAAAAGACTTGAAAGTTATAGTGCTGAAACTGAATTCAGGAAATATACAACTCCAAGTAAAACTACTATTTCACTATTTTTATAAGTCAATTTTACCATATATAAAATGTGGGTCTTTTTAATATATAAAATAAAGGCTAATATTTTATCATAAAAATCTTTTTAGTACTCTTAACCTGAGACACTCTACTGGATGATTATCACACTCTTTTATGTTGGGTGATATAAAAATTAAATGATGAATCTGTTATTCTTTCTAGAAAAGGGATATTCCCACATAAGATATCAATACAGTAGATTGACAGCATCTGCAGATCTAACAATTATGATTTAACTAGAGCAATCTTCAAGGTACATGACATACAGTAAGGTATTTAGAAATGTGAAGTGTATTTTCTATGAGACTAGTGTGTGAAAGAGAACTGACTTAGCCAGCTAGTAAGTAAAATTAATGGCCCACTTATATCTACATCTCAAAGATGTTTAAAACAAAGATGTTAGATCTTTAAAAAGATGGCTTTTTAAAAAAATTCTCTAGTCATTTTGGACATAATTCTCGTAAAGTGATAAAGATTTTGATTCTTTAGGAAAAAGTAGGCTCCACCAAAATAGCCAACTATTAGCATTAGTGTGAAAAGTGAAAAGAGGGTAAAAAGACAAAGTGAGCATTCTTATCTACAAGACCTATCTCAATCACTTATGTTACAGTGGTATTTGCAAATCTGGCATTTTCCAAGGGCTTGAAAAATCTCTCCAGCAACTGTCAAAGGTTTGATTTGGGACACTGTAGCTTAGGGTCCCCTAAAATCAGCAGTAAAGTTTTAAATATGTATACAAATGCACATTTTTCTGGGGTTTATATTAATACATATATTTTATCAGATCACATCACTGACCTAAATGAAACAACCAATTGAAAGTATAGAGTGTACCTCCTGTTGTGAGAATTTAATAAATATCAGGTATCATGAAAGATAAGATTCAAACTCAAAAGGTTTATGAATAAATCCAATCATTTTTTTTGTGATACAAAAGTGTGCTTGATACAAAAGTGTGCTTCCTCATATTGCCCTAGGGTGTAGCGAGTGTGTTGGGAACTGCCGTGCCTGGTTTTAGGAGCTGTAACCCCGCTATGGCTACGGCTAAGTGAGCAACCTTCAGACCATAAGCCACTAAGGAGACAAAGCTTATCTCCCTGATAGGGGCACCATCTCTGCTCCTTCTACTTCACCCTGCCTGATCCCCAATGTTTGATTGGTTAGCCAATGACGGGTGAGATTCCTCAAGGGAGGGAAGACCTAAGACAGGCACGATCACAGGGGGCCCCCAGGGAAGGACTTGGGGGCTACAGAAAAAGGGGTGATGGACCCTCATCCCTCAGCTTTGACATAGCCTGAGTCCTCATTCTGTCTTCAAGAAGTCTCCTAATCTCTTGGCTGCCTTACTTCCCCTGCCTGCTTAAGCCTGAAACAATGCTAGAGGTGGGTGCTGCCTTGTGCTGGAAAGGACGTGTTCCCTAGGGCAATCAGGACTAAGAAAGAATGCATAAAATCTTACAAAACCTACTTTGCTAATACCCTCAATTTAAATGATAAAGATCCAAGCAGGAAGTGAGTTTGTTCTTCAAAGTGTTACGGCCCTTTAGCCATCTGACCCTGACTCAAAATAGCCTTCAGAGTTCTTTGAATGTTATCTGTTGTTTAATCATTTCTGCCGGACAATGATTGATGAGCTTTATGTATACACCTTGTATTCCTATGCAAATTGAATCCAATAAAAGCCTGTCAAGGCAAGGGTCTGGGCACTCTCCTCTTGAAAGAGAGGCCGAGGCACTCTGAGGCTTGCTCTCCCATTGAGAGGGAAGCTGTGCTGTCTCTTTTCCTCCACAGGACTCAGTAGTCCATGTGAATTTGTCTCATATCTCATCCATAACACTGCAGACACTGCAGGCCGGTATCCGTGGCAGGAGTGTGGGTAAGAGCAAATGGGAAAAACATTCAATTTCTTTATCTTCCAAAGCAAGGACATTTGAGCTGGGACTTATACAATTACAACTGGAGAATGGCTAAATAGGCATTTAAAACCAAAGGAGTATTTAAATAGGTACAGTGATTTGAAAGAACAAGTTATCAGATTCAGGTAAAAAGAATATCTTTCCTTTTGATTAGAGTGAACTTTTGTATCCTGACTTTAGTTTTCCCAAATAAGTTATTTAAAACACTTTAAAAAAGTGGTGATGACTGGGGTTGGGGGAAGTGGTGGGGAGAAAATAGAGACAATTGTACTTGAGCAATAAAAAAATGTAAAAAAAATACTTAAAAAAATTTAGAGGCTTCTTCAATCAGGTAATTAAAGTTTCATTTTGAGGCTTCCATAAGAGTTTTTGTCCTTATAAACCTGAAAAAGCCCCCAAACACACTAAGTTAGACTTACCTTTTAAGGACTTTATATTGGGACCGAGTTTACTGCTTTCAAATCTTCACCTCTTTGAACAAGTATTCACCATTAACACTGAATTCAAAGGTGAATTCTATCATGCTAAAAATAAGATCCTTAAAAATGACATTCTCTCCTTGGAATGCAAGCATCTTTGCTTCATTCTGTCAGTCTATATTTATACAACACAATGTCCAGGATATTTTAAGAATAAATGGTAGGTGTGTGCAAGAGTGCATGTGCATTTGAAGTGTGTACATGAAAGGGCACATGCACCTGCAAAGGTGTAGGTGTGTACAAAAGTGTGAGAGCATAAGCGTGCAAGGGTGTACAAACACATGCCGAGATGTGTGTGTGTGTACACACATGCGCATTTGACTGTATCTGATAAGAAAGGGAGAGATAAAAGTGTATTGCCCCTGTATTTTCTACTCACTTTAAGAAATGTTCAAGGAAGGTGACAGACAGGCTTCAATGAAAACTGATGTCCTATGTCCACAAAGCAACCACAGTTCTATGAGTTACTGACACTATCAACACGCTCCCAGTCCTGTTCTGAAAAAAAATCTATATAGTAATCATTTCAAAGGGGCTGAAGCAATGTTATAGTGCTCATTTGATTCTGTTAATTAAAATATAAGGAACTTAAGAAAACAAAATATTACTACTCATATAGATTTTGGAATTAGATAGCCTTTATTTAAAAAGCATGAAAAATAATATCAGAAGAGATCAAAGTGGCAGTATCTTCTATTTAAATTCATTTAATATTCTAGTATAACTGATATTGTAAAAGGATACCCACCAACACAGTGATGACAGAGCTCCAATTAAGTTGATGCAGAGCAACAATTAGAAAGCTCAAACTGAAATGCCGCCTAGTGTGACATAACATTACCCTTAAAGTGTAACAGTGTGTTATTTACCCAATGAATCAGAATTCTGTGTTCCAGAAACATCCTTGCAATCTATAGTCTGTCCTTCTAAATCCCAACTGCGAAATTTATTTGATTCAGAACTTACTTATTAATAAATTTTAAAATAAGGATGATTCCTGAAAAATATCATACAAAATTGAATATTATGCTTAAAATATCATCACAGATCATCTTTGCCAGTCACTTCATTTGAAATAACATGTGAAACAGTACCACATGTCTATGTAATATAATTGGGAATTCAGATTGGATACCAGGGACTTGAACATTCAGGGTTGAAATACCTAAGCTGAAGCTAAAATCATGTCTGTTGGTTTAAGTGACTTGATAATTTATGGGAAATTATAACTTGGTTCTTTTGATTAAGTGAAGAATTTCACCATGAAAGGATTAGACATTATTTCTCAAAAGAAATACATAAAACATTCTTTCTGGCATATGAAAGTAGCAAATAACATCCATCCTATGATTCTATTAGCATTGTTAAGTATTGTATGTAACATACACCACTTACTTTCATTAAAAGCATATTCAAATCCTTCCAAGGTATCAGGAAAATCAAGAGGTGGTTCATCTTTTTTCATTAGTTCATCCAAATCTATCCTAGATAATAAATCTGGAAAAAAATGATAAAGAAATTTACTTACAATCATTTTCAGAGTTAATAAGGATTACATTTTAAATTATTTTAAGTATTCTTTTGTTCTATTACATTACTTTTATATGTTAAGTTCCCAGAGTTCTATATTATAATATAAGCACTTATAACATAAGCACTTTCAAAATTATGATTCTCAAAAACAATCACAAATCAAATCCTATGTGCCACTACAGTAAGTTATTAACTTCTTCCCTTCAAAATATACAATTACTAACTGTACTTTATTAACATCCTTTTATTGTTTTGCAAGTTTCATATAGTAATATGACTTTTAAAATGTCACTAAATTTTAAATATAAATAAAACTATTTATAGATAAGGAAATTTATAAATCTAACTGGTAACAATACAGCTTATTATTTCATTTTAGGGGAAAATGACAATATTAATAAATGGTAACTGAATAAACTGGCTAACACAAAGCAGTTTTTATTCTTCACATCATTTGATTCTATGTGATCAAAAAATTTGTCTATAATTTTTTAATAAAGATTTATTTTGGAATCATTTTAGATTTATAGAAAAGTTGAAAGATAGTACAAATAGTACATGTATATCCTTTACTCAGTTTCTTCTATCATTAACATCCTACATTACAATGGTACATTTGTCAAAATGAAGAAATCAGTGCGGGCCTGAGAACCAAAAGATCACGGTTCAATTCCCAGTCAGGGCACAGGCCTGGGTTGCAGGCCAGTTCCCAGCAGGGGACCCACAAGAGGCAACCATACATTGATAGCTCTCTCTCTCTCCTTCCTTTCCCCTCTAAAGATAAATAAAGAATAAAAAAATCTTTAAAAATTTTTTAACAAATGAAGAAATCAATGTTGGTACATGGCTATTAACTAAGCTCAAATATTATTATTATTCACCAGTTTTTCCATCATGTACTACATTGTATATAGTCATCATGTCTCCCCAGTCTCCTCTGGTCTATGACAGTTTTTAGTCGTTGCTTCTTTTCTATGATCTTAACTGTTTTGAGGGGTACTAATCAGGTATTTAGTAGAATGACCCTCAATTTAAATTTGTCTGGTGTGTGTGTATGTGTGTGTGTGTGTGTGTGCGAGAGAGAGAGAGAAAGAGAGAGAGAGAGAGAGAGAAAGAGATTGATTAGGCTAGGGTTTTAAGTTTCTAAAAAGAATATCACAGAATGAACTGCCCTTCTCATCACATCACTGGGATATAAAATTTCATAGGTTGGTTAAGACAGTATTTGCCACACTTTTTCATGATAAAGTTACTGTTTTTCCCTTCCACAATCTATTCTTGTAAGTGACTAGTCTAGCCCACTGTCAAAAACGGAGGGGAGGAATTATGTTCCACCTCCTAGAGTAGAGCACATTTACAAATATTACTTGTCATCTTTTATATGGAAGCTTTGCCTCTCTTTCACTTACATATTTAGTCAATCATTTATTTATATCAGTATGGACCCACAGATATTGTATACTTTCGGTTACAACCTACTACTACATCATTTACTTTGTCACTCAAATTGTGACAATGTTGGCCACTGTCGACTCTTTCAGCTGACTCTTTCCGCTAGTTCTCGTATCCCTTTGACATGCTTTCATCTTTTTGTTTTTTGAGCATTTCCTTACTTTCTGCTACTACAAGATGCTCCAAGCTTACCTTATGCTTACTCTCCCCAGCCCTAGAATCAGTCTGATCAGTCTGTCAGTGATCATTTAATATATTTGGCCCATATTATTTGTGAGGCAAAAATGTTCACTGTAAGTCCTCATACAGTCATATAGAAACTCAGAAAAATAAAAATATAAATTTCAAATTCAGTTCCAAAAGATGAGTTTTTTTAAAGTTTAAGTTTTGAGATTTTTCATTTTAACACAAGTTCCTGATGAGAAAAAGCTCCTTGGATATGTAATAAGGCAAACCAGTCCCGTTTTCTACAAAAGAAGTATCCCAGAATTAACACTTTATTTCTATTTCTCACAGGGATATAACCAATCCATCTATATGGCTCATCAAAATATCTAGAGAAAAAATCAGTCTATCTACCTCAATTCTCTGGTCTCTCTCTACAGGACACAAAGATAAGGCAACAGAAAACTTGTAAAAAAACATCATTGGCACTCTTCAAACTGCTATATCAAATAAACCTCAATTTACACACAAAAAGTACCATCTTCAACATGCAAACACAAAAACATGTTTGCAAACTTTATGGTAAGATGGAAATGTCACATAATATGCATACTGGGCTACAAAGTGGATATATGCTGACAACTTTCCTATTCGTTAGTAAAGTTCTGAACACCATGTAAATCTTCACAAAGCAGAGTAAAATCAAATTTTTTTTCTATTTAACCTTTTTTTAAAAATTTGTTATTGTTGTTCAATTACAGTTGTCCCCATCTTTCCCCTATTACTCTCCCCTGCACTGCCCTACCCCTCCACCCCCCTTGTCCTTGTCCATGGGTCCTTTATATACATGTTCCTTGACTTGCCCCCTTTTTCCCCGTTATCCCCCTCCCTGCTGGTTACTGTCAGTTTGTTCTTTATGTCCATGTCTCTGGTTCTTTATGTCTATGTCTTTGCTCACTTGTTTGTTTTGTTGATTACATTCCACTTATAGGTGAGATCATATGGTATTTGTCTTTCACCACTTGCCTTATTTCACTTAGCATAATGCTCTGCAGTTCCATCCATGCTGCTGCAAAGGGTAAAAATTTTTAGTGGCAAAAATTGACTTGGAGTAGCTAGAAGATTCTCATTTCTCTCCTTCCCATGAGTTGAGGTCCTTTGGCAAAATCACATTACTTCACTTTACAGTCACCTTCCACAGTTCAAAACTTAGAAATCTTGTCATCAGACACACAGAAACCAACATGTAAGCAGATGTATTATGTCTAATGGCCATATTCTCTTTCTATCAGGTCAGATCATAAAATGACACCTAACATCCATATATCAGTTTAAAGATTTCACTTACTTTACCTCATTTGATCATCACAACCCTATAAAATAGTAGCACATATTATAATCTTCGCTGTCTTTCAGACAAGGAAATGAGCTCAAAGAAGTAAAATGGCTTGTCCAAAATTATACCTTATAAGTAAAGTGAACTTAGTAAAATAAATGTTTCCCAATACCTAACTCAGTGTTCTTTCAAAATTACCACATTTATTCTAAGTGCCATATCAACCCTAAAATATTCTGTCCCCTCTGTTCATTACCTTGTAAAGAATAAATAGTTATAAATACAGAAATATGGTTTTATCTTGCTCAAAATGTTCCTTTAAATGATAAAAAGAACAACTAAATAAATAGGCTTTCCTCAAACTTCTCTTTCAACTAGAGAACCAGTTACAGGTTTTTAAAAAAAATTTCATTAGCATTAAGAAAACATGTAGAAATTGTCAGAGATTATTTTTCTGCTTTTTAATAGGAAAGCAATACTGTATAACCATATTTTACACACAGAGACTAGGTTCCAAAGGCACTGAATTAGGTAAAACTCAAGAATAATATAACATTAACACTGAAAAATCCCTTTAGTACCTATAAAGTACAGTACAACTAAACCCATAAAACCTCAACATACAGCAGATGTGACACACTTTTTTTCCCCCTAATTCATACCTCTGGTGATTAGTGATTCAGAAACCAGAATTCTAAACTTCAACCAAGCATATGCAATAAATGGATAAAAATACCATTTGATACACAAAAGAATTGAAAACAGAGACTCATCAGATATTTGTACAACCATGTTCACAGAAACATTATTCACAACAGCCAAAAGGTGGAAACAAACCAGGATGAATGGTGTGGTGATTAATTTTATGTGTCAACTTCACGGGGCCATGGGGCACCCACGTATTTGGTTAAACATTGTTTTGAGTATGTCTGTGAAGGTGTCTCTAAGTAAGATTAGCATTTGAATCCGTAGACTGAGTAAAGCAAATTGCCTTTCTCCCAAACAGAAGACCCTCATCTGATCCACTGAAGGTCTGAGTAGAATAAAAATTTATACAAACAGAAATCCAGGAAATAGGTAGGAGAATGGATATTAAGGTCATGGGATAATAGTGGAAGGAACAATCATGTCATATTTATTGATAAAGGCTCACCGAGCACAGATACTGTATTTAACGTTGTAACCTGGGGAGTTAGGAAGGGCTCTGGTTGGCTGGAACGGAGACCAAAGGGTGGCCCATAGTGAGTGAATTTGCTTTGGTTTAATGCAGAGGAAGTGATTCAAAGGTTTAGGGAGATATAATGTTAAGAGTGGATTTGTCATTGAAGACCTACTCACCCACCCTGGGAGGGTCCAGAAGACATATCTTAAGCAAGCTTACATATCCAGAGCGTCTTGGGAGAAGGAGAGGCCAAAACCCCTTAAGGAATGACCCAGGTACACTGCCAAAAACTAGTTACGCTTTCTCCCATCCTTCCCCAAAGGGACCTACGGCCTTTTACCAGGGTAACAGCATTGGGGAAAATGTAATCAGACCTTTCAGAGACTTGCAGACACTGGCTGTGAAATGAAACTGATTCTAGGAAACCCAAAAGGTCATTATGGTTCATCAGTCAGAGTAGGGGCTTATGGCAGACAGGTTTTCAATGGAGTTTTAGCTCAGATTCATCTCAAAGTGGGTTTCTGAACCCACTCTGTGGTTATTTCCCCAGTTCATTATTTGCCAGCATCCCCACATTGGTTCCCTGACCTGTGGAATGAAGGCTACTGTAGTAAAGAACAAGTAAAAGCCCCCCCCAAACTGCCTTTACCTAGGAAAATAGTAACCGAAAAGAAATATGGCATTTCTGACATTGCAGAGATTTCTGTCATTGAGGACCTGAAAGATGCAAGGGTGGTGATTCCTACTACATCCCGACTCAATTCACCTATCCGAAATGTTCAGAAGACAGATGCTGGAACTTGAAGAATGACAGTGGATTATCATTAAGCTTAACCCAATGGTGACTTCAAATGTAGCTGCTATACTAGACGTAATTTCATCGCTTGAGCAAATTAATGCATCCCCTGGTGCCTGGTAAGGAGGCATTGATCTGGCAAATGCCTTTTTCTCCATCGCTTCAATAAAACCCACCAGAAGCAGTTTGCTTTCAGCTAGCAAGGCCAGAGACACACTTTCGCTGTCCTACCTCAGGGGTATATTGACTCTCCCACCTAAGTCATAATTTAGTTTGCTTGATCTTGATCGCCTTTCCCTTCCATACGATATCACTCTGATCTAATACATTAATGACGTTACACTGATTGGACCTACTAAGCAAGAAGTAACAGTCATCTAGACTTATTGGCAAGACACCTGCATGTCAGAGGGTGAGAAATGAATCTCACAAAAATTCAGGGGCTTTCTACTCCAGTGTAATTTCGAAGGGGCCAATGATGTGTGGGTCATGTCAAGTTATCTTTGCTAAGGTGAAGGGTATGTTCTTGCAATGGGTCTTTCCTACAAACAAAAAAGAGGCACAATGACTGCAGGTCGGGAGGTTTCTTTGGATGCTGGAGGCAACACAGTCATCATTTGGATGTGTTATTCTGGCCCATTTATCCAAAATGTTACTACTTTTGAGTGGTGCCCAGAATAAAAGAAAGCTCTGCAGCTGTATATGCTACTGTGCTACTTGAGCCACATAATCCTGCAGATTCAATGGGGCTAATGGCAGACAGGGATGCTGTTTGAAATCTTTGGCAGGCTCCTCTAGGTGAATCAAAGTACAGGACCTTAGGATTTGGGAGCAAAGCCCTGCCATCCACTGCAGATAACTACTCTGCTTTTAAAAAATAGCGGTTAGTCTGCTACTGGGCCTTTGTAGAGATGAACACTTAATCATGGGCTAACAGGTTATCGTGTGATGTTAGCGGCCCATCATGAACTTGGTATGAGCTGACCCAACAAGTCATAAAGTTAGGTGTATACTAACAGCACTCCATCATCATATAAAAGTGGTATATATGGGATCAGGCCTGGGCAGGCCCTGAAGGCAAAAGCAAGTTAAATGAAGAAGTAGCCCAAATGGTCTCCACTCCTGTGGTACTGCGTATTATCTACCAGCATGAATTTCACATGGGGAGTTCCTACCATTAGGTGAGTTCCTACCCAAACTCAGGTCTGCTTATAGAGTTCTGCAATATATTCAAGCACACTCAAAAGTGGACAGCTGAAGCACTAGACCCCTTTTCTGGGACATCCTTGAATGACGGCTATAAATGGAAATCCTCCTATTAAGCAGAACTGAGAGCAGTGTACCTGGCTGTTCAGTTTTCTGGAAAGAGATATGGCCAGACGTGTGATTATATATTGATTCATGGGCTGTGGCCAATGGATTGGCTGGATGGTAAGGGACTTGGAATGAACATAATTGGAAAAATGGTGACAAGGAATTATGGAGGAGCGGTATGTGAAAAGACCCCTCTGAATGGTCAAGAAATGTGAAGATATTTGTTTCCGAAGTGAAGGTTCAATAAAATATTTTAATAATCAAGTGGATATGGTGACCCATTCTGTGAATACCAGTAAGCCTCTTTCCCCAGCCACCCATCACAGTCAGAGTCAAAAATGACTACTGCCACTGGCCTACAAAGAAAAGAATGTCCACTCTGACTCTTCTTACTAATTATAGTACTAAGAAGGCCTAGTCAGCAAAAAAAAAAAAAAAAGCAAAAAAAAAAAAGCAAGAAAGGAAATAAAAGGCATATAGATTAGAAAGGAAGAAACGAGACTGTCTAACTTGTAAATGACATGATACAAGAAAATCCCAAGGAATCTACCAAAATAAATCCTAGAACTAATAAGTAACAACAGCAAAGTCATAGGATGTAATATCAACACACAAAACTTGATTATATTTCCATAAACTATCAGGAAATGTGGCAACTGAAATTAAAACACAACATAATTTACAATCAATTTAAAAAATTAAAATTTAAGTATAAATCTAATAACAATGCAAAAAATTACAAAATGCTGATGAAAAAAACCAAAGATCTGAATAAATTGAGAGACATACCATATTAATGGATTGGAAGACAATACAGTGCAGATGTCAATTCTCCCCATATTCATCTATAGGTTTAAACATAATTCTGATCCAAATCTAAATAAAAAAATCTTTTACAGATATAAACCATTTTACTCTAAAATTTGCACAAGAAGGCAAAGGACCTAGAACAGCTAAACAATTTTGGGAAAGAATAAAGTGGAAAGAATTATTCTACCCAATTATAAAACTACTATATAGCACAGTAATCAAGAGTGTGGTACTGGAGAGGAGATAGAAAAAGATCCATGGAACAGGAAGAAGAGCCACTAAACAAGCCCACCCGAATATACCCAACTCATTTCCGACAAAGGTCAGACAGTAACTCAACAGTGGAAAGATAATCTTTTTTACAAATGGTCCTGGCACAATTGGATATCAATGGGTAAAAAAATAAATAATAAGTACACATTGACTTAAGTCTCACTCCTTATATAAAAATTAACTCAAAATGAATGAATATCTTAAATACAAAATCTAAAGTTAAAAAATACAGGAGAAAATCTTCATGAACTAGGGCTAGACCAAAAGTTCTTAAGACAGGACAGTTAAGGCATAATTCATAAAAGAAAAAAATGGTAAATAGGACTGTTTTAGGTATAAATTTTTATTTAGTTTGTCAATTTGTCCTAAAATATACTTTCCTTTGCATTTGCTATTTTATCTTCTAATATTTCTAATTCTACTTCATTACAAGCTCATGTATACTAAGGCTTCTTATTCATATTGCAGTGATGAAGAAAAAGTTTCAGTTAACCAACTTGAAGAAAAGCTTGAGTTTAAATCCAAATAGTTCCATCTTTAGAATCCTACCCATACTTTTTTAATGTCACCATACTACTTCCAAAATCCAGAAAAATCAGTCTGAACTCTTGTATACACTTGTGGAAGTATAGATTGGAACGACAACTTGAGAGACCAAATTTTCACATTATCACATAAAGTTGAAGATGCTCAAAATCTATCGAGGTGTAAACCAAGAGCGTCTATTTAGATAGAAAATGACAGACATTCCTTGTCCTCTCTCCTACATTAACCATTTTTCTGAGTGTACTGATCATTTGCAGCAGCACACAAGCGCTCACTAAAACCTTCCATAGGGTTGTCTAGCGCTGTCTCCAATTTCTCTATTCCTGGTCTCTACTCAAGTTCTCCAATATGCTTTCATTTTCAACAATTTACTGAAACAGCTTTTTGTGAAGATCAATTCACAAACTGACAAATCCAAAAGTAAATTCTCAGTCCTCGTCTAACCTGACTCATGATCATGATTAAATTAATTATTCCCATTTTCCTCATTTGATGTTCAGGATCTCTCTTGCTCCTAGTTTTCAGCCTATCTTAGTAGAAATTCATTTTCAGCCTCTGTAGCTGGTTCCTTCTTATCTTCCTGACCTTAAGGTTGAGATGCCCCAAGGCTTAACCTGCAGATGTCTTCTCTTTTCTGGCTACATTGACATCCTGATGATCTCAATTATGACCATAACTTTAAATATTATTTCTATGCTAATGATTCCCCAAATGATTATTTCTAACCCAAATGCTCTCCCAAACTCTACACTCTATCTCCCCACCTTAATGTTTAAGGGGCATCTCAGTTTAATATTTAATACATCTAAAAGCTAATTCTTGTTGTCCACTACAACCACCACTGCAACCTGCTTTGTCCACTTTTCTTAATCCAATTAATGGCACCTATCTTAGACCAAGAACCTTCAAAGTTATCTTAGTTGTTTTTTTTAACATCTGCACTGTTGGTGGGAATGCAGATGGTGGAAAGTAGTACGGCGTTACCTCAAAAAATTAAAAATGGAACTGCTTTATGATCCAGTGATCTCACTTCCGGGAATTTACCCAAAGAACACCTAAACACTAATTTGAAAGAACATAAGCACCCCTATGTTCATTGCAGTGTTATTTACAAGCACCGAGACTTGGAAGCAGCCAAAGTGTCCATCGTAGATGAGTGGATAAAACAACTATGGTATATTTATACAATGGAATACTACTCATTCATAAAAAAAGAAGAAGCCTTTGTGATAGCATGGATCAACCTGGAGAACATTATGCTAAGTGAAACAAGCCAGTCAGCACTGGCTGGTGTGGCTCAGTGGATTGAGTACCAGCCTGAGAACCAAAAAGTCACCAGTTTGATTCCCAGTCAGGGCACATGCCTGGATTGTGGACCAGGTCCCCAGTTGGGGGCATGCAAGAGGCAGCTGGTGGATGTTTCTCTTGCACATTGATGTTTCTCTCCCTCTCTTTATCCTTCTCTTCCCCCTCTCTAAAAATAAATAAATAAAATCTAAATGAAAGAAGGGAGGAAGAAAGGAAGGAGAAAAAGAAAAAGCCAGTCATCCTTCAAAACATAATCAGAATCTGTCCATTCTTTATCATCCCTCCTGCCACCTACCTAATCCAAGATGTCATATTTGTGAGGAGAAAGCAATGCTCTTAGGCATTTTTCATTTTTGTAAGTAAGAGCTAGTTATACCATCCTTTTGACAGATCACTTGCTCTAAAAGCAGGGACATGGCGAGCCACACTGAGCTAAGAAACTGGTTGCTTTATCTATATATGCTTTAGGCTTTTATGAAAAAAGATAGAAGGTAGTAAGAGAGATTCTTGAGATATCTTTATCAGTCAGCCTGGCACAGCAGGGTAGGACAGCAGCTAGGGATTCATAGAAGTGGCCATAGCTAAGACAGTCTGGTACATACTGAGCCAGGGTATCTCCTACAAAGCATGCTGAAGACCAGATAGACTCTATGCTGAATCAAGTAAAAGAGACTTTTATCATCTGGCATAGTTGGCATTGCGGCTTTTAGAAAACCCATAATTTTTCCACCATAAAAGAAAGTAACTGTGAGATCTTGCACAAGGTACTTAGATAATCTGATCTTAGGCAAGTCCCTAGATGGGTAGACTGGAATATGATAATAAAGAAACCTTACAGGTCTGTAATGAATATTTCTTTTAGGAGTAAAATAACTTTAGATAGCAGGTTTTTTTAATGTCTAGAACTTGAAATTCCCAAAGGATGTCTACGGCAGATTCCTTCTGAGGTGTTAACATGAAGGGCCTCTCATAAAATATCCCAAGTGCCAACACAAAGATAAAATGCAGAGTTAGGCAGATCACTATCCTAAATTATTATGACACTGCAATCAACAAAAATATGATAAGGGCACTATCTACAGTGTCTTGCCATATATGGCCTTGAATTAAAAAAAGCATTAAGAATTCGTATAGCTGTAAAATTACATTATTATATGATAATATAGACTATCGCTCAGACACTGAGTTACTGTGAGGGATATAAATAATTACAAATAGATTAAGTACTGTTTTTATTTTAGAACTTAAATAACTGGAGGTCACCTAAATATTCCTATACTGTTGTCAGGCACAATGAAAATATCCTAAAAAAACAAATTAAGTATGTACCTTTCAGTGCTGTGGTCTTTTCTTTCTCATCTGGACCTCCCTGCTGGATTTGTGCCATGTTTATCCAAATTGGGTACAAAATTAAAAAGCTCAAGGAAATAGACATCAATCTTCAGAAGACAGTCTAGAATGAATGAAAGCAATAAATTAAGCTTTACTCAATCCTACTTACTCCATGAGAACTTTCTTGATCCTCCCACTTGGGATTAATCTCTCTACCCTGATTTCCCACTTTGTTGATGTCTATACTACAATATGTATCAAAGTCTGCCTTGCACTGTAATTATTTATATATTTGTCTGGGTCAGCTAACAGAATACAAGCCCCAGGACAGAGGCATCAAGTTTTTTTCATCCTTGCATCTTTTATGTCACCAAACACAATACCTTATAGTACATACAGTTTCCAATGTTGCTGAATTTAATTCAGCAAAACCTCCTATTTAGGTTTAGTTCTTTATCATCTAATTAAAAAACATTCCCAAGTAGTTTCAAAAACTTTAAATTTCTTTTAAAATAAATTGTAAGATATGCCATTTACAAGGTCGGAATGTCTTCTCCTGGAACATACAGACATCAGAAGAAGAAAAGTACATAAATATAAAAAGTAGCTATAAATTACCTCTAATGTAATTCAAAACACAACTTTAAAGAAAAAAATTAGCCCTTTTGAACATGAAACTATGTAAACAACCACAGTATCCTTCAATAGACAACTGGATAAAGAAGATGTGATACATATACATAATGGAATATTACTCAGCCACAAGAAAAGATGAAATACTGCTATTTGCAACAGCATGAATGGACCTTGAAAATATTATGCTAGGCAAAATAAGTCAGTCAGAAAAATCTAAGAGCCCTGACTGGTCGTCCCCAAACCAAAAGGTCACCAGTTCGATTCCTAGTCAGGGCACAGGGTCGCAGGCCAGATCCCTGGTGGAGGGCATGTGAGAGCCAATTGACTGATGTTTCTGTTGCGTATCAATGTTTCTCTCCCTCACTTCCCCTCTCTCTAAAATAAATAAAAAAGAAAGAAAAAGCCAAGAACCATATGATTTCACTCCTATGTGGGATATAAAACTGAAAATAATAGACACAGAAAACAGTATGGTGGTTACTAGAGGAAAGAGGGGTGGGAGAATAGTAAAGGGTAAAGGGGACCAAATATATGGTGATGGAAGAGGATTTGACTGTGGGAGGTGGGAACACAATGCAATATACAGATCATGTATCAATAGAAATGTACACCTGAAACTATATAAACTTATTAACCAATGTCACCCCAATAAATTTAATTAAAAATGAAACTATGTTACATTCAATGTCTGCAAACTATGCTATATAAATGGCAATCCAGGAATCAGTAATAATATAAAATTATAATTTATCAAAGTCTAACTCTGCATTAAACTATAAATAGCTTTCTCAGGGTTCTCATGCACACTAAAAGAAGAAAAAAACCACTATTCCTAAATTAAAAGAAAAAAGTGCAACCTATACAATGAAAAATTAAACTAATTTAGTCAATACATAACTGTTAATAAAATTATATAAAAACCACATTCATGACAATAATGCAATCAATATTCCTCTGACTGAGGAACCCAACTGATTTGCTACCCACTAAGTAAATGTTTCCATTCAGAGGTATCTTTAAAAACTGAGGCATTTTCATAATCAGCAGAGTACAGGAGATATTATTGTATTTTTAAAAACTAATACCAAAAATATCATTCTTAAACTATGGAAGTTCCACAGACATAAATCAATGCTGCCCTTATCTGAATGCTAGATGTAGGTGGAGTAGTATGAGAGGAAGAGCATTCGAGCTCTACCAGTAACTAGCCAAGTGCCTTTGACAAATGGCTTAACTTCTCGGTAACTCATTTTCCACATTTATCAAACAGAACTGATAATCATGCAGCCCCTCCCCCATAGTGTCACTGAGGTTAAATATAAAACATTTAGTACAGTGCCTGGTGCATAATTATGATTTCAATATCTGTTGGCTTGTATTTTTTAATTGTAAATGTATCCCAACTTCACCACTTAATAATAGCTCTGGGCCAGGGACACAGTGACTTAGTACCCCAAATCTTCAGTTTCCTCCTTTATAAAACACTGCTCATATAATAATGGTTAAGAATTAATATGATAGAAGGTATATGTAGCTGATATTGCTATTACTAGCAGTATTATTGCTTTTCAGTGGTCTGAGGTTTCCTAATAGCAACAACTAGAACATAACACTATTTTTGATTGGGAAAGTACTGTTACTTAACATGGATGTACTTTTCTTCTGTGACTAGTTAACTTAAAACGCTATAAATTCTACATAAACAAAATGCATCTACATTTCTTTAGGTAACATATCCTAGACTACAGGGTGGGCAATATGCAAAACACAAGGGTGAGTGGTGAGTCAAACAGACATGGCCATGGTTCAAGGAGGGGCTTCCTCTCTAGCTGCCAAATCAAACTGTCAAATAACCACAAATAAAATATATAAGACTTAGACTGATAGCTGCAACATTACTACATACAAGCAATATTTGTAAGGGCCATCTACTTATAATACATCCAAGAATTATTCTTATCAGTTAAAAGTTCTACAAGTTTGTGCACGTTTTACCAGCAACTCCTTGTTATACAAAATAAATAGAACTGTTCATAATGAATGATTCCACACAGTGCTCTTTGCTAGCAATTCCACAACTAAAATAACTATCTACGAGGGACTTCTTGCATTCTTTACTCAATCCCTTTGCCAATTCAGTATAATTCTTCTAAATATAAAGTGTTCGGTTATTTTCTGTTATCTTCAACATGTCTGATTTCTAAACAAAATAATTTATACTATTATTTCATTGTGACTGTTTAAATGAAAGTGAAATTATAAAATATTTTTGGTGCTAGAGTCATTTCAAGATTCATATTTTAAAGCTCTAGGGACCTAATGCACAGCACGACGACTACAGTTAGCAATAGTACACTGTGTACTTGAAAGTTGCTGAGAGAGTAGATCTTAGACATTCTCATCACACACACACGCAAAGGTAACTATGTACGGGTGAGGGGTGTGTTAACCAACCTTATTGTGGTAATCATTTTGTAATATATAGTATATCAAGTCAGCACATTGTATACCTTAAACTTACATAACGCTATATGTCAATTGTATCTCAATAAGGCTTTTAAAAAGCTCTATGTACTCTACAATGTTTAATAACACATCCTCCCTGCAGACTTTGACCTCCATGAGGACAGATATCATGTCTGTCCCTAGGTCAATGTCTGGCACATATGTAGCTCAACAGATACTTGTCAAATTTACAAATAAGTGATCAATTTTAAAAGAATCATTTTCAAGATTCCCAAGATTAAATATCAATTAGCAATCATATTCTTAGTTTATAGGAGAAAACTAAAAATAGACATTACAATTCACTGACGTGATGATAATATAAGTTAAGAAGCTACTAATTACTATATGAAACCCTAAACCTTACAGCAGCAGCAGATGCGAAGCAGGTAAATATAAAGCAAAAGCCATTTGTTTGTTGCTCTCTTATTCAGTTACATTTTTACCCTCTCCAGTTATTTTCTACCACAGTGGCACAGCTGTGAAACTAAATCAGGAACATTATAAATTCTCAATTTAGTCTTCCTAATAAAAATTCGGAGTTATAATCTATATGACCACAGATATAAACACTACTGAAAATTCAGCCAGTAAGCCGCTTGATACCTTTGATATATATTAATATGTGCACTCGACATAGTTTATTTAGTATTATCTGATGAAGGTTAGGTTATAGGGAATAAAGTGGTGGAAGGTTTTTACTGATATGAACTGGGACACAGTTGACATGTTGTATACTTCATGATAACCACTGCTGTTTAAATATGGTTTCCTAGAAATGGTTACAGTATAAACTAGATTTAAAACATCTCAGTTTGCGATTTCATTCTGTGAACTATACAAAGCAATTATCATATCTTCTTCTCTTCTATGATTCCAACAGAGAATCCAGCATGTATAAATAAAGCCGTAAATAACTTGTCATGTGTAATCTTTATCTAGTCAGCATTTCAAAACATGAAACAGTAGAGTATTTCTTTTTGCCCTGTTTGCTCAAAATATGGCCTGAGCACTTATAAAAACTACAGAAAGATATAGAGAAGCCTTAGTTTTAGGTCTGTTTGTTTTTAGGCAAGTATAAATGAGAACTAGATATAGATAATTTTTGCAACAGAAGGCCTTTCCACTTCAAATTCTAAAAGCAATAATGAATATACAAAATATATCACAAGACAAGTAAAACTGGGTTCATTCTTGGAACTCCCAGAGCTGGTTTGGTCCCAAAGAATCTATACTCACTAAGTCACATTCTGGAAATCCAGCTCACAATAGCCTACTTGCAACTGAAAGTACGGTATGTGAATCCGTACCAGAGATTTGTGAGAAACAAAATGACCCACCCAAATTATAGTTAAAATATTCACATTACTCAGAAGTTGCTCATCAGCAAAGGTTAATTCAGAATAAACCCAGGAGTACTGTGTATATTGCTTACATGTTATTGCAGTTTATAGTTATAAGGCAACAACGTAAAAACTAGATGTTTTCGATTGTGTATGTGTACACAGACATAGAGACACAGGGGAAGAGGCTAGAGAACAGGGGCATCAGGCTGGAACAGACCTGGAAGACAAAGCCCAGGCTGGATAAAGGGAGCTTTTGATGCATAGAAAACGGTGGCTACTATGGAGAATGCAATCTATGTTTGGATCAAGAACTGGCTCAGACTAAGAATACCTGGTTCCAATCCAAGCCCATGTAAAATAATTCCTTAGTTTTGTAAGCAATGTGACACTGTAGGTTTGAAATGAGAAAATCAAGTATTTTTAAAATCTCAATTCTACCATCTAGTAGGTGAATGACTTTGAGAAAGTCACTTCTCTAACCTAAGTAATGGAAATAATAACCACCAAAAAAGCCTTCCTATTTATCCTTTTTATAGGGCAATTATAAAGATTTTATAAAAGAATGGACATAAAAACATTTTGCAAACTGTAAGTGCCTATATAAATATCTGTAATACACTTAAGTCAAAACTAATTGATTTCCAATTAATTTGTGCTCCAATTCTAAGGATATCCAAATCAGTCCAATTTAAAGGAATGAGAAACTTTTGGATGAAATTCTATGAACAAATAATAAAACTCCACAATAAATATCTGTTGGCAGGTTTCCAGACTATATTAAAGATAATCATGCCCTGGCTGGTGTAGCTTAGTGGATTAAGCACGGGCCTGTGAACCAAGAGATCACGGTTCGATTCCCAGTCAGGGCACATGCCTGGGTTGCAGGCCAGTTCCCAGCAGGGAATGCACAGGAAGCAGCCATACATTAATATTTCTCTCCCTCTCTCCTTCCCTTCCCCTCTGAAGATAAATAAATAAAATCTTTAAAAAAAAAAAAGATAATCATAATGGAATTTAAATTAATTTTTATATAATTTGTTTATATTCCTTTCCATTTTTGTTAAACTGCATGTCTGGAAATGGTTCAAGTCTGTGAGTTCCACCCTCATTTATATTAAAGTTGTATCCAAAGAAAAACACTGTCCCAACTATCTCCTGAATGCACACGTTGGCCACAAAGTCACCAAGTCCTTTCAGGTCCATTATCTTATTAGGTCATCACCACAACTGGGAGGGGTAGGCACAGTTGATTGACATACCTACATTTTAGAGATGTGGCATCCAGGGCTTTGAGAAGCTAAGTAACCAGGTTAAGGCAACCCAGATGGTAAGGGGTGGTTGAGATTCTAACTCTGATTTTTTGACACTTCCTTCTGAGCTCCTTCTACTCTACCATGCTGGTAGAGTCAAACCACTCAACTTCAACTAGAAAAACAATTCTGGTTTCTTTATTCCATAGAATGTTTTCACTTTTGTGCACTAATTTATATGATCAGAAAGAATCACAATTTGGAGTTTGAGCAAGTTGGAGGTAGTTAATTTTTATACACACACACATATATATGTAAAAATATATAAAATCAACCAAAATTGTCTTAAACTATTAGGTTTGCTGCATACAAAAGAAAAAGTCAAAAGTTAAGGAATATCAAATGCAAAGATTTTAAAATGTCTGCAAGACAATGCTAGAAGTAAAGCTTAAAAATTAAACAAGGACTAAGAATATTCTTAAGACAATTCTCAGTTTTAACCCACCCCCCCAAGAAAAAATAATTTAATTTAAGTAGTTTTTTATGAAGTTCTCATAACATGGAGCAGAAATAGCAGAGAGAAGGCCAAGGAAAGAATAATTCTCTAAAAGAAGATATGTTCAAAATCTTAGAAAAACATACTATGTCAAACACATAGTAGCCTCTATTTATGGGTCAAATATAAGTGCCATATAAGCTGCTTAAGGCACTCTAATTGCATAGTAAACATAAACAATAAAACACAATTAATATTATGAATGTACATAACTCCAGGCCAAATTGAACAAGTAGAAACTACCTTCTTAGATTTCAAAGTATTCAATACTATAAAATAGCAGTAATAATATATTCACAAAGGCTGCATCCAATTTTCTTATCCCATAAATATGCTTAATAGCAACTCTTCTAAGCTTTGTGGATTCAAGGTCTAAACTAGATTTTAAAATATAATATGCATGTGATAGACACTAAGGTGAACTCTCCAGATGCCCCTTCAAGGGGAACTTGCTGCTCAGCTGCAAGGAGTACAGTCAGCAAACAGCCTGCAGTTGTTCACCACCTCAGTCCTCCCCAGCTTCAGATTTGCCTCACTCAGGGACACACCTTTTGCAGGCTGACACTCACTCACTGACTGATCCAGGTGGCAACATGAAGGCCCAGCTGTTTCAGCCTGAGGCAGAACAGGCAGATTTGCTCCAGAGTTCGCTGGGAGGATGGCTGAGGTTTTATCAGGCTTCCAGTGAGTTCTACTCCCACCTCTGACCAATCCTGTTGTCCTTCTTGTCACAAATGTCCATCTCTAATAAACATCAACCACCCCAAATTTGTCTCAGCAACTGCTTCTGAAAAATCCAAGCTGTAACAATGTAATTTTCTAAATGCCTTTTTTACAAATGTTAAAAAAAAACAAACCTTCTGATGTTGAGACAAGATGTATACAAAACATATAAAGAACTCTGACAAGTCAACAATAAAAAGACACTCTAATTTTAAAAATGGAAAAAGAATACACACCTCTCCAAAGAAGATATACAAATGTGCAAAGAGATACTTTCAGTATCACTAGCCACTAGAAAAATGCAAATCAAAGACAATAAAATACCAACCACCTCATACCACATAGCACGCCTATAAACAAGGAAGACAATAACAAGTGTTGGTGACAATGTGGAGAAAATGGAATCCTCATACATAGTAGGAATGTGAACTGGTGCAGCCAGTTTAGAAAAGTTTGGCATCTCCTCAAAACGTTAAACATAGATTTACCACATGAGCCAGCAGTTCCACTTCTAGGTATACACATCAGAGAAATGAAAACACATGTCCCATACCAAAACTTATACACAAATATTCATAATTGCCAGAAAGCAGAAACAGCTTTAAAGTTTATCAAGTGATGATAGGATAAACAAAATGTACTCTATCCACACAACAGAAAATTATTCATTAATTAAAAAGTAATGAAGTATTGATACATATTACAACATGACCTTGAAAACATTATGCCAAGTGAAAGAAGCCAGTTACAAAAGATCATATATTATATAATTCTATTTACATAAAACATCCAGAATAGGCAACTCACAGAAAGAGAAAGGCGATGAATGTTTTTGAAAGTTGGTAGGGGCAGAGAATGAGGAGTGACTACTAATGGGTGCATGGTTCCATCTGAAGTGATGATTCCAGTAGTCCGAAAGAGGTAAGTTTGCACTGTAGTGTGCCTTTGTGTATTAAATGGTTCTCTCTAGCCATCTCTTCTCCATACCTACATGCTAAAGTAGGTCCAGGCCCAGTAAAGGGAAAAGGACCGACCGTCTCACTCACTCTTCTTTTTTCTTTCCAAGAAACAGGTGTGATAAGGGCACTTCGTGCAGACTCAAAGAACGTCTCTCTTCATATGTCCTTACCATCCCTCTCACCAGAGCCAGGTTGGCAACCACCTAGGCCTATTCTATCTAGACACTTGGGGCAAACGCATTATTTCCTAGGCATACAAGGTGAACATTATATATAAAGTTATGTAAATCAAAGAACTCACTACTAACTTGTTCTAGTTCTTTGCACTGGGGATTCTTTGTCAGTGGTAGTTTGCCTCCAGGGCCTGTCATTGTTGACTTGCACAAAGCTTCCAATGACAATCTAGTCGGGAGCACTGATTCACTTTGGTCATAATTTAGTTAATTCCTTGGCCACATACCACCTAATAGCACCCCACTTTTACCCAGCTTCTAAGAGGAACTGAAATTTGTAATAACTGCTTTATTAATATTATCATTTGATTATTATTTCAACTGATCCCACACATTATACTAACTTCAAAGTGAGAAACGTACCATTTATTATAGAAAAAATATGACGAAACACTTGAGCATATAATCAAGCAATTTACTCTTAAGCCCAGTAAACTATACTAGTAACACCAGCAATAAAGTTTAATGGCGAAGTTATGCATTGTGGAGATCACAGTTACAATGCAAATAAGACACTTAAGTTCCACTCTTATCTGATGTCTCCTGACAGTGACTCCTTATTGTTTTTTAAGGGGAAAATCTCTGTGAAGCCTGACTTTACCTAAATATGTCAACAACCAAGAATGTTATTCTAGTACCTTCAGAATGAATTACTTTTTGGTCTAGAATTTCCCAGTTATTTACGAAGAGATAGTGTTTTCTAGAATTTCTTGTTTATACCATATTTTAACAATACCCACATCCTGGGACTAACAGGAGACGAACTAAGCAAGATTTGAGGAGTCTCTATACTGCTGTGATAGTACACATATCTGATACTTAAAAGAGAGAATTAGGAATTTGAAACTTCTAGTAACCTGTTTAAGCTACCATATTAGTTACAGTGATTATTTATTTTATTCAGAAAACAGTACACACAATTCATAACTTGCCTAAATTAACAAAGGATTTGAGGCAGCAAAATTCTCTTATTTCAAAAACAAAGAGATTTGAACTCTCCTGGCTCCCACAAAATATTTTCCCCCACAGAAGACAACCATCACTTAGCCAAACTATTAATTACAGGAAATTAACTCTGTGGCACTGAAGGCGTTGGCACAAGGACACTTTGTGAAACATTAAGCCATTTATGTTATTAGATCTATGCTTAAACACACAACGCCAAAGAGCTCTCATTGCTACTGTCTACATAAGCACAAGGTGGTAGAATCCCTTCCTATGGCCACAAGAGTGAAGAATTTTACCATCAGACTTCACTTGAAACATTATACTAAAGCCCTCAGAAAGACTGACATATTGAGAATAATGAAGTCAGAAAGTACTTTATAAAATATCAGAATATCTATAAATTAACTAACCATAAAGGAAGAAAACCATAATAACATCAATATCTGCACAAAAAGTATTTGATATAATCCACTACTCATTTTTGGAAGATAGGTCATAGCAAATTAGGAATAAAAGGGAAAATGCTTAACATGATACAGGGATTCAAAACAAACAACAAAAACAAAGAAATAACAGTAAAATTACTCTTCTTGGTAATAACTTATAAATATGTTCTTCAAAATCAGGTATCAGAAAAGAATGCACATCGTTATCACTTTACTATTACTATTTCTAGTCCCAGTTTTCTGGAGGTTATAGCCAGTATAATATATGGGAAAAAAATAAAAATGTATAAAAATTGAAAATAGGAAAACAATGTTATCATTATTTGCAGATGATATGACCACTTAAAACAACTGACAAGAAAAATGAAGAAACAAGATTTAATCAAAAAGAACAAGACACTATGTAATTAGTATTGGAATAAGCAAACTGACTAAGAGAATAGAATGAAGCTCCAAAACAGACCCACATAACAGATCCATAGGACACAGAAGACAAGGGGGGAAAGATGGACTTTTCAGTAATCGGGACAACTGTTTAACTGCCTAATAAAAAAATTAAAGTCAATATCCATCTCATTCAATATACTGACATTACATGGTGGCAGTGGTGAGATGGATTAAGGGTGGTATAAGTGTGAAAATCAAAATGTTACACTTTTTAGTAGAAAATATAGGGCACTACTGTTTTGGTGTTGGGACAGGATATACTACTGTACTGAAATATTTTATACTTACCAAGCTAGAAAAAATTAGACTCTGACAGTACCAAAAGTTAAAAAGAATGCAATATAATAGAGATTCTGACTCACATTGCTTATCAAAATATAAATCAGTAAAATAACTTTGAAAAATCTGCATGAGATCTTCAGGTTAAACTTTCTCATAATCTTTAATCCAATCTCACACCTTGGTCTACTACCTGGTCTCGTACATACACATCTGGAGACAGGTATGAAAATGTTCACAAAATGTTTACATCATTAAAAAGCCAGTTTATTATTTATAGCTGCATAACAAGTTACTTCAAAATACAGTTGCCAAAAACAATAACCATTTATAATCTCTCTGTTTCTATGAATCAAAAATTTGAGAGCAGCTCAGCTGGGGGGTCCTGACTCAGGTTCATCAGGTCATAATCAAGATACTGGCAAGGTTTGAAGTCAACAGAAGGCTTGAATGGGACTACAAATGCCTCACTCACACAGATGAATTACTGGCGATGTTGTTGCTAGAAGCCTCAATACCTCCCCATATGTGTTTCTTCACAGGTCTGCTTGAGTATCACCATGACATGGCTTCTGGCTTTTTCCAGGCACAGCCAGGAAAGCAATGGGAAAGCCACAAAAGTTTCACTATCACTTCCTCGATAACTCTGCTGGCACAGAGGGTAACCCTGTTCACTACAGGAAGGCGTCTACACAAAGGCATAATATTAAGAAGCAAAGATCATTGGGGGCCATCTTCAAGTCTGGCTCTCACACCTGGAAAAGGCTGGTTTCTAACTATAGGAGGGCAGACACACTGTAGTATACTAATAGACATGAACAGCAATAGCAGTGAAAATGAAGGAGCCAGACTTGCACTCAAAAACACGGATAGATTTTCCAAAAACAATACTGAGTAAACAACCAAGTCTCAGGAGACTACGTACAGTATAATATCATTTATACAGGATTCAAAAACAAACTAAACTAAAACAATTTATTGGTATCACCATTTAGGTGATGAAACTTTAAGAAAAATCATGAGAAAAACACAAAATTCAGAATAGTGGTTACCTTTGGAAAGTGGGAGGACACGAAACCGGGAGAAACACATAGGTCAATGAAAGTCATTGATAGTGTTTTGAGTCTGGGATTACTGGTGAATTTAGTCATTCATTATATAATTGTGGTTTATAACTTGCATAGAATGGCCATTTTTGAACTGGTATATAATGTACATATAAACACAAACAGATCCTGTTTGCATATAATCTTTTTATCAAGAATATATTTTAAAATAAATAGTAAAGAAAAACATTAAAAGAAAAAGAATACTATAATTTTAGTAGCACCACCTTTTATAATTTGTTCTTTGGGGCATTTTTCTCTAAACATAAAGCTGAATGTTCAGTTCCATCTATTTAGTCAGAAGTTTTGGGTCCTGCTGACGATAAGCCCAGTAGAAGAAGAAGGTGTAAGAATGAAGGATGAACTGGTATTGAGTAAATTTCATAACAATTACATAGGAGTAAAATATGGCATTATTAAAGCTCAACTGACTCCTTGCCTGTTTTGAAATGTTAACATTATTTTAAATAAAATTGTATTTCCTCAAAAACTTCTTCATCAGCTATTTAAAAAGACAAACTGTAAATGTTTTTTAAACCTGTATGAAAAAATAATATCCCAAAACTTTATAATAAAATATTTTAAAATACAACTACATACTTCTGAAAATGTCAACTGTCATTTATGTTTTTGTTCTTTGCTTTGTATACTGCCATTAGTAAATATAATAGGTAAAATCTGCTTTTGAAGATATACAAGCAATTAAAATTTTAAAATGCTGGCATAAGGGGCAGTTATAAGCAACTTGAAAATGAAAGATGAGAACTTAGAATTCAATTCAGAATAATCTACCCCCCGGCTACTAAAAGATGAGCTCATCTAGTCACAGAAGCATATTTCCCAAGGAAGATCATCTGCCACTCTCTCAACATGACACAAAATGGGCTTTAACTCGGAGAGAAAAAATAATAATAACTTTCCTTGTTTTCCCAAAATAAGATGAAAAAAGAAAATGCTGTAACAGCAGCCACTGGAGAGAGAACTTGTTAGAATGAGAATAAAATAACCGTAAAACATTTTATCTGGTGCTTTGTCTGAACATAACGTTTTGTTAAACTCATTTCTATTTGTTTAAATGACAAATGCTGAAAATACTGCTTTTTCTGCATGAGTGTTAAACTTCCTTTCACTGAAAAACAGATGTTGATTCAACCATCCTTTATTGGTACACAAATTAGCAGTAAGAAAATTATAAAGCTGCCTGAACTAACAAAGAATTAGCCCCAATGCTTAGTCTAAGTGTATATTTAAAGGCCTATGTTTTATTTTAAATAAGCCTGTATTTTGTTCATTTGAACTAATATTCCATAAAATTGTTTAAAGATTTATTAATTTATTTTTTAATTGATTTAGAGAGAAAGGAAGGGAGGAGGAAGAAAGGGAGAGGGTGGGAGGGAAGAAAGGAAGGAAAGGGGTAGAGGGAGAGAGAAAAGAAGAGAAAGAGAGAAACATCGATTTGTTGCTTCACTTATCTATTCATTCACTGATTGATTCTTGTATGTGCCCAGACCAGGAACAAACCTGCAACCTTAGCATATTGGGACAATGCTCTAACCAACTGAGTTACCAGGTGAGGGCCAGAAGTTTTTGCTATAAGGCCTCAGGCACTATTTAGTCCCTAAGTTACTACGTACAGTCTTACTAAAAATAAATTGGCAGAGCTTCTATAAACTCGTAGCATTGCTCTTAATGTGGCTGATGGATTTTATTTAGTTTTTAATGACAACACTCATATACTTCAATATTTGTTGATATAAACCTGGTTTTACACACACACACACACGAAGCCCAAAGTAAGCTGCACACTTCCAGTGCTGATATTTTCAAGATCACTGAATAAAGGAATATTACTTAAAGCATGTTTAAAGATTCAAAACATAAAATTATACAATAGAAGGGCATAGAGGTAAGTTCTCACAATTCCAGTTTCTATTTTAATAGTGGTTATACATTGTACAATATACATTAGGCTTGTGTGAAGTCCTAAAACAGTACAAAAAGTAGATACATCCCTTCCATTTTAAAATGATTCCTGACATAATCAATATTTTGGAGTTGATTTCTTAAACTCAAGAACCCTCCTAGTCAGTGAGCCAATAAAAATGTCAGTTTGGAATAAGAACCATTCAGAAAAAAAGCAAGAGAAGAGGTATAAACTGAAATATATTCACTAGAGAACACAAATGTATCCCACAAGGTATTCAACTGAATAGGGAAGACCTAAATTAAGAAAATGAATTTAAAAAATAAATCAGTAACAACAAATATGGAAAGAATATAATTCAGATATTTGTGCCAAAGAAAAATTTAACAAAACTAACAATTAAAATACACTATATCAAAGATACATTTCTAAAATACAGTAAGTTTATATCTTAAATATAGACTTCCTGGGAAGGAGTAGAAAGACTGCTTCTACTGACAAAAAGAGGTTCAACAGAATTGAGAGATCCAAGGTTCTGAGCTCCATCAGAATCTGCCCACATGTACCCAACCCAATCACCAAAGCCCCACTCTTTCCTTCAAAGCTGCAAATTCAAATTTTGCTGTGAGTCAGTGATCCATATGATTTGTCTTACAGGAACCTTAGTACTTAGGACATAAGCATTTCTTTTAGGGCATCAACAGATGCACATTTTGATACCTGGAAGTGGAGTGTTGCTATTCCACAAAACTAAGATGTGAGAGTGGCTTTGGAACCAGGCAGGGGGCTCTGAGAAGAGTGTTGGAGAAAGCCTAAAACACCCTGAAGAACCTGTTAATAGAAGTCCCGCGGCTTCTGATAAGGCTGTGGGTGAGAACTTGTAAGAAAGCGAAGTAAATGTTATTGGAAACTCAAGGAAGGAGGGATTCTTGTTATGTAGTGGAAGACACATTAGTAATACTGCCCCACAGCGTTATACAGAAAGTAGAAAATGTACCTACTGAAGTGGCTGGTCTTGCTAAGGAGATTTCCAACCAGAGTGTTCAGTGTGCCACCTGGTTCTTTTTGATAATTATAGTGAAATGTGAGAAGCAAGAGAGAAAACAGTGAAAAGACTCTAAAAAAAAGGAAAAAAGACTTGCTTTAGAAAAGATACTGTCTAGCAGGGGTGTCCAACCCGCGGCCCACAGACCTCATGCAGCCCAGGATGGCTATGGATGTGGCCCAACACAAAATCATAAATTTACTTAAAACCTTTATTTTGCTCATCAGTTTTAATTAGTGTTTGTGCACTTAATGTGTGGCCAAGACAACTCTTTTTCTTCCAGTGTGGAAGTTTTTCTTCTTTGGTTGCCCAGAGACACCAAAAGGTTGGACACCACTGGTAGAGAATGAAAACACAAGCCACAGACATATTTGCAAAAGACATATCTGATAAAGGTATCTTATTGAAAATATACAACAAATTCTTAAAAACTGCACAGTAAGAAAACAACTCAATTTTAAATATAGGCAAAAGACTTAAACAGACACCAAAGAAGATATACCAATGGCAAATAAGATAATGAAAAGATGCTCAACATGTCACTAGATTATAAATTATAACAATAGTGAGATACCACTACACACCTCTTAGAATGGCCAAAATCCTAAACACTGACACCACCAAATGCTGCAAAATGGTACAGCCACATTGGAAGACAATTTGGCAACTTCTTACAAAATTAAATATACTCCCACCCTATAATCCAGGAATCACTCTCCTTGGTATTTACCCCCATCAGTTGAAAACTTGCAAAAACATGAACACAGATCTTTATAGCAGCTTTATTCATTAATGCCAAGCCTAGAAATAACCAAGATGTCCTTCAGTAAGTGAATGAATACATCAGCAGTGGTACATACCTCCACACAATAGAATACTACTTGGCACTGAAAAAAATGAGCTTTCAAGCCAGGAAAAGAGGAAGGAAACAAATGCATACTACTAAGCAAAAGGAGCCAATCTGAAAAGGCTACGTACTATACATTTCTAACTGTATAATATTCTAGAAAAGGCAAAACCATTGAGCCAGTAAAAAAAACAGCAGTTGAGGGGTGGGAAGGAGAGAAGGAAGGATGACAGGCAGTAAAACTATTTTAGGTGAAACTATTCTGTGTGATACTGTGAGGGTCGATGCATGTCACTCTACATTTTCTCAAACCTACAGAATGTGCTATGGTAAGACAAAGCCCTAATGTAAACCACAGCCTTGGGGCAATAACGGTAAGTCAATGCTATGTTAATCGGCTGCAACAAATGCACCACCCTGATTCGGGATGTTGATAGTTGAGGAGCCTGTGCAAGTGTGGGAGTAGAACAGATGTGGGGAATCTCTGAACTGTCCACTCAATTTTGCACTGAACCTAGAACTGATTTAAAAATATAGTCTATTAAAAATTTCTCTCCAGAAATCAAATGATGATAACAGTAAGAAATGGATGAGAAAAGATTAATTCCAGGGCACTGCCAGGAAAACATGGTTCAAAAATGAAGCTGAGGGTATGACTGAAAAAATCTTTTGCTAAAACCTCAAAAATACCAAAGGTGGTACCTCAAAAATACTAGTCAGTTAGACAAAAGGCCCTTTAAAGAGAATAGAGTGTATTTTATTGATCCTCTCCAATAATTAAAGTTTTAGGAATCCTGAGGGCATTGTCCCTTAGCCTTCTTAGTGGGAGCCCAAAGTGCATAAGGATTTATCTTAGAAGAAATGTGTAGGTGTGGCTTTTGCCTACAAGAATGTATCTCAATAGAATTCACAGAACTTCCACAAGACTGATAAAATATTAATATATATTTTTACTTAATATTTAAAAGATTTAATATATTTTAAATGAAGAGAAACCTCTGGATCCTAACATTCTACTGGCAGGAAGCAGGCTGCAGAAACCACTAGCCTGCAAATAGCTGCTATCTTTCATGGAGAAAAAAAAAGTTAAACCAAGAATACAGAAGGCAAAGCTAAGAACCATGAATATTCCCAGGCTTCAGGCCTAATCAAGAAACTTCCAATATTTGCCCAACTGGATCTCAGAACTGCTGTGAACCAGTGATACCTTTGTGTCTCCATTTTTACCCTTGTGGAACAAGAATACCTACAGCAGTTACCCTATGCCTGTCCCACCACAGCATGTGGGATGTTTGAATGTTGGGGGAAGGAGAGGAAATTGGAGGAAACTATATTCAAGGAGCTGTGTTTAAGGAACTGCACCCAAAGAACCCCATCTCTACCTGGACTTGACTTATAGCGGAGATTCTGGAATTTGAGATGATATGGTAACAGAATGAGACATTTAAGGGTCTTGAGAAGCAGCTGTTTATTCTGCATGTGGGAAGGACATAAACCACTGGGAGCTGGAGGATGGACCATGGCAGCCAGCTTTCTACCTCCTGTTACTCATACCCTCATGTAGTCTCCTCCCACTCTGTACCAAAGTTGATCTATATGACCAGTACTAAACATGAGAAGTGAGAGTATCACACCTGAGTTTATATTATAAAAGACTGTGGCTTCCATCTTGAGTGCTCTCTTACTCTCTCAGGTCACCGCTCTAGGGAAATCATGTTGTTAACAGCCCTATGGACAGATCTATGTAATAAGTGAAGCTGCCTGCCAACAGCCACATAAGTGAACTTGAAAGTAGATCCCCCAGACCCAATTGAACTACAGATGTCTGCAGTCCTGGATGACACTATAACCACAATCTCATGAGAGATCCTAAACCAGAACCACCCACCCAAGCTGTTTCAAAATTCCTGCACCTAAAAGGGTGTGTAAGACAATAAATGTCTTTATTTTTCAGCTGCTAAATTTTGGGATAATTTGTTACATAGCAATAGACAATATATATTTAAATCTGTAGTGAACTAGGGGGCATCACTTAAGCTCCCAGATTCATTCATTCTGATCATCAATGAACTGCTTACTGATTTTCCAGTTCAGCAATAATTTACTTTTTATGTGAGGAGGGCACTTCCTTTGGACTTACCAAATCAAGAATGTTCCCTTTTACTGTCTTTGAATTTAAAAAATAGTGGAAAATTAGCTTACATAACTCAGTATTTTCAGTATAAGAACTGATCTTGCTGAAAGTTCTCATTCATTGAGAGAAAGAGACATTATTTTCTAATTAGAACAGTTAAAAACACCAACACTTTGGATAAAATTATTATATATTTTTTATTGAGGATATTCATAAGAATTAAGCTTGCTTTATATTTTTAATGTATTGATTTTTTAAAGATTTTATATTTTTTAATTATTTTATTGTTCAATTACAGTTGTCTGCATTTACCCCCAACCCCAGTCAAACCAACCTCCCTCCCTTGCTTCTACCCACCCCTTGGTTTTGTCCATATGTCCTTTATAATTGTTCCTGAAAACCCTTCAATGTATTGATTTTAGAGAAAGAGCAAAGAAAGAGAGAGAGAGAAACAAAGAGAGACAGAGAGAGAAGAGAAGAGAAACCTGGATTTGTTGCTGCAGTCATTCATGCATTCATCGGCTGATTCCTGTATGTGCCTGACCAGAGGTAGAACCCGTGATCCTGGTGCACTGGGACAATGCTCCAACCAGGCAGGGCCTTAAATAGTTTGTTTTTAATGATAACAATGAAATGTCTACTTTCTTAAATGTACTTATAGTAATTCTAATGCAGATAAAATTTTTACCATCATAATCACTCATACTTTCAAAATAATGAAATATTATTTATAAACAACAATGTTCTAATCACAATTACCTGTCAAATACATTAGTGTAAACTATAACATTAGTCAACTAAAAATGGTAAGAAAAGACTTTCAAAATCAGGATATAGATTAAAAATGCTTTGATGCTACAACAAAGAGGTACAAAATGGTCTCCAATGAAATTAACTTTGCTGAATCCTTAGAACCAAATCTGGAGTCATCCTGTTTAAAACTCAGGCAAGAACAAACCTACAGAAAAGACCTCAGCAGCTTAAGGGAGGTCACTGGAGCACAAGATTTTAAAAAATCTAATTTACAGCACGGGCAGAGTAGACTAGTAGAGGGAGTCTACAATGAACGCCATCCCCCAATCACTGTAGGTATCTAGGAAAATAAAAGTAAAAGGATGCAGTACAGCCACAGAAAGGCAAAAATAAACAGTATCCATGTTCAAGCTTGTGTAAGGCAAGAATCAAAAATTCAAATGTCCACAGGCACCAGAAAGTTAACAGAGTAAATGCAAGCAGTGAGGCCCTCTAAAGTCAAGCTTACCCTGGATGAGTGTGAAGACCACAACAAACAGGAAAACCCATGCCTTCAGGAGAACTGCCATTTGCCTCACTGCTGCTACATGAAATGAAGGTCTAGTGTGCTGGAAGTTCATATTTTTCAGGAAGAACCGAAAACCTAGATTTTTACATAAATTAGCTAGAAACTAATTTTAAAATATTAAAGATTGTCCATTTCACCTGGAGGCCTCCAATTTGCAAACTATGCTTTATGCAGTATTATAGGGGGCATAATTATCTAGTATTCTCCTATAAAGTTCAGCAACATCCAGGGCAAAAACAAATATACCAGTAATAATAAAAATAAGACTGCAGTGTTCCCAGAACAATAATAATAATAATTCCCCAGAAAGTGGAATCAGGTCAAAAGTACTTTACAAAACCGAGCCTATGTGATTACTCCCATTTTTGGAATAGTCAAATCGTGTCTCTCCTATAATGGCACAGGTAACTGACACTTCTTCAACCTCATTGGCATTTTAAAAAATAATAAAATTTTAAAATATATTAATATTTCCCTCTGCTCTCAGGTATTTACCATCTATGTATATATCCATGTGCCCAAAACTTCATCATTTACAACTGATGATATATCCCCCTATGCCATATCTACATTTGGATAACATGGTTCCTGACATATCATTACTATCTATGACTAATTCTAATGTCAATGCTTATAATCACATTCCTTGCAAACACATAATTCCAAGTCTTAGTTTTGTGTCATTTTTCTCTATTCCAAGTTTTTTGACATCTTACTGGTAAACTGCTAAAATGTTACACCATTTCTATATCCACAAGTAAAAACATACTGCTTATAATTCATATATTATACTTAGTTTCTCTAAACTTGAAAGGTCCTATATTCCCTCCTAGATTTTTCACTGTTATTTACTGAAAAAAATGCTTCCATCTTGCCAAGAAATAATAGGAACTCATACAAAATATACATGGATACATATCTATTAATTTTACTTGAGTTCTATTAAAATCTGCTTTGATCTTATATCTAGTTGGAACCTCTCTATTCATTCTCAAAGTCCTAGGAATACCTAACTGTAGCAGGTTAAGTTCCTAATAAACCTGGGCTACATCCATCTTTTAATGGTTTAAAGGACCTTTTTGTTTTAATTCCCCAAGAGTTTTCTTTCCTTGTAAAAAAAAAAACACCACCACTTTGCAGAAGGCATACAAAAATACAGTATTAAAAAGTGGCTGTCCTCGGCATAATAACCAATAGCAGCTTATAAAACAGAAGCTATTCAGGTGAGACATCAGTTACCTACTTCCCACCTTTTCTCCAAAGACAGTTCTAGAAAAATAATCTTTAAAAGAAATCTGTAATAAATCTTGTTAGAAGGTAAAATTTCTCAATTGAACTATTTTCAAAACAGAAAAAAAATTAAATTGGATCTTTTTAAAGCATTACACAATGTATTATTTTTCTATCATCCTTCATTCCATTTTCCTTCTTCCTTTCTTCTAACTTTCATGTACTTTCTTTTTTTCTCACTTTAGATAGTATATATCTAAAATTCTTTATTAATGTCTTCTTTCTGATCAATTTCTTCTTTCAAGTTGTTGAAGAATTTCAGATGATTCACTTTAAAATGGGTGTATGGGAAACTAAATTCATCAAACTCTAAACATTCCTCTATTAAAGCACAAGCAATCCAATCACTGATTAACTGGTTTATTAGTCTGCTCAGGCTGTCACAACAAGATACCAGAGACAAAGTGTCTTAAATCAACAGAAATTTACTTTCTCACAGTTCTGGAGGCCATAAATCCCAGAGCAAGGCCTGGCAGGGCTGGTTTCTGGTGAGAAGTCTCTTTCTGGCTCATAGACAGCCACCTCCTGCTATGTCCTCACTGGGTGGGGAGAGCAATCCAGGGAGATTTCTGACTACTCTTCTTATAAGAACACGTATTATTAGATCAGGGTTCCACCCTATGACTTCATTTAAGCATAATTACTTTCTTGGGGATTAGGGCTTCAACATATGAACTGGGGGGGGACACAACTCAGTCCCTATCAATTAGGAAGGAAAGTATTAGAGGATTTTATTATGTTCAGGGACATTTGTGTTATTTCAGCATCATCAGTTCATTTGGTCCTGCTTTTAAGTTCTAAGGCCATCTTTGTTCCTAATCAGAGGAAGGACGGAACAGAGAAAGAAGATGCAAAAGTTTTTGGACAAATACAGAGTTAGAGGGCACAGTCCACACAAAAGACTAGCCCCAGTTCTAACACCAACTGCAGGTGCTGAAAATTCCCAAAGTCCCCTCAGATTCACTAACCCCCTAGAATTATTAGTAGATAATAAATTATTATTCTTACTGTTATTATTAAAGTCCCAAAGAACTCACTAAAAACTGTTATATTCACAGTTATGGTTTATTACAGGGGAAGGATAAAGATTTACATGGTAGAAGAGAAGTAGATAGGACGAAGTTCAGGAAAGAACAAAACATGGAGCTCCTGATGTCCTCTCCCAATGGACTAACTCACAGACATGTTATGCTGCCAGTATCTACATCTGCCAATATGCATGGAGTGTTGTCAACCAGAAAATCTACCAGGAGACATGGTGCTCAGAGTTTTATTAGGGCTTCACTGGGGATGATTGGCTACATGGTTGGTCTCAGTTCCCAGGTCAGCTGATAGATACCACAGGCCCAAAACCCTGACCCTAAATCATATAGTTCGTCTTTCTGTATAGGGAACCATTCCACGTGACGTGGGAATGTAGCCCAGCTCCCACTCGGAAAAGCCAGTGGGAAGTGAGGTCCGGCACACAGGAGCCATGCCCACGGATAGGTTCTCCCGAGGAGAATCAGGCCTGCATTGTACCTAGGCTGCTTTGAGACTTGCTTTTGCTAAAACTCCCTCACCCTGAATTAAGGCAGCAAATGTTTACTGTGTATCTTTAAAGTAACTTCCTGAAATCTGTGCTAAACCTCCCAAGGATGGAGTGTAACCAGATCAACCACTTTTCCCCTTGATCTGTAACATTCTTCTCTTTGAAGTAATTAGCAACATTCTTTCCTTTGTTATCTGTAAAAGGTAATCACCTGCAGCATAGTAAATGAGGACCATCCTCAATGTAATATACCAAGAAAAGCAGTAAAAGCCTGTCCAGGCAGTGGTCAGGGCCCTCTCTCTCTCTCAGAGAGTGGCCATGCCATCTCTTTTTCTCCACAGGACTTCTGTTGTCCCTGTGAATTTGTCTCTCTCAACCACAGCACATGGATCATACTGGCCAGCGTCCACATCATTTCTGGGGTAGGCAGTCCCCATCCTAAGACTACAGGGGAATGGCTAGCCCCCACCCTAAATAAATTACATTTTTCTACAATGTGACACAGAGCCCCCAGGCAAATAAAGATGCTAGAGATTACCATCCACAGAAGCTGAGGACAAAGGCCAGACTTCTTTTTGAGCTACGTTAAATTCTTTACACAGCAAACAAGAGAAACCATTCAGTATTTCCTATTGCCTAGAGAAGCCAAGTCTGAGCTCCAGAGCAAACTACACGTCTTCTCTCCTCACATCTTATGCCCCCGCCAATGACTTAGCTTCTATCACTTCCTCCAACTCCATCTTTAAATACAATCAAACTTTCTGTTCTAGTAACTGCAAATTCCTTTTTGTCTTTACAAACATCAGACTGCTGCTAACTATTTCTTTTGCCTAAAATGCTTTTCCATTTCACATTTAACTGACTGATTCTTAAGTTCTCAATTTAGGCATCATTTTCTCAAGAAAGCCTTTATATAACCCCAGGCAAGGCACTGCGCCTCTCTTATAGCATCTTATACATAATTTTATCATAATACAAAATATTTTGCTAAAATATTTTGCAAAAATATCTTTATAGCAGGCATGCCAACCAGCATGTTAAGATCCTCAAATGTGGGGTCCAGAATGCCTTATGACTAGGTACCCACCTTTTACTGATTCTAATAACTGCGACCCTAGGGCCCTGTTTTCCTTCCCTCATATTTCAACTAATTTACCATATTATTGGACCATAAGACACATCTGGGTTTTAAAGGAAAATAAGAAAAAAATTTTGAAGCAAAAAATGTGGTAAAATGTTCAATAACATAAGTAACATAATATTTCACCAACGTAAATGTAAACAGAACTTAACAGCAGCATTAACAACCATTATTCCTCCCAAATTGGGTGTGGGGCAGCGGTTGTGTCTTAATAGTCCAAAAAATACGGTACATCTTGGGCCTTTGCCTGTTTATCCTCCCTTCTCATCTCTTTTGGGGCCAGAGTCCTATCCATGTTCATCTAATCCCTAGTGACAGACCTCCTCTCTTTTCTACAAGGACTTCTTCAATGTTCTTGACTGATCCTTCCTACCCACTTCCTGGATATGACCAGTTAAGATAAGTATTCCAATTACAGTACAGGGTGTTAAACCAAATGGATCAAGATGATTAATTTCCAAACTTCTGGAGTTAGCACCAGAATCATTTATATGGTACAGATAAAAATGATGACACCCAAAAGAATTGCCCAAATCAAGAGAGCATCTCACCCATCAATTAATCAAACTTCTCAAATTTTTTAAATGCCTCATCTTGAAATATATTCTTGGTCATAATTCTAGTTTGTTCCATGTCCTAAAGAAGCACATAAAACTAAACTATGCTTTGTACATTAAAAGGGCATGACCTACACTCCTTCATTACCTTGGATACTAATTCTGAATTGCTTTTTAAATAGAGGTAGTGTGTCTGTTGAACCAAATATAGTATCTTTCCAGTTATTCAGATCACATATGATGGTACTACGATTAGCAGCAGATAGGAACACTACCCACATCCCACAGCCCTCAGTAGTTACTACTGGATACAAATTGTGATCATTCAATAATAAGCTATTAAATAAGGACCTTACAAGAGTTCAAATCCACAATCTTAGTCTTACTAGTACCTCTCTAACATCAGAGCAAATCAACCTCAAGCACATTATCAACATCTAGACTAACACTTAAAATAAATACCCAATGTGCTATAAAGAAATGATAACAGCCCAGACCAGTGCAGCTCAGGTGGCTGGGTGTCCTCCAGCAAGTTGAAGGGTCGCCAGTTTGATTTCTACTCAGGCACATGCCTAGGTTTCGGGTCTGATCCCTGGTCAGTGCATGGGAGAGGCAACCCATGCAGGTTTCACTGTCACATCGATGTTACTCTTCCCTTCCTTCTCCCTCCCACACCCTCTCCCTAAAAATAAATAAATATAATTTTTTAAAAAAGAAATGGAGACATACAATAACTTTTACTTCAATGATCTGTCATATTTTTCTCTACAGCAAAAATTATCTATATTGTAGTATCTATACTACAAAAATGAACTGTTCTAATAAAACAAAACAGTACAATATCAGAGAAAGCAGAACAACACTGCTGTCTCTAACTTGTCTTTAATTTTTTAGCAGTAAAATTTTGAGCAAGTGAATCATCTGACACCTCATTTGTAGCAAATTAATCAGTTTAATTTGCCAAAGAGTGATAAGCAAAATTGTGGTACAATTTTTCCTTCATTAAATTAAAGCACAATAATCTACTTAGGAATAAACCTAACCAAGGAGGTAAAAGACCTATGCTCAGAAAACTACACAACACTAAAGAAAGAAATTAAGGAAGACACAAATAAATGGAAGCATGTACCATGTTCATGGAATGGAAAAATGAGTATCATCAAAATGTCCATACTACCCAAAGCAAATTATAGATTCAGTGAAATCCCTATTAAAATACCAATGACATACATCACAGATATACAACAAACATTTCAAAAATTTATATGGAACCATAAACGACCCCAAATAACCACAGCAATTTTGAGAAAGCAGAACAAAGTAGGAGGAATCACAATATTTGGTATCAAACTGTATTATAAGGCCACTGTAATCAAAACAACCTGGTACTGGCATAAGAACAGACACACAGGTCAGTGGAACAGAATAGAAAGCCCAGAAACAAACTCATGTCTCTATGGTCAATTAATATTTGACAAAGGGGGCAGAAGCATAAAATGCAGTAAAAATAGCCTCTTCAACAAATGGTGTTGGGAGATCTGGACAGGCACATGCAAAACAATGAAACTCAACCACCAACTTGTACCATATAAAAAAATAAACTCAAGATGGATAAAAGACTTAAATATAAGTCATGACACCATAAAAGTCATAGACAGGAAAATCTTAGCTATTCCACACAGCAATATTTTCACCGATATGTGCCCTAGAGCAAGGGACATAAAAAAAAGAATAACCAAGTGGGTCTTCATCAAAATAAAAAGCTTCTGCATGGCTAAGGAAAACATCAGCAAAATGAAAAGAGAACCAACCACCTGGGAAAATATATCTGCCAATATCTTGGACAAGGGTTTGATCTCCAAAATATATAAAGAACTCACACAACCCCACAGCAGGAAGACAAACAACCCAATTAAAACATGGGCAAAGGACCTGAACAGACACTCTCCAAGGAGGACATACAGAGAGTCCAGAGACATACGAAATGATGCTCAGCATCACTAGCCATCAGAGAGATGCAAATTAAAACCACAATGAGATACCACTTCACACTGGTGAGAATGGTCATCATAAACAAATCAACATACAAGCACTGGAGAAAAGGGAACCCTCATACACTGTTGGTGGGAATGCAGACTGGTGAAGCCACTGTAGAAAACAGTATGGAATTTCCTCAAAAAAAAAAACTAAAAATGGAACTGCCTTCTGACCTGGCAATTTCAATGCTGAGATTATACCCCAAGAATCCTGAAACACCAATTTAAAAGAACCTATGCATCCCAATGTTCATAGCAGCACAATTTACAATAGCAAAGTACCGGAAACTGCCTAAGCACCCCTCAGTAAATGAGTGAATCAAAAAACTGTGGTACATTTACACGATGGAATTCTATGCAGCAGAAAGAAGGAACTCCTATCCTTCATGATATCATGGATGAACTGTAGAACATTATGCTAAACGAAAGAAAGCAGGCAGTGAAAGACAAATACCATAGGATCTCATCTATAAGTGGATTGTAATCAACAAAACAAACAAGCAAGCAAAATATAACCAGAGACATTGAAATAAAGGACAAACTGACAGTAACCAAAGAGGAGACGGGAGGGGATAACGGAGGAAAGGAGAAGTGATATCAAGAAGCATGTATAAAGGACCCATGGACAAAGCCGAAGGTGGGTAGGATTGAGGGTGGGAGATGGGGATTGGTGGCAAAGAGGAAGATGGTTGGGGGAGAGTGGGGATACCTGTACTTGAACAACAATAAAAACATAAAATAATTTAAAAATTAAAAAAAAATTAAAGCACAATAACTGATTTAAATGACCTTTACATCTGAAATAGTTAAGAGAAACCCAAGAATTTTTAATAGACTACGATAATATACAAAACATTCAATATTTTTTTAAATGATGTGTCACCTTTAACCAATGCACCATTAGCCATTCTGGATTAAAAAAACAGTGTGGTGATTGCTGGGGGCAGTGGGGTGGGGGAGTATAAGGGGACTAAATGGTAATGGAAAAAATATAATAAAGAATAAATTTTTTAAAATCCCTTTCTATCTTAAATAATCTAAAATATTTTTCACATTGCTGAACAATGTTAAATTACCAATTACTCATTGAATTAATTAAATCTCATTACTTTATGGATAGAAATTATGTGATATGTGGTCTGAAAAACTTATAGTAGGCTATATAGACTGTATACCTCCCAAACACTAACTGTTGAACTCGACACACTGACATACTCGACATACAGTCAGTCCTACTGAATTAGTCAAGGCCAAGTGACTGCCTTCAGAACCACAGGCTGAGAAGCAGCTGGTGATTTGCACTCTCTCACCCCATCCCCCATTCCATCCCAATCTGTGGAGCTATATTCCTTTCTGTCACTTTGTTGCTGGGTGCCCTCACCTCTGCTGTCAGTTGTAGAGCTCACCACCCATTACTATTGCTGATCTTTGCCACTCTCCATCTAGCCACATCCAAATGCTACAGCACTATTCAACACTTCTGTTTCTTGATTAGTTTTTTTAAATATTTTATTTATTTATTTTTAGACAGAGGGGAAGGGAAGTAGGGAGAGAAACATCAATGTGTGGTTGCCTCTCACATGCCCCTCACTGGGGACCTGGCCTGGCCGGCAACCCAGGCATGTGCCCTGACTGGGAATCAAAACAGCAACCTCTTGGTTCGCAGGTCCACACTCAATCCACTGAGCCACACCAGCCAAGGCTCTTGATTAGTTTTATCTCTTCTGTTTCCTGCTCTTCTCAGTTACGAGACAAAAGAGATCTACTTCACAGGCACAGTCAGCCAATGCATACTCTCCTTTCCTTCCAATTAAAAAGAAAAAATAAATATCAAAGTATATCATGATGATTTTTGGTTTTTCTGAACTGTTTTCCTCACAATCTGATGCTCAAATTTACATTCATTGTTACAAAAGATGCTATTGTTTCTTTTATTTCTAAGTCTGGAGTTACTGCAGATACTTCATCTAGACATTGAAGTTTTTACAAGTATAGTATTTTAGGATTAAAAAAGAAACAGAATGCACAGTGCCTGCCTTCTTTAACCCTTAAAAGACTCACCCCCAATAAATCTCCAAGAATTCCTATTAAAATCAGATCTTAAAACAAATGCATAGTACTCCAAAGAAGATATACATATGTCCCCAAAGCATATGAAAAGATGCTTAACATCACTGAACATTAGAGAAATGCAAATCAAAAGCACAGGAGCCACTACTTCACACCCACTCCCAGACATACTCTTGCCTTAGAACTTAAAACACCTGTCCCCCACTCATTCATTTCATTCAGATTTCTACTCAAAGAAATGTCCCCTTATCAGAGGGGCTGAGTGTGAACACCCTATCTAAAATAGCATCCTCCATCATCTCTCTCCCCATAACAAGCTTTATTTTTCTTCATTGCTTAATCACTCACACACACATACACACACACGTTTTCTTTCTTCATCCACTACAATTTAAACTGCAGGAGCACAAGGAGGACTTTTTTAGACACAATGTATTCCCAGCACCTAGAACACTACCTGGCACATTGAAGGTAGCCAATAAATATTTGACAAGTGAATAGAAAGATATTCACAGTTGTGGCCTTGGTACCATCTACCAGCCTCATAGCAGCCACACCGCCTTAAAGCCCTCCAGAGCATCCCTGTTTAGGTTTCACTGGTGACGTAGAAGGAACACCTAGTTTAAAAGTCAGACAGAAGCCTGGTACCAACAGTGACAGTAAGACCTTAATTAAGCATTTCAAACAGTTGTGTCTGACTCAGTTTCTAAATACACTAAATGAATACAGTATATCTGTCCCTTACAATGCTGGATAAAGAACCAGGAGAACAAAATTACTTCCAATATTGCTTTAAGACAAAAAGATACTATGTACTGCATAACAAACATCACATTGCACATATTTTGTAAAAGTTACAAGGAACTTGGCGGTCTAAGAACCACAGTATTTTCTCTTTACAACTTCTCACAGGATTTGGGAAAATGGACAAATGCAAGAAAGTTGGCTGTCAACATACGTAGCCTAAAATTAAGTAACTTATTACTTGGCCCAACAGATACACACTGTGGAGCACTAGAAGAATATGTTAAATCTCTGGATGAAGGACAGACTGCTTCCAAAATATACCTAACTTTGTATCCAAGTCAAAAGTATGCAACTAAGAATCCATCCCATTTAAATGGCCCACCAGCGTTCTTCCACTTTGCAACTTTTGAGAACATTTTATAGCTGCACTTTAACCTTCTGAAGCTTTGGCTTTGCTGATAATTTTTGTAGGAAAGAAACCTTTAACCAGAGAACCGCAATACCTCTCCTCCTGAGAAAGCAGAGGAGGGCCAATTACTCTAGGGTCTCTAGGGTTCCCGGAACCCCCAACGTCCAGGTGTAAGGAAAGTCGTTTAGTAACACACGTGTCCTGCCCCGCCACGGAAGTGGAAACGGCAGGTGGAAACTGCCCATCTGCGGAGTTCAGTACGTAGAGCAGAGGTGTCCGCAGGAAACGCAGCGTCGCTCCGGGGAGCCTCTGGCCCTGGAGCCAGCAACCCCCACCCGAAACGGACCAAGCCAGCCCCCTACTCTGATTACCGCCGGGGCCTGCAGCGGGAGCTCACAACCCCGCAAACAGAGGTCCTACCTGAGCTCTGCCCCCAGCTACAAGGCTGTGGGGGAAGGCGGGAGGAGGCGTGGCCTTCCAGCTCGCCGAACGAACTCCCTCGTGCGGTTGTTTTGACTTTCTCTCTCGGGATCCGCGCCCCGAACAAGTTCGAGTTGCACTTCCGGGGTTCGCAAAAGACTGAAACGTCATTGCGCACGCGACAGCGACAATCCGGAAATAGGCGGGGCGTGGTCGTTGCAGGGTTCCTGCGGTGCTAGGTGGGCTGGGATAGAGGCCTAGGGGAGGTAAGAGCTGCAAGTAAATTACCTGCGGGCTTTGCTCCTCCTACGGTCCAGGCACACCCCTTCCTGGGGCCGCCCTCTGCCAGGTTCTCCAAATGGAATTTAAATAACAATTCTGGGAGCGTCCGTGCAGCTCACTGCCCACTCCATTCCCGAAGTTTATCTGTCTTTACCGGTCCATTCAACCCCAGAAAAGACGAGAGATGAGAAAGTCTTAGATTTAGAAGATAGAACGTCCCTCTCAATTAGGCTTAGGAAGTTAAGAATAGATTCCCTGAGCCTGCCTTTTTCCCTTTCTGCTGAATACAGAGATACCTCGGCAAAAAAGCGAGTTCTGATCTTTCTGTTGGTGGAGGATCTTGCCTTCAATTTGCTAAAAAACGTAACACCTGTGAAGCGTGGTACAGCAACTCACAGTAACATGGGATGTGCCTATACTAATAGCATAGATTGAAAATAGCTGTGGAAAACTATAGTCACATTGTTACCAGGGATTTGTACTCAGCCTTTATGGCAAAAATCTCTGATAGTAAAAATTATCCATAAAATTGTCCTAAAAAGTCCACAGAGTATAGAATACATGATGTTACGTGTAAATTTTAGATCTTTAATTCTTGTGCACTATTGAATGTGAGATCTCTTAGCTACTTGAGATGTTAGAATGCAAGGAGAGTTTGAGTGTAGATATCTGGGCATTTGAACAATTCTGGTAAATTCTAGGGGCAACTCTTAAGTCTTCATCTTACTTGACCATTCAGCAGCCTATGACACCGTTAAGCACATCCTTGTTCTTGAAATATATCTTTTTAATTTGACTTCTGTGAAATCACAGTGCTCTATTGATTCTTCTTTGCTGGATTCTTTCTGATTTCTAAATGTTAGTGTGCCCCAGATTTCTTCCCCTGTTTATCCAAACTCATTCCCCAGGAGATATCATCTGTTCCCTCACTGTCTTTTTTATGGCATCACTATGCTGATGGCCTTTAAATACCCATATCCAGCCCTGAATTCTTTGATTTCTATACCTTACTTCTTATTCAACATATCCACTAGGGGTATTAACATGCCATTTAAAACTCCAAATTTTCTACCTCCAAAACCTGTTCTGTTACACGTCTTTCCATCTCAGTAAATGGCATATTGATCCTTACAATTGTTCAGATCATCCTTTGAATTCTCTTTTTCTTACATTTCATATTCAATCTCTCAGAAAAATATGTTGGCTCGCGATTCAAAAGGTAGTCCTCACTAAAAGCTACAGCTGTCATTACTTGTTCTACGTACTACTTATTCTTGCCTCACTACAGTCTAGTCTCCTACTGGCAGCTGTAACAATCCTTTTAAAATGCAAATCAGAGCTTTTGCTGGAGTAGCTCAGTGGATTGAAGCAAAGAGTAACGGGTTCAATTACCAGTCAGGGCACAGGCCTGGGTTGTAGGGCAGGTCCCTAGTGGGGGCCAGATGAGAGGCAACCACACACTGATGTTTCTCTCCCTTTCTCCCTCCCTTCCCTTCTCTCAAAAAATAAATATATAAAATATTTTAAAAATAAAACACAAGTCAGAATTTGTTACTTTCCTCTTAAAAACCTTTAAGAGCTTCCCTACTCAAATAGAATAGGATATTGTTTGCAAAAATCCATAACATCCTGCATGATATAACCCCAGTCCACCCTATGCCTCCACCAAGGAAAAGGGTGGCAAAAGATTTTGGTAGGGATGGGGAGCAGGGAAAACTTATCCAATAACCTTGGGTTTGGGGAATCAGGAGTCCAAAAGGTGATTGCCAACTCGCATGGATATATTTAAAGGCAAGACACTGACTAAGGGTGCCTATGATAGAATAGAAAGATAAGAACTGTCAAGTTTTCCCAACACATAATAGATGTGTTGGCACATGACTGTATGTATTAGTTTTCTAGAGTTGCCATAGGAAGTAGAGTGAGTCCTCAATTGACATCATCGATAAGATCTTGGAAACTGTGATTTCAAGCAAAGCAAGGAATAATAAAACCCATTTTAACATAGGCTAATTGATATAAATAAGAGATAAATTCCTTTAGCATAGTCTGGTCACAAAAACTTCAGCAAACTTCCAAATAAAGAACCAAACACTTCCACTATTCAACATTGTAATAAATGTGAGTGGGCAATACATACATTTAAGAAAGATTAATACAAACAAGTGAAATAATTATTTTTAGACTTGCTCAGTGTGATGAGTAGCTAAAGCCTATCCTGGTCTCTCAGAGAACAAGGCAGGAACCATCCCTGGGCAGGAGGGTATTCTACTGCAGAGCTCACACACCCTCACATCCACCCTCACTCATACTGGGACAAGTTAGACATGCTAATTAATCTACTGTATATATCTGTGGAACACGGGAAGAAGCCAGAGTACCCAGAGAAAACCAGTGAAGGCATGGGGAAAATGAGCAAACTCTACGTAGGAATGTGGCCCCAGACGGGAATCATTTTTTTCCCCTCTCACCAATAGTATAATGAAATGATGTTGAATAAAATGATGTTATTCAACGGATCTGCTATATCACAAGCATGGTGGCTAAAACAACAAATTTATTGTCTCTCAATTCTAGAGGTAAGAAGCCCAAAATCAAGGTGTAAGCAGGGTTCGTTTTTCCTGAGGGCTCTGAGGGAGAACTTGTTCCATGCTTCTCTCCTAGCTCGTGGTGGTTTGATAGCAATCTTTCATGCCCTTTGGCTTGTAGATGCATCACCGGAATTTCTGCCTTCACCTTCAGATGGCATTCTCTCTATGTGCTGTCTCTGTGTCCAAATTTCCCCTTTTTATAGGGATACCAGGCATACTGGTTTGTGGCCCACCCTGATGACCTAATTTTAACTTGATTACTTCTAAAACTTCTTAATGTTTTAATTTCCAAATAAGCTTACATTCTGAGGTACTAGGATTAGGACTTCAATTTATCTTGGGTGGGGGGAGCACAATTCAATCCATAACACTAGGGTAGAAATTGTTTTCAAAAAGGAGAGAACAATTCCAGTAGAAAGAAAGGAAGGAAGCATACCAACCAGCAGAACAAAGTTATTTAAGCCACCACAAAATGTGTCACATGGGACTTTTGCAATGCTGGCTGGAGCATTCATCTGATGTATCAGGGAATGGTAATGTTGAAGTTCCTGGATTCGGATGAATCTCCAAAAATGTACAAAAACACCTAGGACAGAAAATACCAGCATTTGGCCATTTGCTACAGAAGGAATAACAACCTCAATTTACAAAAACCTTTTCTTTGCACCCCTAAGCTACCCTGAAGGACCTCAAAGAAAAACTAGTGCGGGACATAGAGAAGTAAAAGGTGAAGGAACTAAGACAAAATAGATCATACCCTCTTCTTTCCAACCATATTTGTGAGTCAGTCAAGTTAATGCTGAGAAAGAGGATATTTTAAAGTGACTTAAAGGTTTCCAGTCCAACATGGAAATAGTTCGTAACTTGAAAATTGGTCAGTCCCATCCTTACAAGGAAAAAGGTGAACACAGTCAACAACTCTTCTTAGATCTGTCAGAGAATTGTCACAAAGCAGATTGCCCTCCCCCACCAAACTGTACAAAACAGACAGGTGGATAAAGAGAAGCACAGCTTACTGGGAACAGAAGCCAGCAGTGGAAGCCAGTATGGGTAGGAACACTTTAAAACTGTAATTAATGGATAGTTGGAGGCTCTGTGTGGACTACCTTGAGAGTTTAAAACTCCAAGTGGCCCCAACCATGTGTGTGCGAGGGGGTACCCACACTTTCGTGAGTTTTGTCTCCAGGAGCCCTGCCAGGTTCTTTCAATAAGCATAGGAGAAAAATCTTCTGACAGTGGGAGAGGAAAGGGAACCTTTATGAAATATGCCCAGAGCTCTCTGTTTTCCTTACCAAAGCCTGCCTTTAAGGTAAACTACTTTACCAGAGCCTACCCAACTGGGCATTTAGCAACCTAGAGGAATGGAAATACACAACACCAGCTTCTTCTAGCCCTCAAAGTGGAGTTACAGTGGAAAACATGCAGGAACAGAAGAGTACTGTAAATAGAGAGATGAAAATGCTAAGAATCAAAGGAAATATTAGAAATAAAAAACACTCTAGCAGAAAAGAAAAGGATAAATGACTGAGTACAACCAAGGAAAAAATATAATGTGAGGGTATGTCAAGGGAAACTTAGAAAAAAAGAATGAAGATGACAAAATAGACTATTCAAGAACCATGGGAAAATTACAAAAGGTGTCACATATGCTTAATGGAAATACCAGAAGAAGAAGAGAGAAAGGAAGAAAGGAACAATTTGAAGTAATAACAACTCAGAATTTTTCAAAATTAATGACCCACAAACTCACACATTCAGAATGCTCAGAATTTCTGACATAATAAATATAAAACAAATAAGCAAACAAAAACAAACCTATGCCTGGGCATATATATGTAAAGAGCAGAAAGTCAAGAAAAGAAAATTTTGAAAGAAGTCAGAGGTAAAACAAACAAAAACCAGCCTTGCCTACAAACAATAAGAATTACATTGGACTTTTCTTGAGAAATAATACAAGAAGAGAGTGGAAGGAAATATTTAAAGTGTTGCAGGGGGGAAAAAAACTGCCTAACAGCCTGTAACAGTAAAATTATCCTTCAAAAGCAGAGAAGAAATAAAGACTCTCAGACAAATAAAAATTGAGAGAAATCTGTCACCAGTAAACTTGCCTTTCAAGAATTGTTAGAAGTTTTCCAAAGAGATAGAAATCATGCAAGCTAGAATTATGGATCTAAATAAAGTTAGGAAGAGTTTTAGAGAAGGAATAAATTAAGGTAAAATAAAATATTTTATTTTCCTTATTCTAAATGGATCTAACAGATAATGCTGTTTAAAATAATATCAACATTGTTTTCTGGATGATAGCTTATGAATAAGTAGAATGAATGACAGCAATGCTATAAGACAAGAGGGAAGAATTGGAAATAATCTGTAATTTCACTGCCTATGAAATGGCATGACATTATTTGAAAGTAGACTTAAATAACTTGTAAACATATTTTGCAAACTTGAGGACAAACACCTTAAGATGTTTTTTAAAAGTCTAATTAGTATGCTAAAAGAGAAGAAAAATTAGAATAATAAAATATTCAATTAAAATCAAATGAAGCAGGAATAATTGGAAGAAAAACACAGAAAGGACAAAGGCAATGGATATTTAAAGTAATTTAGATTATATTGGACTTTAAAATAAGTGAAAATGAGACATTCTAAAGTATCCTACTACAACCAGAAAAGCCATAATGCATGTCTGTCATATAAAACAGGGAAAGAGAGAGAGATCTGAGGAAGCAGGTTTGGATTATAGTTACTTGGAGAAAAATTAGGTTATCTTCTTGTTACCCACCCCCCACCAAGTGCTAAATATTTAAAATATGAGTTACATCCAGATATCTATAAGATAGGGAAAATTTCATGTTTAATACATTATGTTGAATAATTATATAAATATCACATTTTCAGGGTTGTAAGGTAACATCCTCATTGAAATATTAGGACTGTGTAATTCTTCAATATATTCTTGGTACCTTTCCTCTCCTATTCACATTCCCTTCCAGTTTATATCTTAAACCCAAGCTTCTCTATTCCTAGTTCTTCACAATTACTCCTGTAAAGCCTAAACTCGACTCTTACCCTTCTTTTTTCTAATCCTTTTATACACTGATGTCTCTGTTGTGTGCAACCTATTATTCTCAAATATCCTCAGAAACATACTCTACCTTCCAGTCTTCACTGAAACTTGATATATTAGATGTTGAATATGGTCAATGGGCTTTTAAGTTGCATTTCAACATCTTTATAATGAGCCTTCTTTCTCTCTCTCTGTCTCTCTCTCTCTCTCTCTCTCTCTCTCTCTCTTGCTTTAATAAATCTTAGCAATGACTGGACAACTATGCAATTAGTCTTTTGAGATCCCCTAGCTAATCTCTTAATGCAGAGGTGGTCTTGAAAGCTCCCCCAACACAGTTATTCATTCTCAAAAGAAAATACAAACAATGGAGACTGATTCCCAAATTACCTCAATGTTGGAATCACCAGATAGGACTTTAAAGAAATAAAATATCTGAATATTTTAAAATCTCCTGGATGAGCAGAATAGAGATTGTGAAGAGATAATCAGTGAACTTGGAGAGAGATAAATGCAAAAATACCATAAATGTGTACAACACAGTCAAGCTGCTCAGAACCAATAATAAAGAGAAAATCTTGAAAGTAGACAGAATAAAATAACACAATCATATAGGGGAATAATGATACAAATGATTATTATTTCCACAAGAGAAACTGGAGGCTGGGAAAGAGTGAATCACCTTTAAAGTGCTAGAAGAAAAAATCCATCAGTACAGAATCTTGTGTCTAGTGAAAAATCCTTCAAGATTTTCATGTAAAAGAGAACTTCTGGCCAAGATGGAGGTGTATGTAGATATACTGTGCCTCCCTGCACAACCAAAAGAAGGACAACAACATATTTAAAAACAAAACAAAACAAAAAAACTGACAGAAAATTGAACTGTATGAGAGTCTGACAACCAAGGAGTTAAATAAGAAACATTCATCCAGACTGGTAGGAGGGGTGGAGATGGACAGCCAGTTGGATATGGGCAGCTGGGCAGAGAGGACTCGTAGCAAGGGAGCAACTGGAAGACTGGGGCGGTCAAGGCAGTGGCTATCAGTCTGGGCAAGCAGTGGATGGTGGAGTGGGCAGTCCCATATTTGCCCGCAGATAAACTGGGAGGAACTACTGGGGAGTGAGACAGACTTTGCAACCCAGAGTTCCAGTGTGGGGAAATAAAGCCTCAAACCTCTGACTGGAAAAGAACTGTGGGGATTACAGCAGCAGGAGAAACTTCCAGCCTCATGGGAGAGTTCCTTGGAGAGACCCACAGGGTCTAAGAACATACACCAACCCACTCACCCGGGAGTCAGCACCAGAAGGGCCCGATTTGCTGGTGGGTAGCAGGGGAAGTGACTGAAAACAGAAGAGAACTGAGCAAGTAGCTTTGTTTCTTCTTACACTACTCCCTGGTATACCAGGGAGCACCACAAGGCAGTGACATGGGTTGCCACACCCTAGTGAACACCTAAGGTTCTGCCCCTTATTACATAACAGTCCTGCCAAGACAAAAAAAAAAAAAATGGTCCAAATGAAAGCACAGATCAAAGCTCCAGAAAAAATACAACTAAGTGAGGAAGAGATAGGCAACCTATCAGATGCACAGTTCAAAACACTGGTAATCAGGATGCTCACAGAAATGGTTGGGTATGGTCACAAAATAGAGGAAGAAGTGAAGGCTATGCAAAGTGAAATAAAGGAAAATGTACAGGGAACCAACAGTGATGGGACGGAAACAGGGACTTAGTCAATGGTTTGGAGTAGAGGAAAGGCATAAGCATTCAACCAGAACAGAATGAAGAGAAAAGAATTCAAAAAAAAATGAAGAGAGGCTTAGGAACTCCAGGACAACTTTGAATGTTCCAACATCCAAATCATAGCGGTGCCAGAAGGAGAAGAGGAAGAGCAAGAAATAGAAAACTTATTTGAATAAATAATGAAGGAGAACTTCCCCAATCTGGCAAAGGAAATAGACTTTCAGGAAGTCCAGGAAGCTCAGAGAGTCCCCAAGAAGTTGGACCCAAGGAAGCACACACCAAGGCATATCATAATTACATTAGCCAAGATGAAAGATAAGAAGGGAATCTTAAAAGCAGCAAGAGAAAAGGAGGCGGTTACCTACAAAGGAGTTCTCAAAGGTTATCAGCTAATTTCTCAAAAGAAATCTTACAGGCAAGAAGGGGCTGGAAAGAAGTATTCCAAGTCATGAAAAGCAAGGACCTACATCCAAGATTACTCTGTCCTGCAAAGCTATCATTTAGAATGGAAGGGCAGATAAAGTGCTTCCATTATAAGGTCAAGTTAAAGGAGTTCATCATCACCAAACCCTTATTATCTGAAATGTTAAAGGGACTTATTTAAGAAAAAGAAGATGAAAAATATGAACAGTAAAATGGTAACAAACTAACAACTATCAACCACTGAACCTGAAAACAAAAACAAACTAAGCAAAGAAGAACAGGAACAGAACCACAGAAATGGAGATCACATGGAGGGTTATCAGTGGGGGAGGGGAGTAGGAGAAAGGGGGAAAATGTATAGGGAATAAGTAGCATAAATGGTAGGTAGAAAAATAGACAGGGGGAGGGTAAGAATAGTATAGGAAATATAGAAGCCAAAGAACTTATATGTACAACCCATGGACATGAACTAAAGGGGTGGGAGATGTGGGTTGAGTGGGTGTGTAGGGTGGATGGGAATAAAGGGGGAAAAATGGAACAACTGTAACAGCTAATAAAATATGTTAAAAAAAGATTTTGTTGAGGCTTTTTAAATCAGTGTTCATAAGGGATATTGGCTTGTAATTTTCTTTTCTTGTGGCATCTTCATCTGGTTTTAGTATTAAGGTAATGCTGATCACATAAAATAAATTTGGAAGCATCCTTTCCTCTTCTGTCTTTGGAAGAGATGGAGAAGGACTGATATTCATTCTTTGAGTGTTTGGTAGAATTCACCAGTGAACCCATATGGTTCTGGACTTTGGTCTGTAGGAAATTTTTGATTACTAATTCCATCTCTTTATTAGTAATCAGTCTGTTCAGATTTTCTATTTCTTCATAACTCAATCTTGGCAGTTTCTATGTGTCTAGAAATTCATCCATTTGTTATAGGTTGTCAAATTTATTCACATGTAATTGTTCAAAGAAAAAAAAAGATGGCATCCACCAGCCTTTGTGTGGGTATTCCAGCATGCCCCTAGATTTTCATTAAGTTAGTTTCCTGCCCCTCAGGTCAGTGCTTTAAGATTAGCAAATAAGCCTTTCACATATATCTGTGGGTGAAATTGAGTGCTCCTGCTCTTGGCCCTGGGGCGAGTGAGTTCAGAGCCATGAGCCCTTTATGGGTTATTTTTAGAACACTATATATAGCCTAGTGGGTCTCTTATACAGGAGCCCAGTTGGTCTTCAAAGCTACATGTTTTGGAATCCCATCTCTCAGGTGCAGATGTTAAAAGTTGGGATGCCCAATATGAAATTCAAACCTGTGCTCCCTAGAGAGGATCTTTGGGTTTTGAGTTCCCTTCTCATTGTGGGTTGCAGTGCAATGGGTAACGTTCTTGGCATGATGGGTCTCAGGCTTCTCCTACCTGCTTCATTGTGTGTGACCACTCACAATGTTATTTTTCTCATTTGCCTGACATCTACTGATCACTCAGGCAGTTTTTAAGTTTTTCTTTTTCCAGAGGAAACTGTTCTATCTGTAGCTATAGTTTGTGTGTTTGTGCGAGGAAGTAGAAGATCTTCCTATATCACCATCTAGGACCAGAATCTCTCTATGTGTCTTTCTTTATAATTTGGGTCTGTTTTTTCACATCTGTACAACTCTTTTATGCATTATCTCAAACAAGGCTCTCAAAACAGACTTAAATAAGTGTTTATTGAGGATTAAATTGTCTACTTATGGAGAGTCTGGCACAGAGCCTGGCTTAACATAGCTGCTTAATAAATAGCAACAAACACTGACTCACGACTCTTCTTATTCTTGGCTCAGCTCTGTCTCCACTTCCCTAATGGTTCCCCACCATATAAGGTTTTTCAGGGCCTAAATTCCACCTTATGGTGGTTAAAGTCCAGGGTGGTTCCCATTGACTTTACCTCTTGGAATTCACACTAGTGTGTGATTGATCCCTTCCCTCTGAGCATGGTTGGGATGAGTGACTTGCTTTTAACCATTAGAATTTGGTAAAGGTGATGAATCATGCATGATTAAATGCATTTATGTTACATATGACTGTGATATTGACCTTTCAAGGAGACTCTCCGTCTCTCTTTGACTATGAGGAAGCAAAAGGCCATTTTGGGAAGACTCACATGGCAGGAAACTGAAGCTCTAAGTCTGATAGCCTGCTAAGTAATGACTGTTATCAATAACTGTGTGAGCTTAAAAGGGTATCCTACCCCAGTTGATCCTTAGATGAGAAAACAGCCTGGCTGACACTTTCATGAACATCTTGTGAGATCCCAAGAAGTAACTAATACAGATTGTTACTCATACACATAATTATAATAATATTTTAAGGGGAAAAAGGTTTTATAATGTTTTGGATTCTTTAAATTCTGGAGAAACAAGAGTTCACTGCTTTACTAATAGTGCAATTGAAAACATTTCTCAAAAGCAAAACAGGTAGTAGTTTTTTATCATTATGTAGAATATACTGGTCTCATATTTCTCTATTAAAATTTAAGAGATTTCAGGTGTCATGTTAGGAATGTTTATTTGTGAAGATTCCTCCTACAGTAGTTTTTCTTTTTTAGTTGTGGTAAAAACAAACATAAAATCTTAACCATCTTTAAGTGTAGTTCAATAGTGTTAAGTATATTCATGTTGTTGTGGACCAACTCTCCAGAACTTTTTCATCTTGTAGAAATGAAAGTCTATGCCCATTAAACAACTCTTTTTCTTTCATCCTAGTCCCAAGTAATCACCATTTTACTTTCTGTTTCTATGAATTTGACTACATTAGATACCTCATATAAGTGGAATCATACCTATTTGTCTTTTTGTGTGTCCTATTTTACTTAGCACAATATCCTCAAAGTTCATCCATGTCATAGCATGTGACGTTTTCTTCTTTTTAAGTCTAAATGAAGCTTTTTAATATTTTTGTTATGAAATATTTCAAGTATAATGAGAAGCATTAAAAATCTTAAAGATTTTTTGTAGAAAATATCCTAATTACAAGTGACCTGAAGTTCTCTTGAACTCACAGTTTATGACTTGGAATAATAGGACATTTTGAGTAATCACATATTGGTACACAAAAGAGATATATTTTTCCCTTTTCTTGTTTGGTAGTTCTATAACAGTATTTGATAAAAATGATAAAAATGTAAAATATCCAAATTATACATTAGCATCTATTTTATTAAAAATTAATTCATACTGTTTCCACAAAATAACTGCTGAATGAATAATAAAATAGATACTTCTTTATAATTATAAAAATACAGTTAAATAGAACAGTGAGGAAGATAATTTTTATAGGAAGATAATATTTTTGCAGTAAGCATACTGGGAGTTATGAAGTAGTCATTCCTGTTGTTAATATATACAAATGGAAAATAAGTGTGAGAAAGGAAAACATTTTGAAATACCACTTCTTATACTTTAACAAACATTAACTATAGAGTCAAAGTGATCTGACAAATCAGTGACTTGTCATTTAACATTTTCAGTTACAAATTTTGTTGCATTTATGGCTACAAAAATTAGTCTGGGCAAGTACAAAAGAGAATTCAACTGCAAGCTCTTTTCTCTTTTCTCTTTTCTACTTCTCTTTCCAGCTCATCCCATTCTCCTCTTACTATACTTTGAAAAGGGAGTCATAGAGAAATTTTTTTTTCTAGAAGAACTAAATCACTTCCAGGATTACTATAGAAAATACAGATTTAATTTAAAAACTAGTGTTATAAGATGATCTTTAGGTATGTTACAAGATAAAAGAACCCAAATGTGAAATCCTATAATTTTATAAGATTATTTCATTTAGGTTATTGAGCAATTTATTTTTACTTTGACTTTCTATTTTAGTGTCTATCCAAGTAGAACAGAGTTATGCAGATTTAATGCATAGACCATCACTAAGCTGAGAGAATAGTCAACTGTTGCCTTATGTTATTATAGAAATGCTTATAGGAAAGATTAGATGGAAAGTCAAATTCTCATAAAAGTTTCTTAAAAATTTTTAAATGATTACATCAAACTTTTAGAAATTATTTCAACCACGTCATAAAATGCTTGGTTCATAATCATACAAGGTGTGGCAAAAGTAGGTTTACAGTTGTAAGTACATAAAACAGAGTTAATTCTTGTATTATTATTTATTATTGTATTATTTTCCATATGAACAGCTGTAAACCTACATTTGTCCCACCCTGTACTAGCCAACTAAATTATGTAGATTCTTCAAAAATAAAATATGTTACCTGGCAGACAGCTGGCTATATGGCCATTTATGTGTTTTTATGAAAAGAAATAATGCAAGAGATTTTCTAAGGTGGCCTCTTTTGCACTCCAAGCTGTTACTCTTTGAAAAATGCTTAAGTCCTTTCATTTGATTATCATGAAGCCTACATATATTTGATCAAAATTATAGAACATGGGAACATGGACAATCAGAAAATGTCAGAAACCATGACATACAATGTCATACAGTCTAAAACAGTTCATGATATATTCTCCCAGATGTCCAGTAGATTGCTCAGGAGCCTAAATGTCTCCATTGTCTTTTTTCAATGACATTCAAACAATTGTGTTTATTAACTGTTGACTAGATGAATAACTTTGTACTAGGTATTTGGGGAGACTACTGTTATAAAAGGAGACTTCACATTATACAGGAAGGCCTTTAAATTTTTATAATCTAATATCAGACACTGCTAGGAAGTTTATAGTATACATAGCTTTACTTGGTGTACAGGGTGCTAGAACATACTCCATTTCCTTCGTGTGTATAAGGTAATGGACATAAGAGAATAGAAATTATAGATAATGACCTGTAGAGTAGAGATTGCTGGAGTCTGTTTTGAACATAATTTTGTGAGAAAAATGGTTTCTGGTTGAGGAAAATGGCAAGTGTGTGGCCTGAGCCAAGAGGATGGCTCACAGTTGCCTGAACATGGAGCCATTGGGTATAGTATCTGAAAGCATATGTTTGGAACTGATGTTTAAAAAACCACTATATGCAGAGATATGAATAAAGCTATATTTCAGGGGAGTGCTCTTTGTGGCTATGATTAAGATAAATTGGACATGAAGAGGCTACGGGAAAGAAGGCTGGTAAGACCTGGACTTGGGATACAGCTTCAAAATTAGATTAAAATTTTCAGATGACTCTCAGGGGGCCATGTGATGCCATTCAACTTAACATCCAAATGCTGTATTTAAAAATCCTTAGGGAAAAGATATCCAAACATTTTGCCTGTTGTCATAGATACTTCAAGACTGAAAGAAAAAAAATAATTCAAGGGAACACGAGATGGCAGCAGTTATATCATCTAAAGAGAAAGATTGAGAGAAGAAAAACATTTGAAATTAATTTTAAAATAAAATATATGTAGCACTTTATTTTTTATGTGCTATATTTCATTTTAGTTCAGAGATTACTCAGTCATTGGTTTCATGCTTCACAACACATCTGAGGTTCATCCTGACTGTAGTAAAAATCCTGCTCCATTATATGTGATTATTTCCTAAAATAAAGCTGTTGCTGTTTTCTGCAGATTACTCTTCTTCTGTGTTATCTGAGGCAGAAGAGTTCTGGATGTTGCAAATTCGTTTTAAATGTTCCAGCACTGCTTTTTCTTCCTCTTCTAGTCTTTCATCCTTCCTCATTTCCCACCTAAAAGAAAAATCACATCTTAGTATTTTTCTAACTTCCAAACTACAGCCAACACTCAGTTGTTCAAGACTTGAATATGTATATTCACTGGTTTATTGAGGCGTCTGTTTCTCCTTGTTTGTTTTTTTACCGACTTCTTCTTGGGCAACACAATTCATTGGCACTACTTCTGCACAGTGGGCCAGTAGAATGGGAGATGAAAATAGTCAAACCAGCTCCACTCTAGGGTAAAGTTTTAAAGTATTGTTTTAAATGAGGTTTCTGTAGTTCTAGGTTTTAAAAAAAAGTATATGGATTACCAGGATATACATGCATATAAATAAAATCTAGAGTTAGAAATTAATAAGCAAGTATTTTTCATAGTATTTCTCCTCATTGATCACCTACTAGTGGGTTTAAATTTCAGAGAGGTTTACCAGTAAGACTTTAGCAGCAATAAGAATATCAAGCTAAACTGAATATACCTTCAAGGCAAGTTGGTCCATTCCTAGAAATAAGATCAAATTTGAAGTAATAAAGTCAATAACCCAAGAAAAGCTGCAGATTGTTACCAAGGATCCACAAAAGAATTTGCTAAAATAAAAAGAAATAAAGAAATTATGGGCTTTCTAATTCTGTGAGATTGGGAACTACGGGACAAAATGTTAAGAATATGGAGCAAAGTGTGTATATGCTCATATAATCTTGCAAAGTAAATATTATCACAATAACCCAAATACAATTCATCTATCCTTCCCCTCCTTCTTTCATATATGGCACCTCCCCAGGACTAGTCAGGCATACTTAACCTAGCACCCCAACAAGGAATTATCTGCATGTACTTCCATTCTTTTTTCATTGTAGTTCTACCTAAGCCATCCATCATGATATGCTGTCATGGAAGGATTTTAAAACCAATGTTGATTCATACTAAAAGACCCTCTACTATAAGGTCCCCAGGGGATAGGATTTCATTTTTTATTTTTTTAAAATGATTTTATTTATTTATTTTCAGAGAGAGGGGAAGGGAGGCAGAGAGAGAGAGACAGAGACAGAGAGAGAGAGACAGAGAGACAGAGAAACAATGGTTACCTCTCACACGCCCCCAGCCAAGGACCTGGCCTGCAACCCAGTCATGTGCCTTAACCAGGAATTGAACTGGCAACCTTTCAGTTTGCAGGCTGGCACTCATTCCATTGAACCACACCAACCAGAGCTCATTTTTTAATTAAAAGCTATTGTAGCGGTGTTGGTTAATAACATTATGTAATTTTCAAGTGTACAATTCTATAACATATCATCTTTACATTGATCACATTGCATTCTCCCCACCCTTGACCAATCCCCTCTGTCACCATGTATTTGACTCTCTGCGCCCTCTTTATCCTTCCTTTCACCCCTCCTTCCCCTCTGGTAAATTTCATACACTTTTCTATGTCTATGAGTTTATTTGTTTGTTTATTTGTTGCTTTCTGTTTTATATCCCATATATGAGTGAAATCATATGGTTCTTGTACTTTTTCAGCTTATTTATTTCACTTAGTGTGATACTCTCAAGATCCATCCACGTTGTCACAATGGCAGTTTTTCACCCTTTTTTATGGCTGAGTAGTCTTCCATAGTACACATGTTCCACATTTTCTTTATCCAGTCATCCATTGAAACACACTTCAGTTGTTTCCATGTCTCAGCTACCATAAGTAATGCTACAGACAACATAGAGGTAAATATATCTTTACAAATAAATGTTTTTAAAATTTTCAGATAGATACCCAGAAGAGGGATTGCTGAGTCATATGGTAGCTGTACTCCTTATTTTTTGAGGAATTTGCATACTGTTTTCCATAGTGGCTGTACTATTTTACATTCCTATGAGCAGTGTATGAGGGTTCCCTTTTCTCCACATCCACTTGTTATTTCTTGTCTTTTTGATAAGAGCTATTCTAACAAGTGTGAGGTGGTATCTCACTGTGGTTTTGATTTGCAATTCCTTTAAAGCTAGTGAAGTTGAGAGTCTTCTCATATATCTAATGGCCATTTGTATGTCTGTTGAGGTCCTCTGCCAATTTTTAATAGCATATTTTGTTTTTTGTTGTTGTTGTTGAGTTATATAAGTTCTTTTTATAGTCTGGATATCAATATATCCCTTATCAGAGGTATCATTTGCAAATATCTTCTCCCATTTGGTTGGTTGCCTTTTGTTTTGTTGATGGTTTCTTTTGCTGTGCTGAAGCTTTTTAATTGGACATAGTCCCATTCTTTTATTTTTGCTTGTGCTTCCCTTGTCTTTGGGGTCCAGTTCACAAAAGCCTCTCTGAGACCAAGTTCCATACTTTAGTATCTTTGTTTCCATATATGGTAGTCTAGATTCATTCTTTTGCATGTGGCTTTTCAGTTTTCCTAACACAATTTATTGAAGAGGCTTTGCTTTCCCCATTGTATGTTTTTCACTCCTTTGTCTAAAATGTGCTGCCCACATAAATGTGGGTTTATTTCTGGGCTCTTAATTTTGTTTTTTGGTCTATGTGTCTGCTTTTCTGCAAATACCATAATGTTTTCATTAGTGTAGCTTTGTAGTATAATTTGAAGTCAAGGTGTGTGATACCTTTTACCCCTCCTTAGGGGTATTTTTGGTTCTATACAAATTTGAGGATTTTTTGTTCTATTTCTCTAAAAAGTGCCATTGGAATTTTGATAGGAATTGCATTAAATCTGTATATTGCTTTAGGTAATATGGCCATTTTAACTATGTTGATTCTTCCAATCTATGAGCACAGAATATCTTCACATTTTCTTATGTCTTCTTCAATTTCTTTTAACAATGTCTTGTAGTTTCAATGTATATAGGTCCTTCATTTCCTTTAAGTTTATTCCTAGGTATTTTATTTGCAGTTGCAGTTGCAAGTGGAATTTTCTTCACTTTTTCCTAATATTTTATTGTTAATGTATAGAAATGCAATGGATTTTTCTATATTGATTTTGTATCCGGCAACTTTACTGTATTTGTTTATTGTTTCTAGTAGTTTGTTGGTATAGTCTTTAGGGTTGTTTATATATAGAATCATGGTATCATAGTATTTCTAACAATAAACAAGCAGCTATTCAATGAATGTCTTCAGAAGCCCCCTATTTTATTATAGTTAGAGTTTCTGGGTGACAAATGACCTGTTCACATGAGGAAAGCATATTAAGTTTGGGGGCATCTGGTTTGGTTTGAGTGGTGGAAAGAAAGCATGGGCACTGCATTTCCATAGAAAACTCCTAGTGGGATCCCCGTTCACACACAGGTTTCCTTGTTGAAGGGCTAGGTTCAGTATGCTGTGGCCAACCCTGGGAGCTGGGATACGTAAGAGAGAAGAAAAAGGAAAGAGTGGATAGAAAGGGGGGATTATCTGAGAGACTAGACCTGGGTTTAATTTACATTTCTTCTTCATCCTCTGCCTGGGATTCTCCTCATCTCCTAGCACCAACCTTGGCTGAATCTAAGAACTGTTATTTCTAGCCCTGTTAGTTTTTCCACATGTTCCCATATGGTCAAAGTTAAGTAATTTGTCATACTGGTTTTAACAACTTGAAGGGTAGAGATTTGTCACCACTGCACTGTTCAAAGCCATGTTACAAGAGGGGGCACTCCTGAAATCAATATTTTGGGATTTAAAATTTAACACACAAGGTCACCTAATACTGCTTTCATGGAATCTTAAAGAATGGTCCCTACCCATTTTATACAGGTGAACTTGTGCATCCTGAATTAGTATATTAAGTTGAACGCCTTCCAAGCAGGAAAATACATAATGAAAGATACTTATACAGTACTAACTGTATATGAGGGCATTGCTTTAAACACTTGACATATCACTCTTTAAATCCTTACTACAAAGTGTTATTATTCCTATCCTATGAAGTAAGTGAGCACAGAATATTAATGTCACTTGCCCAGGTATCATTGAGTTGAAACAAGGGAGTCAGACTCTGGAGTCCAGGCTTGTAAATGCAACACTAACCATGGCTTTAAAATCACTTTACAGGTATCATTAATTACTGTTAAAATAGTTTAAATATTACATTTCCTAAAAAAATATGGCATGAATTAGGCTAGATAATTTTAAAAAGAACTTTCTAAAATTTACATACTTTAAAAAAATTGATTTTTAGAGAAAGAGGAAAGGAGAGAGGGCATGGAGAGAGAGAATTATCAATATGTTGTTCCCCTTTTTATGCATTCATTGGTCAATTCTTGTATGTCCCCTGGCTGGGAATTGAACCCACCACCTTGGTGCATTAGGATGATGCTCAGCTGGCATTGGGCCAGCTGAGCTACCTGGCCTAAGCTAAAATTCATATACTCTTAAAGAAACCCAAACATGACAAATTAGGTTTGCTTTTTTTCCCATGTAAAGGTACTAATATTGTACTGAGTAAATGAATTATCTTCTGAATGTCAACAAAATATGTAATATGCTCATAAATATTTTGATCATTGTCTCTATGTGTGAAAATTGAAAATACAAGTTCTCTGTTTCATTAAAAAATCTCTATAATTAATGTAATTTAAATGAATTGTATGCATAATAGAATCTAAGAAAAGGATTTTTGAAGCTTCATTACAATTATAGGCACTTCATAGTATAATTGAGCTGTTAGCAATGATATTAGACAAAGCTACTTACCCACCACAAAATTCTTACATTTGCTTTGTGCTTATTAAGAAAAAAATAATTTCATAAGAGAATAAAAAATTATGACAAAGATAGGAAAAACTACGTATTAAAGCTACATTTACCCTAATACTTTTAGTGATTATTAGTATTAGGGATTTGAAATGCATGTTTATTGTAAGCATTGTTTTTTTTTTCACATTTAAGTTCTTAATTCCATTCCTAATTCCATCTCTAATTCCATTGTCATTTTAGACTTTGTTAACACAGTTAAAAAACAATTATATCAAAAACTATGGGAAGAGAAAATAATCTATCAATTTGTTAAACACAATTGACTGGCAATCTGTTTAAAATTTCTATCCCTAGTTTCCTCTGTATATTTAAAATCTATAGTGGAAGCATGTCCCTAAAGAAACCAGAAAATGTCAGAACCAGCACATTCTAGTTCTGCTTAAATCAGTTTTATGAAATAATTACATTTTTGTTTTCTCCCAACTTTGATAGCCTGCTCTCTTTCACTTTTACTAAATTCCCCACCTGCCTACTCTGGTAAAAGAATTGCAACCTGACCTCCACTCCTACTGGTGGCAGTGAACATGCATCTTAAACACTGATAAGCAGCAAAATCCCGTGAGATCCCATTTATCTGTACCATTATCTTAGCTACCTTCTCGAATATGTCCATCTGTAGGGCTTCTAGGTAGATAGGTGTGGGAGGTTGGCCTGTCCTTCAATCAGGAGTCCCTTTTCCTCCCCAAATACAACAGAGGACTCTGAAACCTTGGCTGAGGTACACTAACAGAACTAGCAGTCACAACTTTGCTCACCAGACTACTCAGATTGGCGTGAATGCTCTCAGCCTTAGTGGGTCTTCCTGGATTTACAGACACACTCAGCCCAGGGCCAGAGGCATCTGCCTGATCTTCTGTATGTCTATGAATATTAGGTAATATTATGGGGCTCCTACATGTACCAGATCATGCCTAAAAGCTTCCTATTTCTGCTCACTTTAATGAGCAGTGGTAGATTTGGGATCTCTAAAATAAGAGCCAAAGTGGTAAAAGTAAAAAGAGTCATTGATTGCCCTGGCTGGTGTAGCTTAGTGGATTAAGCGCGGGCCTGTGAACCAAGAGATCACAGTTCGATTCCCAGTCAGGGCACATGCTTGGGTTGCAGGCCAGTTCCTAGCAGGGAATGCACAGGAAGTAACCATACATTGATATTTCTCTCCCTCTCTCCTTCCCTTCCCCTCTAAAAGATAAATAAATAAAATCTTAAAAAAAAAACCAGTCACTGATCAATGAGTAACTATTTCTGTGATCACTTTGATAGAATGTTTTATTTTAAGGGGCTTTGTGGATACCACATGTCAGAGCGAACTAGAAGAGCCACATGTTGAGGGTGGTTAAGCATAAGGTATGTCCTTGGTAGTGTGGGTCTGCACTGTCACAGAAGCAAGTCCTAGGGGGCCCTTACTACCAGAAAGAGAAGTCAATGACAGACAGAGAAGGAAGACCAGAATCTGGAGTGTGAGAAGTTCTCTGGAGTGTGAGAAGGCATTTACTATGCCTTCTACTAACAGAAAGGCATCTAAAATCTGAATTCAGTAATATCTTGAATAAGAACATAAGCTCTGGAATCACTCCACCTTTGGGTTGAATCACCTTAGTCAAGTTTCTTAGCCTCCCCATACCTCAGGGTTTTCATATATAAAATGGCATCAGAATTGTTGGATGGGAACACAGCCATGCTCATTTGTTTATGTATTGCCTATGATTGATTTCACTCTATAATATCAGGGTTTAGAAGTTGTGGCTGAGGCCCACTGGGACTGAATGTCCCACAAAGCCCAGGATATTCACTGTTTGGACTTTTACAGAGAATGTTTGCCAACTGCTCTTCTGGAATGGTGGTTCTGCACTGGGTTGGCCCTGAGTCCCTTTGGGGAAATACGGAGAGTGTGTTTGGTTAACACTGTCTGGAGAGTGCTTCTGGGGCCAGGAACAGAAATGGTAAGCATCTTTAATATGCAACAGTGCCAAGCAATAAAGAGTTCTCTTCCCAAAATGTTAATAGTATCCCCACAGAGACATTAAATATGTGTTCTAAAGTCTCCAAAACAGTACTGAAGCATCCCTATATAGTTTGTGATTTTCATTGAAATGGTTTTAGTATTTCGCTGCTTAGAATACTGTTTGCTAAATAGCAGAGGTTGAGAAGCCAGATGCATCTTGAATCCCTTTTTAACTATGTGGCTGTGGCCAAGCCAGATATTGCACCTCTGTTTCTCTATCAATAAAATGTGAATAATAACATCGTCTGCTTCATAGACTTGCCATCAGGATGAGACAATTGTGTACGCATATAACATAAAATGTTATGTGTACACTCGATGTACACAGCAAACACTCGATGAGTGGTAACTTAGCATGTTTTTTTTGGTGTACTGGTTAAAGTTGAATCACCTCAAATTTCTGCAAATAGCAGAAATCCCGACTGTGATTGATTGAATCACAGTTTCTCACATAGCAAGGCATCCAGCGGTGCAGGCACATAGACCTGATGTCTCTTGTCCTTTGCCTCATGGTTGCAAGATGGTGCTGCAACTTCAATATCATGCCCTTGTTTTGAGGCAGGAGAATGGAAGAAGGGGCACACAAGCTGCACATGTCCTATTTATCGGGGACAGAAAACCTTTCCCAGGTCCTTCCCGGCAGACACTGACTGCCTTTTACTAACTATGTCCTATTAGACAAGTTGCATAACCTCTCTGTGCCTTAGTTTTTTCATATGCAGAATAGAGGATGCTAATGGTATTAATCTAATGCATTATTGTAAAGAGCAAGTAAGCTATGAATTCATGAAACCTTGCTAATTATTTTATAAGACTCTGCTTGAATCAACTGGCTTCCCCAGAGCTCCTGACTTGATGTTCCTTCTCCTGCTCTGTGCCCTTCCATCATTTTATCTGATAAGTTTTCTTTCTGATAAATACGTGGGTAAAATGAAGTTACTAATTATTACAGTAGTTTCACTCAGTGTTCAGTTACACATTTCTGTGATCATGTTGTCATTCCCTCCTTTCTTTCATTTTGTATTTGTTCACTCTGTTCAGCCTAGCATGGCCAAGGCTCTTTTTGTTTTCTTTTGTTATATCTTTCAAATATATTCTATAATAACTTTTAATCATATTATTGGCATTTGCCGTGGAACACCAATAAAATACTTGGATATAAAAATGCAACTTGAAATAAGCATCCTGATTTAATTTTATTATTAAACATTTATGTACTACTTTATATTTACAAAGTGCTTTACAATTATTTATTCGTTAACTGCACTGTTAAACAACATCGACCATCTGGCCAAACTAATGATTTCAAATTGTCCTACTAGTTTGTAGCAGAGGAGTGAAAAATGAAGTCATATTGGATTTTATTCTCTTCAGACAAACCTTTTTGCCCTTCTCTCCTCCTCTGCACAACAGTACAGACTGGCTTCAAAGGAAGGTTCAAATTAGAGGGGACAAGCCTGCCTGTGTTCTCTTCTCTCTGTTGTCCGGTAAGTGTGGGCCTGCCCAGGTTCAGTCCTAGACCATCTTGTCTTCTCCCTCAGGAAGCCTCACTTTTACTCCCACCATCCGCCAGTCCTCTCTCCATCTGTAACTCATCTGTATCCCAAACTAATTCACTATCTTTAAACTTCATTTTTGTCCCAGGTTTTCTAAATTTGATTGTCACTTTCACTTCAGTTATTCTCATCACTCATATACATTCTGCCATACTCAGTAATGCAGGGCCTTTCCTTATGATGTAATCTGAGGTAGCTTTAGGGAATAATTCATGTTCTTAACTCATTGATAATGTAGCAACATTAATGACAGAACGAATCCTGATTTTTTGAGTAGTAAAGTCATTATTAAATTCTATGGTAAAATTGGAAACTATAGAATTTGATGTTCTTCTTTAAAGGCATTTCTGCAGGGAGGTGATGCTGAATAGCACTTAGTCCCAAAGGACAAACTTTAGGGAGGAAACAGATATGAGGCTATCCTACACTTGAGAATAACTTAATGGGTATTCATGAATAGTTATGGGAAATCTATTATGTACCAGAAAATCAGCTTTGAATGTAATCACCTTAAATATAAATGACACTACTTTTTATCCACATAACCCACAGGATTTGACAGTTAAGTCTCTTCCTTTGGAAATAGGTCTTTGCAATACTATACTTACTAACCCACCTTCTTTCTGATATGTTCTCTAGATGATACAATCTATAATACAACCACTTTTGCCTCATGTTTTAAAAGCTAAGTTTTAAGAAATGTAGATAGTCCAGTCCATCTCCTTTAGCATACATTTAATGGAGATGGAGAAATCAACATTATTTTTTTCATGTAACCTAAACAGTTTTTTTATTGCTTAGCTTTATCTTCTCCACAATATAACAGTTTAAAATTTCCTTGTAGGCTGCAATTTTTAACAGTTTAGAAGTTTAGCTTTTCTCCAAACCTCATATTGAGTCTCTACAATAGTTAAATATTATGGATCCTACATGAGAGTTACAAGTCTTTACACTGCTTTCAGGTAGGGGCATTTGGGAATGAATGGGTAACAAATATTTCACTCTGGAACAAGAGCAAAGAGAGCTTTATAAACTTCTTTAAAACATAATTTAGCTATTCTCTCAAGCTAATTAATGTATGCTAGTTTTGGGGAGAAAGTTGAAATAGGAAGGCATTAAGAAAATTTACTTACAAAAAGAGGTCAAAAACAGGAAAAAACATGCTTATTTTCATTTTTAAAGGCAGAGTTTTAAAAAATTTATTGTGGAGATTTCCATGAAATGTAAAGGACCTTCAGTTTTTACAGAATACTATAAGCAGCAGACCCATCTTTGTCTTGGGAACTTATATAACATGGGATTAACTTAAAATGATCAAAGTTATTCCAAGTCCCCACAATTTTGTCACCTAATTTAACATTTTAATATCCAGAAAATAAGGTTTATTTTACAAAAATATATCACTTAATATAGTACGCAGTGTAGGACCCCTGTAACCCCATATTATATATACCTAACATATAATATATAGAAATAAATAGGATAGATATAAATATATAGAGGAATATATATTTAAAATATATAATAATAAATACAGTATAGCTAAGAAAAATCCATACTCTAGACTATTAAATATCAATACTTGCCATAATAAATTAGCAGTTTGGTTGCTTGCATCAACCAAGAATTTGTTATATAATTATGATAAATAGCTATGTCTGCAGTTTATCCAGCTATTTCTGCAGGAATTTAAATTAATATCCTTTTGTAAGGTAGTAGATTTCTTTTGCTACTACTAATGCAGTAAAAAGACTATTTCCAAGCTCAGGAATAAGCAGCAAAAACCCTTAATTTGAATTTATAGCCTTCAGAGACAATCTGCAATACAACTTAACTGTCCTAACCAATTTATTTTAATTAATATGATTTGTTCTATAGATTTAAGTGGAGAGTTACATACCGACAAATAGGACAACTAGAATGCTAACAGTAACATTTTAAATAGTTATGGCTTAGGGAAAACATAAATGGAAGCATAGCCATCAGTGGTAATGGAAGCTGAACTTTTCTGTTACTTGTAAATCATCCATATCTCCAAAGAGAATTCATTCCCACCAGTGGATTTTTAAAATTATAAGAGTTTAGATAGAAGGCCAAGGTCATGCTGTTTGGCCAGCATTGAGTGCTGATGTAGAAGAAATGCCATTTGCTAAGAGAAGTGTCAAGAATACTGTATATTGCCAGAACCACATTGCTGATTTTTCTCAGTGTAATGTGTAATTTAATGAATCTAAAGAAAAAGTCTTTTTTTTTCCTAGTTAAATTTGGTACACCTGGAAATGTCCATGGACTGTGCTCTATAGACACTTGGTGTCTATTCCATTTATTAACTTTTTTTATGTTAAAAGGTACTTAAGCTGTGTCAAGCAATACTATTCTTGCTGTAAAAATTAGAAAAATTCTCTTTTCTTCAAGAAAGAAAGGATTATGCATTTACACCTCAAAATTTCCAAAAATCGAATGTATTTTGACTAGCCAGTTTAAAGTTGATGCCAACATAGGCATCAACCTTGTTTTGGCAACAGAGATTGGCACAAGGCTTACCCATTGCCCTAACCACTCCCTGGGATACCCATCTGAATGAAAGCACTGTTTTGAAACATGTGGTCCAATGGGTAAAGAGCCTGTTTGCAGCCTCTGTTACTAATAGCAACATTGTATTTAGAAAAGCATTCAAAATATAGTCTGGGCTCATGTTTTATTCAAAATTGGGACTTCCAGCCAAGATGGAGGCATAGGTAGAGGCACTGTGCCTCCTAGCACAACCAAGATAGGGATAACAACAATATAGAAACAAAATAACAACCAGAACTCACAGAAAATTGAAGTGTACAGAAGTTGGACACCCAAGGATTTAAAAATAGACACGTTCATCCAGACCAGTAGGAGGCGCAGAGTCCTGCCCCAGCGAGGGACATGGAGCGTGAGAGCTGAGCAACCTGGGCGGTGCGCAAGTCCGCAGCAGGCAGACCCTGGGACAAGGCGGCCATTGTGAAGCAAGACACTGCGCTCAACTCAGGGTCCCAGCACCAGGAAATAGAGCTTTGGGACACTGACTGAAAAGGAAGGTCCTGCGGGGTGCACAGGCCCACCCACACCGGAATTGGTGCCAGAGGGGCCCAGTTAGCTTGCAAAAAGCAGCGGAAGGGTCTGAGGTCCTACAGAGA
>CM052540.1:136663424-136701369 GCA_028533065.1 Trachops cirrhosus | reverse complement strand
CTAAAGAACTTATGACACATGGACATGAACTAAAGGGGGGAATGTGGGTGGGAGAGGGTGTTCAGGGTGGAGGGGAATGAAGGGGGGATAATAGGACAACTGTAATAGCGTAATCAATAAAATACATTAAAAATAAAAAAAATTGGCTAAGAATTTAGAAAGATTAAAACTCTTCTAGAGTCCAGAGCTCTACATGGTTAATAGGGCCATTACTCTTTGTTAAGTCACTGCCTATATGTTTATATTCATATAGGTTCCAAAGTTCTTTCCTTTCATTCTTTCAGTAATCAAAGTATTTACTGAATGCTTGCTATGGCACTAGGCTTAGAGCATATAATAATAGCTAATACTTACTTAGCAGTCTCCACTTGCCAGGCACTGTTCTAAGTACTTTATATCTATTAGTTCATTTAGCCCTCATAGCAACTTTATGAGATGGGTGAACTATCATTACTGCTACAGACCAGGAGTTACCCAAGGTCACACACTGATCATTGGTGGAGCCAGGATCCTAACCCAAGCAGCTGGCTCCAGAGTTAAATGCTTTTAACCAGTGTAGCACATCTACTGCAACTTATGCCTCTCTGTGTCTCTCTCTGTTTCTATGTCTTCTGTAACAATAAGTGAAATATGAGCTGCTCTCATGGAGCTCACAGTTTGATAAGACTTTGTATCCACTCTGTATACATCATAAAATTAACTAATGGAGAGAAAAAGGTCTCTTTGTACCCCATGTGCCAGGCCATAACTGTATCTGAGCAGAGTATGTTCCAGACCCACTTGAGTTGAAATGCCATTACCTTCACAGTGGTGGCAGATTAGAGCCTTTCAAAATAACTGACATTGCCTCAGCTCCCAGGGAATGAAAGGGTTGCCCCCTCACTTCCTTTCTTCACCCCTGGGAGACTAGTAGGAAGTGCTGCTTTCTCTAACTTCATGCTGGCATCAAGGAGGTTGAGAGGCATGATAAACAAGATCTTTACCCTCATAGAACTTTCATTCAAATGGACCTCAAATTTATTTTAAGAGAGTATTTTATTTTATGGCCCTTCAGTAAGCTCTGGTGCCCTCATCAACAGCTACACCAAATATGGAGTGCATCACGTGTCCAGAGTTGGTCACTCCTTCCAAGAGTCTTGGCGTGATCTCTTCTTGCTATTTCAGCTTACGATATTTAACGTGAGCTAACTACTACAATGTGGGACTCCCACCGATGAATTTCAAGTTTAATCATTTATTATTTTATCTTTTGAGAGTAGTTTTCTATACATTAAAAAAAACATTTCAACCAAGTTGGGTTCAAGTTTGGCAAAATGCATGAAAGTAACACCAAGTCTAAGCTCATTTTGCTTGCATTTCTTCCTTGTTTCTAATTTAATAAATGTTTCCCAGAATGGAGTTTGCAAATCAAAGTATACATATAAAATGCTTACTTGTTCCCTTTGGGTTCTGTGTCAAATGTATACATTTCACAGATATAAATATAAGACATATTTGCCAAGGGATTACATTTGCTATGTGGCAGCCTCATGGCTTAAAGTATAAAAAATTCATACCTTGTCATTTATGAATTGCATTCCCCCCATTTGTATGTGATATAGAACTTGTTTGAGTACTAGCTAAAAATGTTCATGATACTATTTCATATGTAAGTATTGCCCCACACACACACATACACATACAACCTCTTTTTGCCTGAAGAGGTCAAACAACACCTAAAAACTACAGTCCTTTTAAATGATAAAAACCCTCTGTCCTTTGTTCATTTACTCATCTTTCTTCTAACTACATCCAATCACCGACCCTATCAATCCATTTCTTTTGATATATCTTTTAGTCTGATGGGTGTCATAATAGGAACACAGCATGAATACCCTTTAATACTTAGAGCCCCCCACCCAAATTTAAACACCTTCCTTGCTAAGCGGAATGTATACACTGACTAACCCCCACAGCTCTCACCCTGGATGCCCTCTCTCTATTTCATTACCATTTGGTGCATGGACACATCATCTGAATGATATTTGTCTTGACAGGTAGTGGGAAAAAAAGCTTGTCCCCAAAAGCTGTGCCATGTTTCTAGCCCTCTCACTACAGAGCTGATGCATTAAATGGAGTCCAACTAGGACCACTGGTATTTTCCCTGAGAAAACCCTATATATGCTGTCAATTTCATTAGAAACTGGCCCTTTGCTCTGTCTTTCCAATGATCTCACCCATTATCTCTCATACCCTAAAACCCTATCATTCTCCAGAGAATAGATTACCTCTCCACATATCCTTGTCTCATTGCTCCCAGACAACTGCGTGTGACCCGTTCCAACTTCAACCGTACTGTTTATAGTCATTTTAACATCTGTCATCTCAGCTTAAGGTGTGATTGTGTTTAATAATGCTTCATTTTTGCAGTGGGTGCATCTTAGCTATTGTGGTATACAGAAAATTCTGACTGACATTCCCAGAACTTTTTGGAGCCAAAGTAAATCAAGTACTGTGTTACCTCTTCCTATGACTGTCAGGTGACTAACCCAGCACAACTGCTAATATGTTGAGAGAGGGCATCCCTCCTTTGAGAGCCTTCTTCCTTAACTTCACAGTCTTACAGCACTGACTTTTATTCCTCTCTTCTGAGTTCTTCTCCCTAATATTATAAAGCTTAATTTCAAATGTACCAGTTAACTGCCATTAAATTTAACTTCCAAAAGGAGTCCATGTTTTGACCAAGTTAAATAACTTCCTTCTATATTTAACTATACAAATTAAAGGTTGAATGTTACTTTTTATGGAAATAGCTGGGAAGAATTAACAATAAACAGCTGACAATGAGATATTTAGTAAACAAAGTCATTATAGTTACTTCTATCTTGCCCAGCTATCCTTATTTACAAAACCCTATGTATTTGGCAAAAAAGTAGCAAGTCTAATTCAATTATAGGCAGTTAACTTTCATGGGTTATCCTCACTGACATACAAAGTTTTGTGATGAGTTCCTGCTACTGTATTACAATTCCAAGTTCCACATCAAATTTATTAAATTATCTTTATTGTTAAAATCTATCATTGGTTCAGCAATATACAGTAGAACCAATAATATGTATTGATGTTTGATATGTGTAAATTTTTTTGTAAATTTAGTTACAAAAAAGAGAGTCTTTGCCAGTTCTTTAATTTATAGGTGGTAGAATGTACTCAAGAGGATCTTACCTAACAAATCAGAATTATCATTTAAAAATATGAAAAAACCTGTCACAGGCCAGTTCTTCTTTAACATTAGCTAGAAAATGAACTCTGCCCAAGGAATATTGTACATTAATGACTCAATGCATAAACACTTGACCATCAAAAAAGCACTGAGTTTGAAAAACTGCTTTTTTCTTAACCTAACCCTGTATATACGAAACAGATTCATTACTGCTGAGATATGCTGCATCTGTAATTTCATTTTCACAAAACTTCCACACATCTCCACAGAATCCAGATTAGTTCTCTCAGTAAATAACGATGACATTATCATTATTAGTGTTCATAGGAAATCCTATTTAAAAGCACAACAGGAAAGTTACTACACAGTAGCCCCCTACACCAGCAAATACATAGAAACACAAATACACACCTCTAGATAATAAAACATTGGAAAATTATAAGGATAATCAAGAAAATGCTTTATCTTAGCTATGGTTCAGCCAGTCAGCCAACTTTAGCCAATGTTATTGCATCACCCCATTATTTTTAAAATGTAAGAAAATATTAGTGATCAAATAAGATAAGGAAAAATGTCAAACTAATTATGAAATGAAACTGAACTATCAAGAAATGAAATACTCTGTGTCATTAACCTTAATTTCTGTATCACATAGAAAGCAGAAAATACTTCAGATAAAATGCTCAGATTGCAAACTGTGAAGTATTTCACATTAACCTCCTCCTAGATTCTGTGGGTTTCTTTTCTGGGTTTTCCTATTTTTAATAACTAGAATTTTATTCCCATTCATTTGCTACTAACCTGGAATTGCCTCTGGGATCTGAAAATTGAATTGATGAAGTATAACCAAACTCTTTATAAAGAAGAGCCATTTCTAAAATCCCCAAAACTCCCCTCAGTTTTAATATTCTTGTATTTTGTTGTGGAATCCATTAATATTAGAGAGAGAAAGTGAAGAAAGATAGGAAAGCAGGATATGGGGTACCTATGCTTAAAACTGTGAGCTGTGATGGGGTCAAATGGATGGTTATTTTTATGTGTGAGATAATAGTAAGTACTAGTAATACTAGTCTAGACTCCTTTCAAAAACTACTAAACTGCTTAATAAATGAGTCTTAGAAGCTGTACACAGTCCATAGAACAGATTGATCAAAATTTTGATATATTAAAACAAATAGTTTTAGCAATATATTAAGCATGAAGGATAACACATTGAACATGCCAATTATTGCCCCTTGTGGAACTTACATTTGTGGCAGAAATAAATTTTGGAGAAATAATCAAATGAATTAATGAATGGCAGTACTGTAAAAGTCAATAGTTAGGTCCTTTTTTAAAAAGATTTTATTTATTTATTTTAGAGAGGGGGAAAGGAGGGAGAAAGAGAGGGAAAGAAACAACAATGTGTGGTAGCCTCTTGCATAGAGGCTACCCCTACTGAGGACCTGGCCTGCAACCCCAGGCATGTGTCCTGACTGGGAATCGAACCAGCAACCTTTGGTTTGCAGGCTGGCACTGAATCCACTGAGCCACACCAGCCAGGGCCAATAGTCAGGTCCTTTATACTTCAACAATTATTATAGTTTTCTATACATGGATCCTGTACATTTTGGTTAGGGTAATTCCTAAGAATTTTGTGATGTGTGTATTGCTATTATTCAGAGAATTTTTCTATACCTTTTTTTTTCTTATTAGGGTATTGATACTTTTTTGTGTGTTTCATAGCCTTATTGGTTTTTGTTTTAGAGGACTTTATGTGGTATTTTTGAGTTTTCTAAGGAATACTCTGCAATTACTGACCATTTTCCATTTTACTCTCCAACAGTTAGTCCATTATTTCTGATTTGTGTCTTACTGCACTAGCTAGAAATTCTAAAATAATGTTGAATAAGATGATTAGGAATTCCATCCCCCCTTGATTTTAATATGAGTTCTGGTTTTATAATTAATATTATATGATGTTACCTGTCTTCTTAGATATAATTTTTTATGATAAGGAAGTATCTTTCCTTCATTTATTTTTTTTAAGATTTTATTTATTAGGAATGGGTTCTTTATCAAATTCTTAATTACTATTTCTCAGTTGTCTAGAGTATGACTTTAAGTAATTTTTTTCAAGAAGGGCATTGGTGCTATAATCTATAAATTTTTGAATAGCTGAGAATTCTTCTGTCATCACACATAAACATCTAGGAGGGCATATAATTCTTAGGTTACAAGTTTTCTCCTTAATATGCAATAGACAGGTAGGAACGCAAAATTGTACAGCCACTTTGGGAAGTGTTTTGGCAGTTCATTAAAAAGTTAAATATACACCTACCATATAACCCAGCCATCCCACTCCTAGGTATCTACCTAAGAGAAATGGAAATTTATGTTCACACAAAACCCTGTAAATAAAAGTTTATAGCAGCTTTAGTCACAATAGCCCCAAACTGTAAACCACACAGATGTCCTTAAACCATTTCCTACTATGGGAGAGCACGCATCCATAAGAAAGCACAAACTGCTGGTTCACACAACAACTTGTATAAATTTTAAATGCATTTTCCTAAGGAAAAGAAGACAGAATCAAGTTGCTATATGTTGTGTGATTCCATTTTATGTGCCCCTCTTTAAAAAATTAGTGGCTGCCAGTGGTTGGAGTGGGAAGAGAGATTATTGATAAAGGGGTAACTCTTGTTTTGGGGGATGATGAAATTGTTCTGTAGGGAACTATATTGGTGGACACATGACTCTTTGTATTTGTCCAAACACGTAGAACTGTACACCCCAGAGAGGGAATTTTATTGTATGAAAGCAACAACAAAATCAGCATGGATGGCGGGGGAATTTGGAATGCAGACCATGACAAGGGAATCTAACTATACTTCAAATGAATCACATAGTTGCCCTGAAGGCAATGGGGGAGAAAGGAGCTGACCTAAGAAATTCTGGAAAGCTATGTTTTGACTGAAAACTTTAAGGCTAAAGACAAAAAACAACTGTTCACTATCACTATTCTGTAGTTGGTAATGTGTTCTTCACGGAGAAATGGGTTAGGACATCTAAAACTACTTTTTCAGAATTTTATTTTATATTTTAGATTTTAAAGGTATTTCAGATGCTTTTAAAGACATTTTATTTATGTTTATATACTAGGGTTGACTTAAATGAATTTAGAAAATGAGAGTCAGTTTTTTCACTGTCAAGAGAAAGAAGTTACAAATAAGGGAGAAAATCTAGAATGAGCTATGCTGTATTGGATTAAAATTGGAGATATCAGTATGATCATTAAAAAAATACACATGTAAATGATACAGAAATATACTGTGCATGAGCTAGTATCCATGCATGTATTTCCTAGGTCTGTCTACTGGAAGGGGATACAAAGTACTCCAGCTGCAATAAGTACATCCAGCACCAAATCTTGGTTTCTAATTCCATTCCACATAGAAAAAGCAGGACTCTGCAGAAATTGCTGATTCTAGGGCTGCGGCAGGAAAAACACAATACAAGTATGGAGCATCAGAAAACAAGGAGGTAAAAAAAAAGGTGGGGGACAGAAGAGCCAGCCTGGAAAATTTGCCAGTTACCAAAATTAGAACAGCATGAGCAACAAAATATATAACAATAACATTACAGTATACTAATGCAAATAAATAAATAACTGATAAATAGGGAAGAAGTGACAAGTTTTCCTTTAATAACAGTTCTAATTAGTAAACATGAAGGAATGAGGTAAACAAATCCTTAAAGCACCATGGTAATAATTTCCACACAATGGATGCTAAAATTAGTGGGTGAAAGTTAATGCAAAAATAGGACATTTGCACAAGATCAAAGCAATCCTCCAAACTATTTAGTAATTATCAAGGAAAAATAGTAACAACAGTAGAGAATCCTAACAAACACTAGCTTAACCAAGTGACCAAGCATCAGCACTAATAAGACATACTCATTTTGTTTAATCCTTGACTGGACAGACCCAGCAGGGCACACAGCCTCTAGGTTCCCTTCTCCTTCGCGCAGAGTCTTAATCTAATCATGAGCAATCATCAGACCAACCCAGCCTGAGGCACGGTCCATAAAATAACCGACCACACCCTTCAAAAATGTCAAGGTCCTGGAGGACAAAGATTTAGGAACTACCACAGACGGGAGATAAGGAGACAGGACAACTAAATGCAAATAACAAAAGGACATTAGTAGAAAAACTGGTGAAATCTAAAAAAGTTCTCTCCCTTAGTTAGTAATGTCCCAGTGTTAATTTCTTCATTTTATTTTTGCTTATATAAGATGGTAAACATAAGGGGAATCTGGGTGAAGGGTTATGGGAAATCTATGTACTTTTTTTGCTGCTTCTATAAGTCAAAATGTAAAAAAGATAGTGCCAAAAAAATATTGTAGATGTGCCATCATCTAATGGCCTCACAGAAGTTGAAGGTCAGCCTAATTTTTGTCCCTTTTTAGGTGTTTTCTTTTTTCCTGCCTGGATGCTTTAAATCCATTTCTTCTTACTTGGAATTAAGTTTTATATGTTACTTTGATTTTATGTAGGGTCATTTAAAATCTTTTTTTCCCCAAGTTTTATCCATTTTCATTTTCATTTGGCCTCTTATTACATCTCATTTTTTTCTCTTTTTTTGCCTTACAGGTTGTAACCTAAGGCTTTCTTTAGTTTGTTCACAGAGGCTGTGTCTTATAGTAGGAACTGAGAAAACCACAGTGTTCTAACATTTTTGTCTGATTCCCATATTAAGCATATTTCTGTGGCATTTTTTCTTTTCAGGGTAATTTTCACTTTCCCTTCAGCTGGAGCACATATTCACAAGCACCATTTGGTTCATTGGATAATTTATCTTCTAGATAGGAGAGGTCTGTCTGGATCACTTCCATCATCCTGTGATTCACAGAAAACCATCGACAACAGGTTTACTGATTGATTTTGAGGCTGTGAGGTTTTTTAAAAAATCAATTTTAGTGTTTTTACAGTTATTGTTCTGGGTGGTTCGAAGAGTTTCATTAGGGGTGGTTAGATAGAGCACATTTTAAATCAGAGTTACCTACCCAAAATATCTACATTTTTGAAATACCAATTTTAGCAGTATCTCCCAACATGTTTCTGTTGAGGAAGAATATTTGCATTGTAAGCATTATATCTGGAACCCCTATGCTCAAGAACCAGAAAAAAAGAATGTGAAGTGATAGTTTATATTTCACAGGAAAATTTAAGCGAGAGATTTGTTAGTTCTCCACAATAAGAATTATGAAGTTAGGTAGTGACCTGGGAACCAATGAAGCTGATTACAAAATGAATATTTAAAAGGTCTTCTGATTTAATGTGCTCTTGTTTCCATTCACTTTATTCTTTATAAGCAAAGAGCCCTCTGTAAATATTGTTTTAAGGATTATCAGTCTTCATTTTTCAAATTTATCCAAAGGCTATAATTTAAATCATAATACTGGATTTAAAAATGTAAACAATTACTAAACCCCTTTCCTTTAGCTAACAAGAATGCCAATGAAATTAGAGTCAATTAAATAATTGCTTTGTTAATCTAAGGTATTACTGCTATAAGACATGCTGTGGCCCATCCAGCCAGTTGGATAGCTAGGAGAGAACAAAACTCCGTCAATGTAAAGAGAATGGGAAGCAGCATATTGTAAAAACTTGATCCAACAAAGAGTAAAACACTTACTTATTGAAATTTTGATGCATCAGCTTCATACTTTATAGTTTAACCACAGCAAAAGATGAAAAAGTCCTAAGAAATTTTAAAGCTTGTCATTCGATTTAGATGAAACTTAGTGTGCGACAAATTATGTCTCCAGCTACGATTTAACTAGACTTCTGTCATGCTTCTGCTTTCTGGACACCAGCTGTAGGGAACTGCTTTGTCTCTGTGACCTGAAATCTAGTTGCATCTTTCAAATAGCTCTTCATTAGTGAGTCATCACTCCTGACAGTATGTTTAAATTCCTGATTACTATATAGAATTCCTTTATGATTTGATTCCTTCTCACATACACAGTCTCATCCTCCATCATGCTTCTTCCATCCTCCCTGTCAGTAAGAACTTCATCTCTCCCTGCAGACTGCTGGCGCACATTCACCCCTTGTACATGCCAGAGAATAGCTAAGTATTCCCTGTGAATTACTGAACTCTCAGGATAAAAATTAAAATACCCCTTCTTTGGCCAAGTTTTCTTTATCCACCTCTGTCTCTAGTCTCCTCCTCAGCTTCTGCCAGGAAAATTATCCTAGTTTTTCCCTTATGATAATACTGAGTTACGTCATATTACTTCTAATATTATGTACCTTGACAGATTATTTGCAATTTTTTTTTTAAACTTTTGTGTCCCCTACCATGTTATTCTTCACCTTTTTGAGGGCAGAAAGAATGTATTATCACAATAATTTCAGAACCTAGTGAAGTACCTGGTAATATTGCTCAGCATATATTGGGGGGATGAATGATTAATAGGCAAGTAGCACAGTGGTCTCTCTAGGAGGGTTTAGAACAGGTTCTCAGTCATTACAACCTTTCCTGTCAACTCCCTCCTGCTCTGCCCCAAGTGTTTTTGTGGACCTGCACACAGAAGAGCAAGAAAGAGAATTTTTTTGTTTTAATTATTTCTGACCCAGGTTCAGACTGCACCAAAAGTACATTCAGAGGTTGCTCCTTTGGAAAGCTCTTATGGATATTAAGGGTGGAAGGAAGGAAAGGAGAAAGCCAAGAACAGGTAGGATTATCATGCATTGGATTCTATGTTATTCCTTCCATATATATTACCTCATTTAATTCCAAAACAACAATAGCAGATCCTCAAATAATATCATTTCATTTTAACATTGATAGGATTCTATAGGAACCTCACTCTTATTTATATATATTAGCCTGTGGTAAAGTTGGTTTTATTATATATATATCATTTTGTTTAAAGTCACAGAACCTACCAACATTGAGGACTTACTGTATTCAGAGTAAATTTTATTATCCCAATTTTTATAGTTAAGAAAACTGGGTTCTTTACCTAATTTGTACTAGACCACACAGCTGACCAGTGGCCAAGCTAGAATTTATATTTGAGTTGGCTCATTCAAAACTTGGTGCTCTTGGAATATGGAAATTAAAGACCTTTTAGTTCTACAAAAAACTGTAATGACACATTCTGTGAGTATCCTAAACTTGATGCAGTTTTGTTTTGCAACTTTAAACAATAACCTTTGGAAATATATGCCTATTATGTGTATTTATCATTCTTAGCTACATTTAGTAGTCATTTATCTATTGGACATTTATTGGAATTTACTGTGGGCCAAACACCAAGCTGAACACATGGCATATAAGCATGTCTAAAGGGTAGGTTAAGAATAGTATGGAAAATGAAGAAGCCAAAGAACTTATATATATGACCCATGGACATGAACTAAGCAGGGGGATGGTGGAGGGAGGGGAGTGCAGGACAGAGGGGAATAAAGGGGAGCAAAAAATGGACAACTGTAATAGCATAATCAATAAAATATTTTAAACATAAAGTACTTAGTACATTAAAAAATAAAAATAAATAAAACACAGCCCCAGTACTTAAGCAGTTCCTTTGTCATTTTCTTAGAAGCATTCTCATTCTGTAAACCTACTGGCCTTCCCATTCATGGTTTCTCTATTTTTTCTTCTGCCTTTAAACAAATTAACCACTCACATCAATATATACCTCATACTATTTATATTAGAATGTTTTATCTGCTTTCTGCTCTTAGTCTAAACGTAAGGATCAGGGTGTATCTTTTCCATAGTCAATAAACTCTCTAATTCTTTTCCTTCAATTCCCATTCCTTACCCCCTCTGCTTTGGTAACCATCAGCTTGTTCTTCATATCTATAGGTCTGTTTTTGTTTTGTTTTGCTCATCTATTTTGTGTTTTTAAGACTCCACATATAAGAGAGACTATATAGTATTTGTCTATGTTGGGCTTATTCCGCTTAGCATAATATGCTCTAGGCCCATCCATGTTGTAACGAATGGCAAGATTTCATTCTTTTTCACTGCCAAATAATATTCTAGTGTGTGTGTGTGTGTGTGTGTGTGTGTGTGTGTGTGTGTGTATGCCACATTTTCTTTATCCATTTATTTATTGATAGACATTTAGGTTGCTTCCATATCTTGGCTATTACTACTACTGCTGCAATGAACATATAAATGCATATATCTTTTTTAACTAGCATTTTTGTTTTCCTCAGTTAAATACCCAGAAGTGGAATTGCTGGATCATATAGCAGCTTTATTTTCAAGTTTTTGAGGAATTTCCATACTGTGTTTCATAGTGGCTGCACGAATTTACAATCCCACCAACAGTGCACAAGGGTTCCGTTTTCTCTGCACCCTAGCTAACATTTACTATTTGTTGATTTATTGATGATAGCCATTCTGACAGTTGGTACCTCATGTGGTTTTAATTTTCATTTTCCTAATGATTAGTGATGTTGAGCATCATTTTGTATGTTTGTTGGCCATCTGTATGTCCCCTTTGGAGAAAAGTATGTTCAGGGCCTCTGCCCATTTTTTAATTGGATTATTTTTTGATGTTAAATTGTGTGAGTTCTTTATATACTTTGGATATTAAGCCTTTATAGGGTGTGTTATTGGCAAATATAGTTTCCCTTTCAGTAAGTTGTATTTTTGTCTTGTTGATGGTTTTCTTCACTGTGCAAAAACTTCCCATTTGTTTATTTTTTCTTTAATTTCCCTGTTCAAGGAGATATATCCAAAAAGATAGTTCTAGGAGAGATGTCAGAGTTTACTGCCTGTTTTCTTCTAGGAGTCTTATGGTTTCAGGCCTAACATTTCAGTCTTTAATCCATTTTGATTTTATTTTTTGCATGAGTCTACTCAGTTTTTCCAACATCACTAATTGAGGAGACTGTATTTACCCTATTGTATATCCTTGCCTCCTTTGTTGTAGATTAACTGACATATAAAGAAGGATTTTTTTAGGCTCTCTATTTTACTCCATTGATCTATATGTTTTCATGCCAGTACCATGCTGTTTTGATTATTGTAGCTTTGTACCATAGTTTGATATCAGGGTGCATGATACCTCCCACTTTGTTCTTTGTCAAGATTTCTTTGGCTATTTGGGATTTTTTTGTGATCTTTATGTAAATTTTAGGATTAGTTGTTCTAATTCTGAGAAGAATATCTTTGGTACTTTAATAGGGATTCCATTGAATCTGTATATTACTTTAGGTAAAAAGGACATTTTAACAATATTAATTCTTCCAACCCACGAGCAAAGTATATTCCTTCATTTATCTGTATCTTTTCTATTTCTTTTATAAAGTCTTATAATTTTCAGAGTATAGGCCTTTAACTGCCTTGTTTAAATATATTCCTAGGTGTTTTATACTTTTTGAAGCAATTATACTTGGGATTGTTTTCTTAATTTCGTCATATCACTTGTTATTGGTATCGAAATGCAACAGATTTCTGTATACTGATTCTGTATCCTGCAGACTTACTGGAGTCATTTATTATTTCCAATGGTTTTATGCTGAAGTCTTTGGGGTTTTCTATAAAGAGTATCATATCATCTGCAAATAATGAGAGTTTTACTTATTTCTTCCAATTTGGATACCTTCCATTTCTTTCTCTTGTCTGATTTCTGTGGCTATGACCTCAAGTACTGTGTTGAATTGAAGTGCTGATACAGGCCATCCTTGTCTTAGGCCTGACCTTAACAGGAAAGGCTTTCAGCATTTCACCATTGAGTATGATATTGCTATGGGTTTGCCATATATGGCTTTTATTATGTTGATATATACTCCTTATATACCCAGTTTGTGAGAGTTTTTATTATAAAGGAATGTTGAATTTTGTCAAATAATGTTTTGGCATCTAGTGAGATAATCATATGGTTTTTATCATTTATTCTTTTCACATTAATTGATTTACAGATGTTGGACCATTCTTGAATCCCTGGATGAACCTCACTTGGTCATGGTGTATAATCCTTTTAAAAGTATTGTAGAATCTGGTTTGCTAAAAATTGGTTAAGAATTTTTGCATCCATTTTCATCAAGGATATCAGCCTGTAATTTTCTTTTTTTGTAATGTCTTTATCAAGTTTTGGCATCAGAGTAATGCTGGCTTTATAAAAAAAATTTGAAAGAATTTCTTCACTTTTAATTTTTGAGATAGTTTAAGAAGAATTCTTTGAATATTTGTAAAATTCACCTGTGAAGCCATCTGGACCTAGACTTTTATTTGTTGGGAGTTTTTTGATTACTGCTTCAATTTTTTTTCTAGATGTTGGTCTGTTTAGATTATGTATTTTTCCTGGCTCAGTCTTAGAAGGCTATATACTTCTAAAAATGTATTCATTTCTCTTATATTATCAAATTTCTTGGCATATAATTATTTATATTATTCTTTAATGTTGGGGTATTTTTGTATTTCTGTGGTATCAGTTGTAACTTCTTTTTCATTTATGATTTTATTTATTTGGCCTCTTTTTTCCTTGATGAGTTTAGCTAAAGGTTTATCTATCTATCTTTTCAGAGAACCAACTCTTATTGATCTTTTCTATTGCTTTTTAAATATCTATTCCATTTATTTCCTTTCTGAACTTAATTATTTTCTTCCTTCGGTTGACTTTGGATCTTGTTTGTTCTTTTTCTAGTTTCTTTAGGTGTAGTATTAGATTGTTCATTTGGGATTTTTCTTGTTCTTAGGGTGGATCTGCATAGCAATGAACTTCCCTCTTAGACTTGCTTTTGCCATATCCCATAAATTTTGAAAAGTTTTGTTTTCATTTTTAATTATTCCAAGATGGTTTTTGATTTCTTATTTGAGTTCCTTTTTGATCCATTGGCTGTTTAGTAGCATGTTGTTCAGTCTCCATATATTTGCATTTTTTCTAGTTTTCTTCCAATTGATTTCTAGTTTCATGTTGTTGTGGTCAGAAAAGATGCTTGCAATAATTTCAATCTTTTTAAATTTATTGAGACTTTCATTGTGGCCTAATATGTGGTCTATGGAGAATGTTCATGGCACTTGAAAAAAATGTGTATTCTGCAATTTTTAGATTGATGTGAGTGAAGTATTAAAATCCTCTACTGTTATTGTGTTACTGTAGATTTCTCCTTTTACGTCCATTAATAATTGCTTCATACACATAGGTGTTCCTAAGTTGGGTGTGTAGATATTTCAAATTGTTATATCTTCTTGGATTGGCTGCTTTATAATTGTATAATGTCCTTCCTTGTCTTTTTGTGAAAATTTTTTTGTTTTAGAGTCTATTTTGTCTGATATAAGTATTGCTACTCCAGTTTTCATTTCATTTTCAATTTTAATGTAGTAGGTGTCCTGTAGGATCCAGTGGCACAGTGTCCTCTCTCACTCAAGCTGCGTACTTGAGGTGTGACATTTTTGTGGGCTAAATACAACTTTCTCTTGTAGTTGAGCCTTGATTGCTGTTGGTAGTTCAATGGGAGGTATTTGCCCAGGCCAATCAGCTGCAAGGACTGGCTGTGTCCACTTACCACCAACCTCTGCCGTCCACGGAGGATCGGCTGTGCAGAAGCAGGATGGAAGTGCCCTGATGTAGTCTGTAGAAATCCACTTGGTGCACAGCCCTAGGGTTTCCTGGGTGGTACAGGCCAAGGCCAGCCCTTACCTGTGTTCTGCTGGGGCCATCCCACATGAGCTATAAAGCAATCTGAAATGGTTGCTACTTGTGCTTGGCTGTTGAGATTCCCAGGTGAAGCCAAGCTGTGAATCTAGGTTGGCTGCTGCTACTGCCAGATCTGGGGCTACTTAGCAAGAGGTATAGGGGCAGAGGGCTCACTGAGGCTGGCTGATACCTGTTTGAGAGAATTTAGGAAGTTGTGAAGCATGAGCCAAGATCAGCCATTCATACGGGAAAGGAGCTTGGGTGGGCTCATAAGTTGGGTGGGACAGTCTCTGGGGATCTTCAGGGTGGGACAAGCAATGTTAGCCAGGTCTATAGAGTCTGATATGGCACTGGCCTGCCAGCTTTGTGGCTCTGTGGGGAAAGGGCTCTGAAAAGGGACAATGGCCTCCATCTGCCTATCTGTCTGGGAGAAAGTTATCTCCCAGCTCTTGCCTGATTCCAGACACTTCAGCTCCTCCCTGTATTCCACCGGTGCCTTTCAATTGCTCTCCTGGTGCTGGAGCTCTGAGGGAGTGAGTCTGAGTAAGACTGTGTGTGGTTTCTTTAAGAGGAATTGTTTGGGACTCCAGCACTTACTTCCACCGACTCATTCCCCACTGGTCTTTGTAGCCAGAATTGATGGGGACTTACCTTCCGGGCACTGGAACCCTGGGCTGAGGGGCCTGGTACAGGACTCCTCACTGCTGAGATATCTCTCCTGCGTTTTTATCCACCACATGTGGAGTAGGACCAGCCCATTCTGCATGTCTGCCCCTCCTACCAGTCTGGATGGATTGATTTCTTTGATTCACAGTTGTCAGACTTCCATTCAACTTGATTTCTGATGGTTCTAAGTGATACTTGTTCTATTATTTTAGTTGTAATTTTGATGTCTAAGCATTCATTTTAAGTGGAATAAATGAAGATTATAAACATATGAAGATCTTCAGGTGAAGAAGAGATTTTTGTATTTTAGTTTTTCAGATAAGGGATTGTAGTCTCTATTTTATTTGCATATAAGTATAGTAAGCTTTTAATTTTTAAAAGTTCCCTACATGATCTTCATTGTTAAGACTGGCTTTATAAAGTATAGAATGGATAATTCATGATTTTATTTTTATGGTCTTCTTTTTTATTAAGTGGGTTTCTTTTCTGTTTTCTGTCTTTGGGAACTCCAAAATCCAGCACAGAGATAGAGCTAATGTGTAAATAAGAAGGGGTTATTGAGAATTAAGTGTTCTCCATTCACTAGAAATTGAAAAAGAGCAAAGGTTGGTATTACCAGATGACTCCCAGATGACCACAACATTCTGTCATTAAAGACAACAAATCTAGCACAACGTACACCAGGAAAATATGACAGAACACCGTGGTAAGACATTTAATAAAGACTTCTCACTAAGTGTTGAAACAAAAGTATAAAGAGTTCCTCAGAGTTAACTTAAGATTTTTCTGGAAATTTAATTAGAACATACCATTCCAAAGCATGCAGGAGAAAGAGTCTTAGAACCCTGGAATAGGAAGAGACTTTGAGGCATTAGTTTTAATTTGCAACTATTTAGACATCTGTAATTGATGAAAGTTCACATCTAATTGTTAGAAAGTTCTTCTTTATAAAATACTGGTATCTCTTTAACTCATATCCATTAGTAAAAATAACCCCCTGAAACAGCTATACAAGACCAAGTAAGTGACTGCCTCTATAGCCAGAACTGGGAAAAAATGTTATTGAGAGCACTGAGGCAACAGAAAATTTTTTGGATGAGGGAACTCTTCTCTCTCTTGATTATAGAGATACAATCAACTTAATTGTATAAAACTACCAAATTCATTAAATTGTACATTTAAATTTTCAAAGCAAAGTCCATCTCTTGTGGTAGTAAGAGCCTTTCACATATTTGAAAGCACATATCACGTCTTTTCATAATTAATCCCATGTATATATTTAGATATTTAAGATGCAAATACCAAATTCAGTATGTGCTAGTTAATTTGTTCAGCATAGAATAGCCAGGAGGATTTTTTCTTTTAAAAGAAAAAATATAATAAATATGCTCAAACACTTAAATATAATAAACATTAAATATAATAAATAGGAAGAAAAATATAAAATAAGCAAATAATTCAATGTTTATTTATTTGTTTTCAGATTTTATTTATTTATTTTTAAAGAGAGGGGAAGGGGAGGAGAAAGAAAGGGAGAGAAACATCAATGTGTGGTTGCCTTTTGTGTATCCCCTACTGGGGACCTGGCCTGCAACCTAAGCATGTGTCCTGACTGGGAATTGAACCAGCAACTTTTCAGTTCATAGGCCAGCACTCAACCCACTGAGACACACCAACCAGGCCTCAATAATTATCTAGATAATATCTGTTAGATCACAGTCATTCATTTAAGATGATTACTTTCAATAGACTGACTCTGCTTTGTTCCAAAAACCTTGAAATGCTCAGTTTTCTCTTTAGTAATTTAGTATTAGGTTAGAAAATACAGTGTTGAAGGTAAAATACACTCCATGAGAGAGTGAATGAAAGCCAAAAAGAAGCAGTAAATTTGTATTTGCATAACCATATTGAAACAGTGCCATCTTGGTTAATATATTATCGTGAGTAGATGATTTGTCTGTATAATATTTGACTTTCTGTAAATAATACCAGTAGTTTCATATCAGTTTGATTAAACTGAGAATCAAGGTTGAGTGACACTGGGAAAAAGACATTTTAAAGAGGTACATAGAAAGGCAAACAAAGAATAAGAATATACTTCTTCGTTGCCCCAATAACCACAAAAGTACAAAATCACACTGCCCTTTAAAAATGCTAGCACAAATCTTCAAAGAGGAAAGGATACAGGATAGATAAGAGACCTCAGGTGAATTATACCATTTAAATTCATGGGAAACTCCAGGGGTAACTTTTTTTTTAAAGAAATGCCTTTTATTGAAGTGTTATTTACATACAGTGAAATTCATAAATTTTAAGTGAACAGTTGAACAAATTTGTTAATTTTGTACAATTGAATTAAAATGATTTAACCTCCACAAACAAGTGGCAAGAATTTCCTCATCCTAAAAAATTTTCTCATGACTCTTTTGCTCTCAATGACATTTCTCAATTCTGGTTCTAGACAGTCATTTAATCTACTTTATATCATAGTTTTTCTTTTTCTGGAATTTTATATTATTGGAATCATATGGTACCTAGTCTTTTGTTTCCAATTTATTCACTTACCATATTTTTGAGATTTATTCATGTTTTTGAATTACTAATACTATGTTCTTTTTTATTGCTGAGTAGTATTTCATAGTAGGGATAAACCACAGTTTATTTATACACTGAAGAGTTGATGGATATTTGTGTTGCATCCTTTTTTTGCTGTTTTGAATAATGCTGTTATGAACATTTGTGACCACATCTTTGTGTGGACATGTGTTTTTACTTCACTTGGGCAAAATACACAGGAGTTAAATTGCTGGATTCTGTGATAAATGTATGTTTAACTTTGTGAACTATATTGTCAGACTGTTTTCCAAAGTGGCTGTACTATTTTTTATTCTTAACAGCAATTTATGGAATTTCCAGTTACTCCATATCCATATCAACACTTATTATTGTCAGTCCTGTTAATTTTAGCCAGTCAGGTAATTCACTCTGGTTGTAATTTATATTTCCTTAATAACTAGTGATGGTGAATATCTTTACCTATTTTTATTGCCCATTTGTATAACATCTTTTGTGAAGTGCTCTTTAAATCTCAACTCCTTTAAAAATGGAATTGTCTTTTCCTTATTAAATTGTAGGAGTTCATTGTATATTCTTGATTCAAGCTTTTCGTGAGAAATGTTCTATAAAGATTTCATTTGACTTGGCATGCCTTTTTGTATTCTGTGTCTTTTGAAAAGAGAAAAGTTTTTTTTTTTTTATCTCGATGAGAGTTCATTTTAACTTTATTTCTTCTTTTTACAGTTTGTGCTTCTTATGTCCTATTTAACAAAGTTTTGCCTAACCTAGTGTCATAAAGATTTTCTCTCCTATGTAATGTAAAAGAGTTTACATTCTCCTACTTAAGCTTGAGATTCATGTTGAGTTAATCTTTGTAGGAGGAAGGTAGGAGGTAAAGATCAAGGCTAATATTTTTCCTCATACAGGTATCTAGTTGTAGTACCATATATTGAAGACTATTTTTTCCTCCATTGAAATACTTTGCTATATTTCTTAAACATAAATTGACCATGAAAGTGTGGGATAATTTCTGGACTATTGTAATTTATTTTCATATATGCCTATTCTTATGCCAATTTTACAATGTCCTGATCTGTACCCTTATAGTAAGTATTCAAATCAGGCACAATTCTTCAATTTTTGTCCTCCTTTTTCAAAATTGTCCTTTACCTGTTAGTATAAATTTTAAATCATGTCATCAGTTTCCTCAAAGCATCATGCTTGGATTTTGACTGGGATTGCATGGAATTTATAGATCAATTTGGGAAAGATTGTCATCATAAAAATACTGAGTCCTCAGTCCATGAACATAGTAGCTCTCATTTATTTAGTTCTTTATTTTCCATTATTTATCCTTTGCAATGTTTTATAGTTTTAAGTGTTCAGGTCTTGCATATCTTCTGTTAAATTTATTACTTAATATTTTTGTTATTTTAAATGGAGTTTTAAACAATTTTTATTGTCACTTGTTTGTTACTAATATATAGAAGTGCCAGCTTTTATTTTGGCTTTGTATCCTGAAATTTTCCTAAATTTATTCATTAGATTTAATAGCTATTTTGTGGATTCCTTAGGGTCTTTTACCTTTATAATCATGTAATATGCAAACAAGGATAGTTTTACTTTTCCATTTTCCATTTCAATCCCTTTTATTTTCTCTGCTTGTCTTATTGCACTGGCTAGGACCTTCAGTAAGTGTTAAATAAAGGACATCTTTGAGTATGATGTTAGCTGTATGTTTTTCATAGGGGCCCTTAATCAAGTTGAGTAAGTTCACCTCTATTTATACTTTGCTGAGAGTTTTTATCACAAAATGATTTTGTGAAATGTTTTTCTACCTCTATTGCAATGACCATATGGTTTTAGTCCTACACTCTTTGATATGGTAAACTGCATTGATTGATTTTCAAGCACATGTAAATAATTTGACCTAAACTATAAAGTGAAGGACAGAACATAATGTCATTAAAAATGGAAAATAAAACCATGTGTCTTAATATTACTTACTTAATACACCATTATTTTTCCTAATCAGCAGAAAAATTTCAAATAGTAATTATCTGATTTAGTATAGGTAAGAAGAGGACCTACTCAAAGGAAAGTATCTAATGTTTTCCTTTTTTTTCTAATTTAAGAATGTTGATGTTTATTAAAAATATTCATTTGTTTTGACATCACATTAAAAAGTTGATAACTCAATATTGCATTTCACTTTTTTTAAAGAGTTCAAGTCATTTGCCTAAAATCAGTTTTTTTTCTATAGGAAAAGAGCTGTCTTCAGGTAACTTGTTTGTATCTGATTACACAGGAAAACTGAATCCCCAGTTGAAGGTTTTAGCAGTAATTCAGTCTCCTTTAAAGTAAAAACAAAAATATGTCTGTGATTACATTTAACTATAGTGTTGGGCTACTGCCTGATGCTTTTGATTCTGTGAAATTTTAATTTCATTTTAAAGAGAAAACATTTGGGTGATTAGAGGCAGGACTAAACAACCATTGCCACAAAAGCTGAACATAAAATGAAACAATTCATCATGCAAAAAATAGCCTCCATAAAAATACAGTTTCCTGAAAGGTAAATTATAAAAGTATGCATTTACTCAATCATTTTAAATACTATAATTATACAGCCTGCTCATCAAAAGACTTTTAAGACTCATTAAAATCATAAAACAATTCCAATTAAACCCATATTTAAATTAAGTTTCTACAACTAACCTACATGGTACTTTAAATCAAACAAAAAAGTTGTATAAAAGGTCCAATTAATTGTAAGTTTTTGTAAGAATTAAAGCCTAATTACTCTATGATTAAATTTCCCGAAATGTAATCATCAATGGCTCTATTCAGAAGAATTAGCCTCCTGTATCCCAGATGCCGGTGGAGGGCCGCAGCCTGTCTTTGACACCAGCAAACCCATTCATCTGAAATCAACGTAACTGTGGAAACTTTTCCCCCACCCCCACTGGGGATCCACGTGGCCAGACTAAACAAAGCTGCAAATTTTATACAGATAAATTTATATAGATAGGACCTCCCTATCTGAAGAGGTCCCTATCTGATTAAATGAATTCATGTTCATCAGAAAATTCCTTAAAAGTCCATTGTCAGGTCAGGCTTTCGAAATATTGGTCATTTGAAAGGTTTCCAAATTGATGGGAAAAAATGCACAAAAAAAAAAGAATAAGATTTGCAGCTGACAGAAAAGAGAACTAGGCCTTCTAAGGGGACAGTACTAAAGTATTTCCTTCTAACTCTGTACAACTCTTCTTTCTTACTTAGCTACTTTTTCATTTTTATTAGCTCAACTTCCCATGGGAAAGAAAATAAAAAAGCTCTAGGACATCGCTGCCTCTTGTGTGTTCTCCGAAACTAATTAACCCTGTGAAGTTATTAGGGCAGCATCATTTTTTCTATGACATCACCCAAGGTGAAGGTCATTCTATAATATTCTTGGCTTCATTCATGTGGTGCATACCCCACAAAATATAATTTATTGTAATTTCCCCAGTGCCCTGATAGCCAAGTGATTAGTTATTATGGTACATAAAAAGTCCAGACATATCACATATGATTTATAGCCTCTGTTTCTGATAATCTAATTTTCTTTTATGGTAAGAAGAAATCTACTATTTATGTTTTATAGATTGTTATTTTGAGAAAATGAGTATTTGAAGTATCTTCATATGGACACTTGCTGATTGCACAACATCTGGAAGTCGACGCATCCTAATGATTGGGATACAAAGGCAGTTCTTTATCAAGTTAACAAGAATTTTTCTCAACTACCTTTATGTGTGCTGGTGGCAGAATGCTTGTCTGATGACAGATTAAATTAGGCTGGAGCTACCCACCATACATACAGGAGACATAAGTACAATAAGTGGTGGTTCTGGGCAGATAGAGCTGAGTTCAGGATTCACCTGTAACAAGATTTCCTTCTCCTTGGGTACACTATCCCTGATTTGAAAAGCCCCCAACTCTTTATCATAACAACATATTGCCAGACCTTCTAGATACAGAATGGGCTTACCTGCATGTCTCTGCTTTTAAAGAAGAGATCTTTCAGGACCATTATCCTTAAACTCCTATAACAAAATTCCCTTCTCCCTCTCCTCTACTCATGACTGTATGGTCTTCATTTTTATTATGCTTAAATTATGTTATATGAGTGCTAATTCAGGTGGTTGTATATGGTTTCTACTCTAAGAGAAAGCTCCCCACCAAATGATTAGAGAGGTACACCTGGAGGGTGAGGCCAATACACACAATCACCCCAGAAAAGAGTAGGTCTTAGAGAGGAAATCTGAGCAGGCTTCGATGAGAGCAAGGTGGTCCTTTCATCCTGCTCCTGTGAAGAGGTAAGGATGTGAAAGAAGCTGCCAGGACCCAGGAGAGTCCTCTCTTTGCTTGTGTGAAGTGTAAAACGGGATGGTACTTTTGATCTCTAGTGATCAGAATGCTGCACGACTAGTCCACAGAGCTAATAATAATGGCTATTAATTAAGTACTTATTAATATCTTGATATGCAGTGACTCTTTCAATCTTTACAATTATGGAATAGTTAGTAGTATATCCACATTTTATAGTTGAAGGCTGAGGCCCAGAAAGGTTAAGTAATTGGTCCAAAGTCACACAACTAGCAAATGGCAGAGCTGGGGTTCAAACCCAGACAGTCTGGCTCTATTTGCATGCTTAGCCATTATGCATACCACTCTTTCAATTCTTTGTATTCTGTACTTATTCAATAGCAAATACTTACATCAGACTTAAAATATGCCAGGCACTCATCTAAGAGCACATACACAGTCAGGCATCACATAACAACATTTCAAACATTTACGTCAACGGTGGAATGCATACACAACAGTGCTCCACAGAATTATAATGGAGCTGAAAAATCACCTAGTGACTTCATGGTCATCAATAATGTCTTGGTGCAAAGCATTGCTCATGTGTTCGTACTGACACTGCTATAAACAAAACTACTGCCCTGCCAGTTATATAAAAGTGTAGCACATACAGACCTTTGGTCAAGATGGTGGTATAGGTATATCATTCTCACCTCCTCCCACGATCACATCAAAATTATGACTAAATTATAGAACAACCACCAATGAGAACTACCTGAAAGACTAGCTGAGCCAGAATCCAATAATTGAGGTCATAAAGAAGCCCTCTTGAGGCTGAGGGGCAGAGATGCAGAAGGGCAGGTCACACACTGACAGTGTGGTGGTTAAGAATTGGGAGGGATATTTCAGCTGTAGAGGTCCCTCCTGAGGAGCCAGGGGTCATAACCTTACACTGGGTTCCCCAGCCTGGGGCACCAGGGTGGTGGAAGAGTAGCCCTCAGAATATCTGGCTGTGAAAACTAGAGGGACTGCATCCTAGAAACATGAGAGCTATAAGAGACCGAGATGTTGTTCTTAAAAGGCCCACACACAGACTTACACACTCAAAGTTGCAGTACAGGAGCAGCAGCTAATAAAGCCCCAGGGACATATGGGGAGGAACTAAATTGACCTACTTCAGGGCAAGGGCTAGAAGGACAAGGACAACTCTCTTTGGGGACGGGAGCACTGGCATGCACCATTGTTCATTTGCTGCGTGCTGCATTCATCTAGCTTGTGCAGTGCAGGGGGAGCCAAATCTGTGCCCTCCCTTAACCTGGCTAACATCTTTTGCCCCACCCAGGTCACTACCTGAGAACCTGTCCCACCAAACTCTCTTGCCTGAAGCAACTTCTACACACAAGCAGCCCTCCCTGGCTCATGCTACTGGTGTTCCCAAAATCTCTCAAAGGTTCACAAATGCCAAACAAGCTGCAACTGGCCCTGGCATAACTTGTAGCTCTCGCTAAGTGGCCTCAAGCCAAGCACAAGTGGAGATAAGTCTCAACTTCATTTTAACTCCCATGAGTTATAGGTTTGGAGAAGTCTGGCACAAATGGCAGCCAGTCCTGGTCTGGAACATAGCTTCAACTATAAGGCCACAAGCCTAGGACAAGTGGCAGCCAGCCTTGGGTACAGAATAGCCTCTCCCAAGCACCTCCAAACCCAGAACAAGCAGAAACAAACTGCATATAACTTTGTAGCTACTACCAAGTGGTTCCAAGGCCAGCATAAGCAGAGGCTGATCTTGGCTTGAAACAGAGCCCTTACCAAGAGGCTCCAGACCCAATATGTCCACTTGCTGACCCGAGGTCACACCAGAGTACCACCCAATCAGCTCCACAAATGACACCCAAAGGGCAGACTCGGCTACAGTGACTCCTGCTCTGTGGAGTCAGCCCCCAAGCAACAGCTAAGCCCTGGCGTCAGACCGGCCCTCACAGCCAGTGAGCCCAAGGGCCCCTCCCACCCACTGATGGGCCAACAACAATCAGAGCCTGACTACAACAGGAGAGCATGGACAACCCACACAAGGGACACCCCTGGGATTCAGGTGACCAGGGAGATTGTACCAGTGAGTCCACAGGACACCTTCTATATAAGCTCACTCTGCCAAGCCTGGGAGACCTACAAGATCTACCTAATACATAGAAACAAACACAGGGAGATAGCCAAAATGAGGAGATGAAGAAACATGGTTCATGAAAAGACAGGACAAAACTCAAGAAAAGAAAAGCCACTAACAAAGTGGAGACAAGCAATCTGCTAGATAAAGAGTTCAGAACACTTAATGGAAGAATAGATGACCTCCAAATCTGTGGCCTCTTCAGAATGACCTCATCTCCAGCTATGTGGGGTACATAGCCTCAAACATCTTGTTACCTCAAGTCCTAGAACTTCAAAATGAAGTAACGGTCAGTGGCTAAACCAGTGCCCTGCCATCGTCCCTCGGTCACTGCCAGACCACAGCCAGATAACCTGGGGCTGATTGGCCTTACTGCCTCCTGCCTCGCCACTACTCCCTCACGCCTTTGTTTCTGCTCCTGTTCTTTTACCTAGCAAGGTTCCATCTTATCATTGAGTGCTAAAGACTGAAGGTTTGCATGAAATTCGTACGCCAAAACCTAATCCCTGATGTGAACATATTAGAGGTGGGAACTTGGGGAAGTGATCAGCTTATAGAGACAGAGCCCTCAGGAATGGGATTGATTATATAATGGGGTCTCATTATATCTTCTAGATTAGAGATAAAAATGCTAAAATTCTGAGAGATAAAATGATTCAAATTCACAGGGCAAAACAGCAGAGATAAAATTCATACCATTTCTGTCTGAGCACAAATCAATAATTTTTCTACTCTGTGTTGACTAAATCCAGTTTCTTTCAACTAATTTTCTAAATTCCAGAGTTTGATTTCTTTTCCCTATGAAAGAATCTGGGTTATAATCTGGAGCATATATATAACTATTACCTTAAATCCTCTTCCAAACAAGGTAAAGCATAAACAAATGAATATATAAATATATCATCAGTGATTTCTATTAAAAAATCCAATAAATTCTAATATATATTTCAAATTGATGACTTTATATTATCAAGCTAGTACATAAAATATACTACCAAAAATTAAAAAAAAATTTCATCCAATTTGAAATATTTGAGAATCAACAATAAAGCACGCATGTACTATAGTCACATGTAACACAAAGTTGTATAAAATTAACCTTTAAAGGTTGGACCATTATTTTTAATACCTTGGACAAATTTAGTCACCAGACATAGTCATCAATGCATAGCTCTCTTCTTCAAGCCTTTTCTTCTTCGACAGGATGTGGCTGCATTACTATCAAGTGGTTTTACTGACAGATAAACTAAATGACAAGGGTGTCAGATGCTGTTAGAAGTGTATCCACGTGCCTCATATCCTGCCCACCAGTGGACAGCCCCTGCATGTTTGCTGGAGGGTTGCTTTCAGGCTGCCAGTCTCCTCTGCCAGGGTGCAACAGTCCAGGCAAAACTGAACCAGCGCTCGAACTCATGACCACTGGCCTGCAAACTGGATAAAGTTACAGCTCTTCTTCTACCACTTACCAAACTAAACCAAACCACAAACAAAAAGTTCCCACACCAGTACAATTAGTATCTCCTACTCCAATTCCTTGTCTTTGTGTTCCCTTGTATAGAACCTCCTCTTTTTGATTTGTTCTCCCCAGCTGCATTCCCTACTTACAGATCACACTTTCATTGCTCTTCAGAGCTGCTAATTTCCCAGAAATGTAGAATTTAAACCCATACAAAAAGACCTTAAGTGATTAAAGTCTTTGAATTTTACAGACAATTCTTTTTATTAAACTGTAGGAACATCTGCATAAAAAGTATTTTGTGAAAGCATGCTATGTAAACCATAAAACCAGGGAGTTGTGCCCTGGCTGGCATGGCTCAGTGGATTGAGTGCTGGCCTGCAAACCAGAGGGTCACCAGTTTGATTCCCAGTCAGGGCACATGCCTGGGTTGCAGGTCAGGTCTCCAGTTGGGGATATGTGAGATGCAACCACACATTGATGTTTCTCCCTCTCTTTCTCCTTCCCTTCCCGTCTCTCTAAAAATAAATAAGTAAAATCTTTTAAAAAAAGTGGAGTTGTTTTGGTTGAAGTGGAGAGGGCAAGTGCTTGAGGCTCGGAGGTGACTCAGAGGTTCCACAGCTGTACAGACCAGGACAGGAAGCTGCAGCCACGGAGGAGGAAGGTGCCTTTTTCTAATGAAATGCAGTAGGGCCTTGTGCCCAAAGCCTTGCTCTTAGCATTGCCAGGAGTGTGATAAGCACCTATATAGATTCTGAACAGTGACAATCTATTGTTTGTGGCATTTCTTGCAACTAAAATTTGAATGTAAGGATTGTAAAAATGGCAGAAATGGAGGAGAGGAACAAGAGAAATGTGACAGGGCAGTGTGTGGAGGATTATACGTCCTGGCCACATTTGAGGCACATGCACACAGGCAGAGGGAAGCCACGTCTCTGTGCACTATTTACATGTGCTGGGCTTAAGAAATAAACTTTACTGTGTTTAAGAGATAAACTATGCCAGCAGTGTGGTAACCTCTGCCAATGTCAGGGACTTAGCTAGAGACAGAAGAAACAGGCTATTAAATCTGCAGCGCTTTTTGCTTCTGTCCACAGAGGCTTCTGCACAAGGAAACGCCAAAGCAGATGCCAAGGACTGGGGAGAAAAGTGTTGGTTCCCAAACAGACTTCTAACTATGGTGAGACTTGTTGTCATTTTATCTATCCCTGTTGCACCCAGTGACCCAGGACAAACATAACTGTCAATTAAGTTACGATTTTATCTGAAGTACTGCTGCAAATTATGTTGCAGTTTTTGTTTGTAAACTTAGTAAAATGAACCAAATGGAACAATGCTCCAGCCGACTTGACTAGCTGCAGATGGTGCTGGGTAGGGTAACTCCTGACTACTGGGGTCCGTTGCTCTTCATTACTCTGTCTCAGAGTCTTTTGTCCTGAGGTGGTGATCCTGAATTCAGAGCAGGTTGGGTGGCATTTTAGTGTCATTCCTAAAATACTGGTTCTACTGTTCTGTTTCCTTAGAACTGCCTCTGTCCTCAGGTGAACAGGGCCCTAGTTTTAGCCATGGTATCTATGTATACACACAGAGAAACGTGTAAAGGGTTCATTATTCCTAATGGGAGTAGAGAAACTTAGAGAAGTAAAGCACACCTGCCGTTTTCGTGATCAACACTTGGTAATGAACTACAGAAATGATCCCTCAAAGTATAGTCTTATGATCAACACTTGGAATAGGGTGCATAAATGCTTCAGTTTACGGAAACAGCGAGACCTTCCTGAACCCTCCTAGTGATTAATTAAAAAGCCTGTCTTACAGATTTTTCTCTCAGGTGTAGTAACCTTGTAGCCCTTACCATTAAGAACTAATAAATAAATGCTTGGTTAAGCATAAACAGGATGATAGGCAGTGGAAGAGTGATGATCTTGGTTTTTATGCAATATGCTCACTCTGTCATTTTACCTTGGAGGACAAAATAATATACAAAACTAAAAGTTGTGAAAGCAACTACAGTGAGCAATTTGTTATTATCCACTTAAGAAGGAGTAACAGTCCTCACTGTGAATGATCATCTTTGTGATTATATCACATATGATTCATTTTAATAGATAAAAATTCATGATTTTAAGAAAGCATTTTGAATTCTGCAATTAAACTGAAGACATTCACTGGGTAGACATGTAGAGAGTGATCAGATGTTTAAATTTACTCTAAAAAAATTGAACTATTTCACGAATGAGGTGGAAGCCTGCCCATTTAGCAGATGCTTCTGTATCTGATTTGTGCAAATATTAAGTTATCCATCATATTAAACAGTTTCTCATCTTTTTCCCATGCATTTTACACAAGTAAATCTGGGTAACTGCTGATTCCTTCCATCATCCCATCTTTTAAAATACATTTTAAGAAGTAACATGGCAAGCTGGGAGCTTTGACAGTCATGAACTATCATAATCTTCATAATTTTAGCTTCTATCATGGAAATGATAAAAAACAGAGTGAACCCCCTTGAATTATGCAATCAGAATCCCACAAACACGACAGTATATTCAGAAAAAAAAAATCAAACTGTCTAATTACAAACAAAACATTTGGATAACTAGCTAACCTGTGAACAACTTAACAGATTCATCTTAAAAGGATTTTTACAGTATTAACAAATTGTTTTACAAAATCTAGGCCACAGTATGTGAATCAAATCACTCATTTATGTTACTGGGACAATGTGAATTATGCAAATATGACAAATCTTCACTTCTTTGATAATCACCAGTTCAGTCAAGGATTTCTTTTAAACCAAAATAGTGACTTGTGACATACATTAAAATATATTCTTAAGGTAAAATAAAGAGTGTAAGTAGACATTTTTCCTTTCAGGCCCAAATTAATGTAGCTCCCCAAGATGTTGTCTTATACCTTAATTAATTCCCAAATAAAACATTACCAGTTTGCTTGAACAGGGAATCAGAGAGCTTTCCAAAGATATCACAATTTCATTTTTTGTAAATCTTTTTCTGTTACTCAAAGTTAGCATCGCAATGCAAAAAACTAAAAACCATCAAATTAAATGGTAAGCTTTTTATGTAAAAACAACTTTCTTTAGCTTCCTTTGTTTTTTTTAAAGATTTTACTTATTTATTTTTAGAGGGAGGGGAAAGGAGGGAGAAAGAGAGGGAGAGAAACATCAGTGTGCAGTGGCCTTGTGGTTCGCAGGACGGCACTCAATCCACTGAGCCACACCAGCCAGGGCTCTTTCGCTTCCTTTGTATTTCTACAAAGATTAACATTGTGCTACTCTGATTGGTTTTCACCCCCCTTTTTTTAGGAAGAAATAAAAAGGAAGAATATACAAAAGGAAACATCAGGAAGATGCTCTAGTTTTCTCAGTATTTAATTCTTATCTATTTTTCTGGATATTTAAAACTTCATAATATTATGTATATGCTCATATCTCCAGAGGGCAGGTAATAGTCACTCAACCTCTCACCATCTAGAAGTAACTTTAATATTTGGGGAATGTCTTACCAGGCATAAGTGTCTGTACAGAGACAAAGAGGTGGAAGTTTTTTTTAATTAAATAATTCTATAACTGTTAACTTTAATAGTAAATAACAAATAAAAGAGAAAAATGAAAGAAAATGATGACTTCCAAGAAATCTTTCTGCACTGAGTTGTTGTAATTTCTTAAAAATTTATTTAAATATAGGAACAAAATACCATGAAAGAACTAAAAGTAGCTTAAGTCAGTACCTCCAACAGCTGAATGTAAAGATATGCTAACACATCAATGTTTTGGGGCACCCCTTCCCTATCCCTGCACCCCTCAGTGGTCCCTATGAGTGCTGTGTGCACATAATCCTTTTTGTACTCTCGGGATTTATAACATTTAGAACAAGATTTTCATGATTGTTTAATCTTAAATATTTTTATATAGTGTTTTATTTTGATTCATCTCTTGGCGAATAATCATCATCATGGGTGCTATAATCCCTAAACTCTTACCTGCTTGAGAATGTTGTCTTTATATTTGAAAAGTAACTTGTCTTTGAATAAAATTCTTAGATCATATTTTCATGACCTGTAAAATGTACAGCATGGCCTCGCTTTTCTCTGACATTGTGCTGCTTTGAAGAAATGTAAGACACACCTGATTTTCCCCTTTTATATAAGTCACTTTTTCGCTAGTATGCCCATATAATTTTATCCTTAGAAAACAAAAATTGTACTACCATATGTTTTGGTGTTCATTATTTTGTATTCACTTTGTGTCAAATATAAAGGGCCCTTGCAAAATACAGATTAAATCTTTCTTAAGGAAATTTTTCCTATATATTAATTTTCTGTTCCATTTGTTTTGCTATTTTCTTCAAAATAGTAATTTTTTATTGTTCTCCTTTGTCTTTCTGCCTTACCTATCACCTATATATTTTTTACATTGTCTTTTTTCCTAATTTAGTTTGTTTTTATTTCTCAATTCTGACCTCCATGGCTTTGTTTCCAGGAATATGATTTTAATTTTTTTGCCTTCAGTGGGCCTTTCATTTCTATAATGATTTCTAGTTTCATTTCTTTCCTGAGTTTTCCAGATCAACTTTAATCTTCTATTATTTTATTGTAACACTTTCTAAACACTCTTCTGATTATTTTCAAAAGGTCATGTTGTCTGTAATTTTATTAAGACTGGGAAATATTTTCTGAGCTATTCTTCAGATGTATAGTCTTCATATGTCTTTGACTATAATATTCCTTTTCCCCCGGTTCCATGCATAGGTGGATTTCTTTTTGCTGATACAGCAGAAAGAAAACTTTCCGAAAGGATAGTCTTTTGTTTGTGTTCTGTGGCTTCTTCAAAGAAGCCTGCCTGAGATAGTTTTACTTTTATTATCTTCTTTGAGTTCTTCTAATTCCTGTATTATGAATATCGTGAAGTCAATGTTAAGAACTTTTTGTTCAATGTCCCAGTATTTCTCAGGTGTCAAAGGCTTCCTGAAACTCAGAACAAGAACCTGACTGAGTCTCATCTCTCCCCCTTGGTCAGTGCTTATCTACATAATCCTTCAGGCCCTCTGTAGTCTCCTCAACCATTTGTGGATTAAGCTTCCACTCCTCCCTTCCCCTGTGACATGTTACGTTTGTGAAAATAGTTTTAAAGGAGTGAAATGGAGGAATTAGCAGAGGATCAAATTGGGTCTACTTTAGAAAATACCATATTGCTGTTCTTTTTCAGTTGGAGAAGTGGAGGGCATATCTCAAAGGTAGTATCATTTTAAAGGTAGTTATTTATATTGAAGTGATTTTATGTTTTTATTTCAGCGATTATTATGTTTGTTTTACTCTCCAATTCAGAAATCGAAGCAGCAATGTTCTTTTCTCCTAATTCGGTTTTAGTTATATCCAGGGGCTCCCTAGGTGCCCGTGGCCAAGAACTCTAATACAAATAAAAATGCAGTATCATTCTCTGTTTTATTGTAATTATCAACTGAGTTGAGGCAAAAACCCAGTGAGATGACTACTAATCTGTGATAGAAACTTTATGAAATGTGTGGTCCCAAAAAGCACTTTTTATATCAGTCTGAAAAGAACCCAAGGTGTCAGAGAAAAGAAAACTTACATATCATCTTCTTTTTAACAGCATACTTTCCCAGACCTTTAGAACTTTTCCAAGTAGCTCCACCCTGACTCTAGTCTGTCCTAGTTATCTTGGGCCCAGAAGGAAAGTGAGAGGTATCTCCTCAACTCTTGCTCCTCATCTAGAGTGTCTGTAATTGAAGAATGAGGTAGATAAAGGGCTATTATTATGACTAGAACAGGTTTGGCTCACACTGCCTTGAATTATTTCATTTTTTAAAGTATAATATTCTCAAGTATCCTGCAAACATTCTTTCCCTGTTCCTGTGGTGCCTACACGTTCAGCAGTATCACAGTAAAAGGGAGTTTTAAAAATAATTACAACATGGATTTATTAGACACACTACTTTCAAGAATATAGGGATGCTCAAAGAAAAACACATCTTCAGCTTACAATCAGCCTGAACTTACTCCTTAGCTCATGGAAATCCAAACCATAGCTCCTATATTTTCTGCTACATTATGGTCTATGATATTAGTCTTAAATCAAATTAGGCATAGGCAACTATAGCCATCAACTGCTAGTTAATTATTGTACACAGCTATAAATATTTAAGGCCATGTAGTTCCTATTTTTGTAAAATGAACATCTGAAATACAAAACAAATGGCTTATAGTAGCATACTATAATGTAATCTATTTTCCAGCATAATTAATATACTTTATATGTCTGTTTCAGCTAAGGACTCAAAATATTAACAAATATTCTTTCAAAGAAAATATCATTAAAGCTAATTTAGAAAATCTAAAGGAGAATAACACTTCATGGACAAACAGCAGTTAAGTAAAATCAACCAACAAACAAAATAACAGCCCTCAGGTATTTTTGCTGTGGGGAACCCACTCAAAGATTCTAATGAGAGCTCTGAGTACACAGTGAGAGGGAACACTTATCTCTGTGAATGACTTAAAGGTATAAAACCTGGATTTGAATTAACACCTATTATTCAATAGTTCAATCTGAGAGACATCTAGTATACATAAGCCATGAGGTCATGAGTTCAAATGAATGAGGCATAAGTAGATGTACAAGATGTGACCTCAAGGAGTGAACAAGCTAGTAACTGGGAGATGAAGCACATGTCCAGGTAACTGGACATAGAAGACAGAGGTAGTAATGCTATAAAAGGTACAAACTAATGGCTAGCATAGCAGGGAGGCCAGAATATTCACGTTTAGATAGGAGTAATGGAGAAGATTTCACATTAGCAGGAAGAATTTGAGTTGACTCTCAGAGGATGGGAAAGATGGGGCTTGGGCATATGAAGGGCATAACATGAGCAAAGGCATGGAAATGTAAAAATATTAGAAAGTTTATCAACAAAGGAAATACAGGTTGTCCAAGGGGGAGATGTGTTTGCATTGGAAAGAAGCAAGAGTTTGCACTGTACTTGAAAATGGACTGGAGCTTATTCATATAAGAAGTGTTTCTTTCAGTTTCATTGTACATTCAGAACTACCCTAGGTATCCTGTTAAAATGTCAGTTCTCAGGCCCATCTAGGATTTGTCTGTAGTAGGTCTCTGCATGTGCATTCTCCATGAGCACTCTAGATCATTCTGATGTGTGTGGTCAATAGACTACACTTTGAGAGATGCCCATGTGGGGCTTGGTTAAGCAATTCTTCAAGATTTAGACTCCGTGTTTTTATGCAATAGAACTTTTGCAAGTTTTTTTAAGCAGTGAAAATTTGGTTAGTTTCAGAAAGTCTGATTGTTTGAATTTGTTTATGTCACTAAATACTTTTTATAATATGAAAACAGATAATGAGCTCCTAAAAGGATATTGATAAAGTTTAATATTTCTCTCTCATACACACACACACACACACACACACACACACACACACACACACACATGAAGAGTTCACACCTCCAGATGCAAGGAATTTCTCTTCTACCAAAAAAAGTGTTCAGAAAATCAGCTGTGCTAGCCGGAGAATTCTGCAGAGTTTGAAGTGTCTATATTCAGAAGCAGCATGAGACATCAAATGCTTTGCATATCAGTGGGTTCGGGTAGAAAAGAAATTTAAATAAGAGATGAACTATGTTGTAGGAAGGTAAGAAGGACTTATATGCAACCTGACCTGTCAGTAATAAGCTGAAAGGGCATATGTTCATGCTTACATAAATCTTCATGCTGCTTTACTAATTAACATTTGTAAAAATCTTAGGGAAATTTTCCACAAGGTTAATGCCTTTCTTTACCCCTTTATAATGCATTGTTCTCCTAAGCTTTTTTAATGGTAGTTAGAATCCTATAGTAGGAATCAAGTTCTTGATTTTTTTGACAGCATTGCCACATTTTTATCCTTTTGGTGTTTTTTAATTCCAGACTCTACATTTTGACAGCTCAACCCTGTTGATTAATGCCTCGTAGGAACCCCTATATGGCCTGCCTGTTAGCGATCTAATTTTGTGCTGGAATGCCTGGGCTGGTATGTTGAACCGATTCACCACCCAGGTGGCTACATTTGGACTAAATGAGCTGTGAAGGGTTTCATCTTTGCCCATCACAGTCTTCCTTAGCGAAGCCCCACAGTATGCAGCCACTGCTTCGACATGATTTGTCACAACCCATCAATAGAAAATAAATTATTGCCATTCTCACTTGTCAATGGGCTTGTCTTCACTTCGGCTGGCCTAATGATTGGAAGCTCAAAGGGAACATTTCCCATCTTTGTGGAGCATGATTATAACCGAACGCACTGCTCCCCCATGCATCTTGGCCAGTAAAAACACGTAGGGAAAGCAAATTAATTGGCTGTTTTGCGCCAGTGATTAGAACATTACACTTGAAGTCTGCAGAAACTGATATTAGGCAAGCAAGATTAGGTCGGTTCTGACTTTTATTTGCTTAGTGCAACATGATTAGCAACTGCTTCATTCAAGGTTAGTGCACTTGCTGCTGCAGAAAAAAATGTTCATAACATAATGATGCTGCATACCTTTAAGCTGATAAGAATGTTCCAGACAGAAATCAAAAATCTCTTTGGGCAGGAAGCAAATGAGGAGATGTAACAGAGAACTCATCAAATGGCTTTAGAGTCATTCTTATGTCTGGCACTTTTGAAAATTATATTCCTAGGAAACCCACTCTGCAGGTTATATTTGCAGAATGTAGAGATGGTAATTGTGTCAGTTCAGGAGACAAAGAATAAAAGGACCCAAGGAGCAACACGAAGTAGAAGGTGACACCTTTCAATGAACGAATGAAAAATGAACTTGCTTTAAAATAAACAGAAAATTCTTCTTTATTACAAAGTACGAAAAAAAGAGCAAGAAGAGCAAAAGATACAATGGCAGGGCATGAAGTTAGACCTCATAATTAAATTCAGAGATGCAGTAGATCAAAGAGGAAACTATATTAAAAAATTAGGTCTAGGGTGTGGATTTGCATTTCTCTGTTAACAGCTGTGCCTGCAGTTTAATGAGAAGAAGCTTTATCTAGCAAAATAATAAACAAAGATGTAGTGTACAAGTACAAGAATGCCTGTCATTTTAATTATTTTAAATATGATAGTGATTTAGCTTTTGGCCATGTCTCCAAAACTAAGCTATTTTTATTATTGCCCTATCTTGTTTACCACCACCCAAAGACAGAAGAGGGAAAATACTGTCAGTAAAGATCAAAACCTGGCTCCTAACTTCCAATCTCTCCAGCCTTGTTTGCAGATTATTTTTTCCATCTCATTGTCCAATCTTTAGCCCGGAGATGGATGCCCCAACTAAATTTTCAAACAATGTCCCGTTTAGAAAAACTATTAGTGTAGTTTCATGTTCTTTTAATTTAGCTCAGGTTTCACCACTGTCATAGAAAGTGTTACCTGTGGTTTCACTAAGAACACTACAATGCTTTCCCTTGCTATCAGTGATTCAAATGCATAAAATATTTTCCCCTTATCATAGACATTTTGGTTTACCAAATTCTTGATAGTTACTTCTTCTTTTGCTGGCATGAGTTACCACTGTCTTCTGGTGTTTGGAGACCTAATGTTCTTGGGCTCCGAAATTACCTCTCTGTCTTCTGCATTAAACTCTCATATCATTATGGCGAATCCCTCCTTTCACATGGTTAGTGGTCCTTGCCATCAAAGTCTTGCTTGCTCAAAGCCTTATTTCTCCCCACCCTGTACTGTGTCTCCAGATTCCTCTGTTAAAGCACATGGAATGTTTTACTTCTCCTTCTATCTCATTTTTGTCTAGGACTATTCAAATAAGACCTACCTCTTATTTGCTTCTCTTTTGTTGTTGTTGTTTACAATCACTATTCTCTACTGAATCTCATCTGTTCACATTTGATCCAAATGGAGCTCCTTCATCTTAGTTCCTAGAGCATCATGTTTCCTACAAAGTTAATCCTTAACTATATTGTGAGATGTGACCATGTCTTTTACACATACACACACATATACACAGGCACAGGCACACATGTATCCAAGTAAAAATTGCTGTCTTTTTAGAAATGATGTGCCCATGCCTGAATAAACACTGAGAACCTAGACGAGAGATAGCACCTGATACAGAAATAAATAAATACACGGTTGTTACTCTGCATTAACACATATGATTCTGTCAATACTGCAAATATTCTTGTGTGATTTGAATGTGTTCTTGCGATGTTTAATATTTATTAGATGGCAAGGATTTGTACTACACACATCTGCACCCCATAGATTTGTGGCTGAAAGAATAAAATTTTAGACACAAAGTATTCTGTTTCTCAAACTTTTCCCAATCAAATAAGCAGAAAGATTGAAATCTTCAAAGTGAAAAGAAATGATCTTTCCTCTTGCACTCCTGTTTATATATTGTTCATAATTAGAATTATTAAAACTATGCAATGTTAAGACTGAGAAGTAGTGCCTTACAAAATAAGTGCATCGAGGCTTTATAATATATAAAGTTACACTGAAGAGACAACTTTATTTAGAAAAGTGAAGGGTCTGAGATTTTACCCTCCATAAACACTAACAAGATGGCCTGCCATAGTTTCACAAATACTAACAAAAGATGCAAGACCTTAGGAAAGAGGCAAAGACTTTAATTACTCAACGCACCATGAGAAACATCAGCTTCATGTTCCTCTTGGTTACCCTTGCCCTTCAGGTCCTATGAGGCAGTGCAGAGTGGCCCATGTAGATGCTGCAGACACAGTGGGTTTGTGTTGCAGCTAAGAACTCACATTTTGGAAACCCAGGCTTATAAGGGAGCTGCTAGCAAACCTACCTAACTTTGCCTCTGAGGGAGCCATTATCTTTATTACAGTACTGGTAAAGCAGTAAATCTGCTCTCTGCCCAGAGGGAGTCACTACCTCTACCTTCCAAGGCTCATTGCTATGCAAACATTTTTGAAATGCAAACATCATTGAAAAGGGAATCTGGGACAAAAGTTATCACTAGATAGGTAGAAACACCACAGAGAACTTCTACCTTAACAAATTTTTAAGCATGATTAATAACATTATTAATTAATATTAATCATTAATAATTGTTATAGTAACACTTGATATTAAATATAAACGATAAATTGGGTCATGATATCACTGTATAATAAAATTAATATGAATATTAATAACACTAGGTACTTCTATGGTCCAGATTGTTATGTAAAGTATATTATGTATATTATATCATCTAATTCTCTCAATAGCTCTCTGAACTAGGTACTATTATCCCCATTGTGTACATAAGAAAACTGAGGCACTCACTGCCTTGACCTGAGAGGGTTACCCTGTTTGACTCCAGTGCCTGCTCTCAGTATGCTGTATAGATGATATTAACATTCTCATGTAATAAACTAGTCAAAAACAAATTTTGACCAATGCATTTAAGAAAGGAGGCATAAAATGTAGCTCCTAATAGGGTATTGGAGCAAGTCTACGTTTGACTGGTTATAATCAATGTTAATTCCATACACTTGTACATTGCTTGGTAATTGACTATGGACTTCACAGATATTTTTTCATTCATTCAAAAAATTTTGTCAGTTGGTTCACTGAGGGAAGATGGCGATGTGGTAGGAGGGAGCACACGCTACCTCCCGTTTCAAAAGACAGAAAAACCTGACCATACTAAAGAGGACATTGCAGCTTACATGAAAATAAGAAATCAAAATTGTAGCGGACATGGAAAGACCAGACGGTAAGGAGACTACTGCAGGATAATAACAGCCCAGTGATCAGCGTGGGGAGCAGGGAGGTCGCAGCCCCAGCCCCAGAGCTCCGGGAGCTGCCGCAGGGCTCTCGGGGTAGGGGAGCTGGGTCA
>CM052540.1:136618671-136662924 GCA_028533065.1 Trachops cirrhosus | reverse complement strand
CTGGAATGGGAATAAAAGATTGAAACTGTACTGAATAATCTAAAATAAAAAAAAAATTTTTGTCAACTATAGGCAAGGGACTATGCTTAGAGCCAGCGAACAGACATAGTGTAATAACTTTCACTGAGTTTAACATTAAGTCATGAAGACAGATATTAAACAAATAATACACAATTACATGTTCAACTACAGTTGTGCACTCTTGGCCTGGATCAGCCTATTCCCCCAGATTCAGTCGCTATTTATATGCTGATGACCCCCCTAGATTTATAATGCTGGTTTCTGTCTCTGAGTGTGATATTTTTTTTAATCTGAAATTTTACTAGGCATCCCAGTGTTTCTTCCCACAAAAGTCATTTTCTGTGGTATTGTCTGTCTCAGTGAACGGCAGCACCATTTACCCTGTGGTCCAATGAGACATTTCGGCATTATAATTTTTTTCTTTTTGTCTGATAAAACACCAACTCCTATTTTATCTACCAAATATCTCCTGAATTAATCCCCTCTGCTGCTAACTTAATTTAGGTCACCAATATCTCTGGCTAGAATCACTGCCATAGTGACTTGCAAATCGGTATTACAATCTCCTTTCTTGCCCACCCCCTCTAATTCCATCTCCACTTTTCAGCTAGAATGCTACAAAGCAAACCTGCTTAAGTCATTTCCCTATCTCTGAAATGACTTTCCTATAGTCCTCAGTATAAAATAAATTTTTTGCACCACACACATAAGTGCTTTACAATGGGGACCCAGACTCACTTTTTACCTTCTTAACCTTCCAACTCTGTTTTCCTGCCCTGGACAGTGTGGTTCACATATGTGAAAGTACAGTGTTCTTTCTCACCTTGAGTGACAAAGGAGCTGTTTTCCAGTTTGAAATATTACTTTGCTTCTCTGCTTTCACTTTCCAGCAGCTTTGCCTGACCAACTTTAATCCTTTTAATTCTGAAATATCATTCTTGCTGTGAAGTCTTTGCGGTTGCCCCTAATCTGGATTCAGTCTCCTTCTTCTGTGTTTCTGGGGAACCTGCACTTCTCTGACCATGGCACCTATGTGGGACTGTGGCTGACTTTCTGTTTGTTTCCACGCAATACTCGAAATCCCAGGAGGAACAGAACTGTGTTTGTCTTGCTTGTCATTCTACACAAAGTGCCAAAGTACCTAGCACACTCTCACTACTTGTGAATGAATGAATGAATGAATGAATATATGCAAAATGAGTGAAGGAGTGACCTATGTCTCCTACAGTTTTCCCTGCAACTAATGTGATGCATGGAGAAGAGGGGTTTTATAAAGGTGAGACTTCTCCCTCCCTTATTAAGTAATCAGGGATATATCTGAAAAGAAATAGAAATTAACCCCTCTGGAGGAAAAAAAAGGAAACCCTTCAAAGTAGACTTTTACTCATTGCGGCAAACCTATGATATAAGAGAAGTTCACGTTCATTGAGCCTTGTCTTGCTACAACATCTTTTGCTGATTAGCATCATTTTCCTTCTCTTCCAGCCTCTTCCCCTAATTAGATACCCAGTGATCCTGCTGAGCTTCACTGCCCAGAGCCCTCCACTCCAGTGACCCACAGGCTTGCTCTCTGAGAGGCTCCCTGGGCCTGGATCATCTTTACTCTTGCCTTAATCAAACCTCATTTCTTTTTATTCTTCTTTGCAAACATAACACTGGCTGATGTCTTAATAGCTCCTAGTGACCTAGGAAATTATTTTAGAAGTCTAGGAGTTAAAATGTCTCAATTCAATGGAAAGATAATAGTAAATCCTTAAGCAACTGTGACAAGTTACTGAGTTTAAGTATGCTTCAAATAATCTCTAGTCAAACTCTTTTGCCTAAGTTTATGTGAGGGCTTAGCCTGAATTTTGACAGAGAAAAATCACCACAATATTTTGAATTATATGCATGAAATACAATATTTGAGAAAGAGGAGGGCAATCTAAATAAAAAAGTTACAGCAACATTACTCACTTCTCTTTTTCTATTGAAGAATTCATTAATGAAATAAAATAGGCAAACAATTTCAAAGAACAAGAGTCTATAATTGAGGGCTTTCAGAAAGACAACTTCTCTAGTTGTAGAAGGCCGCAAGTGACAAATATGCAGGGAATCAAACCACAAACGGATGACAGTGAAGGAAATTGAAAAGGAGGGTTAGAATGGCAGTTGAGAGGAAACAAGGGCAGAAACCAATGAAAGTAGTAAGAACATGGGCCTAGTGCTCATGACACAGAAATGTTCCTCCAGCAGGTGCATTTTACACAGGAGAGAGGACAGACTGGTGCGAGCAGGGCGAAAGAACACCACTGATTCGGGAGTGGAGGCAAGGGATTCCCAAGGTAGCATGGAACAGAGAAGATTTGACCTTAAATGGAGTGTGGTGTTGTGAAGAGTCAAATATTTTAAAAAACTGATAAGTTGAAATATTGACAAAGAATGTAGATACATGTCTGGAGCTAAATTTAAGATGAAGATGGAAAGAAAGATTTAGGAATTAAAGTCCCTTCTATTTTTATTATTGCTAATCTCATTTGCTTAAATAGTCTATTTGTATTCTGTATGTCCTCCATTTTCCCTGATTAAGCTTCCTAAAAGCCATTTGATATATCATTCTACTTACTGCTTTATTGGTTATCTTCTCTACCTTATCTCCCATTACTTGGTACCTTGACTTTTTGCTTCTTAAACTTCTTGAAAAAGGCGGGCCTCACTGTTGAATGCTTTTTCTTGTGGTCATTTAGTTTACCTAGCCCAACTCAATGTACTTTTTTAGTCCTAATCTAATCTCTAGCATTTGAATTGATGAATGCTTGTTCTTTCATGAAACTCTCTTGCTTCTTGCTTCCTTTCTCTCCTGGTTGCCCACATCCCTGTCTGATCAGTCCCTCCAGCTCCTCTTCCACCTAGCTCTAGTCTCCTACTCTTAACTCTACAAATCCTTCTTTGATTTTCTCATCACATCCTGTCAAACAAGCATCTAGGCATCCTCGAGGACTCTCACATCCCTGACCTCCCTTTTAAGCGCCAAACCTGTATTTGCAACTCAAGATATTTCCAAGAAAATGACTCCTGGGTCTTCAGATTCAATCTCCAGACTGGCATTCATGATACTGGTACCTCCTCCCTATCTCATACTGGGCTCCTCTATTGTAATTTTGGTGTATTGAGGGAAGAAAAGGTCCATTGTCCCATCTGAAAGAGTCTATCCCAGCATGCTTTGTTTAGGTTGATTCAGCACCCCTAATATATCACGTTAACATTATTCTGTCACTTTGAAATTATATTGATAGATCAGCTGGTTCATTTGACCCTAAGTAGACATAGGAGAGGATCCCCCAAAACCCATAACTTATTTATTAAAAATTGTATATGTATTCTTACATGTTTAAACTTCAGTCACCTTCAAAGTACTTTCCATTTGATGCAATATACCTATTGAAATTTTTTTCCCACTGCTCAAAACAGTTTTTGAATTCATTGATTTTGAAGCCTTTATTGCTTCTGCCATTTTTTATTTCACTTGTTCCACATTGGCAAAACATTTCCCTTTGAGGACTTTTTTCATCCGAGGAAACAAACAAACAAGAAAACATAGCTTGAGAGAGATCAGTTGAATAGGGAGGGTAAAGCATGGGATCATACTGTTTTTGGTCAAAAACTGCTGAACACTCAGTGAGGTTTGGGCAGGTGCAGTCTTAAATCACCCATAAGGAAATGGGCAAACATACACTGAGTGTTCAAAAAAAATTCACTGACGTTGAACGCAGCCTCTCACAACAATGCCAGCTGGTACAGATACAGATGGGTTCCTGGGCCACTCACCTAGCGGGGGGGAGTCTGTACTACAAGAGTCCCACACTCCAGAAGATACTTTTATTTTTTGAGGAGTCCTATCTTGTATTGGTTTTCTCTAACTGTAGGGAACAGAGAACAAGGTAAGAATGTAGCAAAAGCAATGTTTAAAAGCAAGATCACTCTGAAGTAAATTGAAGGGATTTAGTTTGAAACTGAAAATTCAGTCTGAGACTCTTGGGATAAAAAGGGGAGTAGTAGCAGTGGTGATAGAAAAACAGCATTTGTGAAAGACATGCTGAGAGAAATGTTGGTGGGAGCCAGTTCCATTTAGCTGGGGTAGAAGATAACGTTTAGTTGCTGCCATTTAGGCTTATTACTTGGCTTTTAACACTGGTCAGAAGGAATAAAGCAATTCATTTGCAATGATAGGAGATAAAAGGCAGGGACTGGCTGGTGGAGGACACTGGGTCAGGCCAACCAGGTTCCCATTCACACTAGAGGGTTCAGTCTGTCCTGAGCAGATTGGTATAAACACTGCTGGGGCTGCCGGGGGAGGTGAGCCATTTCTCCTCATTTCCTCACTTCTCCTTCATAGAAAAGAGTCACAGAGATTTTCTCTCAGAACTTTCCTATGCAGGAGCATTAGGCAGACAGCTAAAAAGGAACAGTAAATAATTTGCTGATTTCTTTTTACACATGCCTAATTCTCTATTATTGCCCTTTCTTCGGTGACAGTTTAGGGGAACTGAAAAGTACAGAAACAAATCAGATTAAAATCTATATTTTAGTCCTTAGTTGCCAAATTTCTGTGAATCTCTGTTAATTAAATAACTCAAATCAGGCCCTCATCTACACATTTACTCTTTAATTATTGTGATTATCTTCACTTTAAAATTCTGCATCAACTGGAAATGAGCCCATAAAAATATTATGACAAATTGATGTTGACACAGGAAAATATGAACATTTCAAAGGATTTTTTACTTCTTTTACTGTACATACATGTAGGGGTTGAATATGGGGGATTTACTCAAATATTTCAGAGTTCAAATATCTTCCAAACTTAAATTATTCACATTTTTAATTTTCCATTTTATTTGGTGAGTATAGAACAGTTTCAAATGACTTATGGGTCATGTCTTATTGCCTTAAAATTGAAATAAGTAGCATAATCTAAGAACATGGAAGAAAATAAAGGACTTCACTCTTATGAATGAGTAAATGCACATTCTCAGTGGCATCTGATTTCACTGCTTTTGCACATGGTAACTTCCATTAGAGATGAGCAGAGCCCCACAAATGAGGAGCCATAAAGAGTGAGCTTCCACAGGGATCCACAGTTACCACAAAACCAAGTAGTGAATAAAACCCTGATGTGCCCTATGTCATTGACAAACTCAGGATCATCTAGGGCTGAACAAATGGCCCACAGAACAGTGTATTTAGTTTTGTATACCATATTGTAGATAAACCTGTATTTTAGAATGGCAGTTTTGGCTTAAATTTACTTTCTTAAAGCATTTCAGGCTCTGGCCAGGTAAACCAGTTGGTTACAGCACCAACCTCATAACAGTCTCCAGTCAGGGCACATACAAGAATCAACCAATGAATAATAAATAAGCAGAACAACAAGCCAATGTTTCTCTCTCTCTCTCAAAAAGCAAAAACCAAACCAAGACAAAACAAAAGAACATTTCAAAGATAGAAAGTTATTAGACCAGGGTAGGAAAGTCAGAACTATGGTCTAGGAAGAACTCTTCTGCTCTTCACATATTCAGATATCAGTGTTCCTTTTTTTTTTAAGGGACAAAATTCTATTATGGAGATTTAAAGTGTCACCATTGAGAACATAAACACATGTATGGGACTGGAAGCCCATGATTCTTAGGGTTGGTATGAATTGTAATCAGAGTCACTTACAGAGCCCCAGATTTTTTTTTCATTAAAACAAGAAGGTGAGAATTCTGCAAACATCTCATTGTTGGGTTCTCTTATAATTCTTGGGTATACCGTTCAATAATATACACTTATGGGGCTCATTGAATCAAGGTAATAAAATTTGGAGGACATTGAATATATGCAGTGTTTGGTTAGAAAATCATCACAGAGTGTAATAACAACATAACAGTTAACATAAATATGTATATATTCTGGGAATGGAACACCCTTAGTAACTCTAAGGTCTGTAGGCGAAGGCTGTGTACCTAAAATGGAAACCATAGAACTATCTTCCTATATCAATACCACATCAAAAACCAAACAAACATATAAAAAACAAAAGGATTGGAGCAGCAATTACACTCCAGAAACTACCTGAATGCCCTGAAATCCTGAACTATCGCTAGTTTCCCAAACTCAGTGCTCTTCACACCATTTGCCTTATTTTACGCTTTGTTACTCTGTGCCTTGAATGCCTTTGCTTCTGTTTTACACCTAACTTGTACTCATCCACCTAAAGTGAGTTCCAGCCATCCTGCTTTCGGAAAGCCTTGCCTGACTCAACAGGCTGGGTGAGGGGCTCTTCTCCATCCAACTACATTCCACACATATCTGTAGAAACCATAACACTTGAAAGTAATTGCCACACTGTAAGTGATCTGAGGGGCAGAGAATGTGTGTACCTTTTCATCTTTCATTCCCTTTCTTTGGCACAGAGCTTGTTACTTCATGGGCATTCAAAGAATGGCTGCTGAACAAAACCAAATAGCACAATCAAACATTCCAGAAGAGGTCTGAGGAAACAGGAGATTGCTAACATACCATAGAGTTGATCCTGGGCTACAATAACATTGGAGTGATTTGTCCAAGAATTTACCCCATGTATCTTGCCTCTAGGCTCTAATTCATGTTCCTTCCTTCCCACTGCATGTATCTTCCCAATATCACTGGCTAAATCCTACCCATGCGACAAAGTCTCCACTAAATCCCTGTTCTCAATGAATTTATTCCTTATTATCTAACTGGATATTATTCCTGTGACCTTACTTCATAGATTTTTGTTGTTGCTGTTCTATGAAATTCAGTTTATTCAACTTCGGGTCTTATTGTTTATATAGTATTTATCTCCTATCCATTTTTTGCTTTTGCACTGGTGACCACTAAGCTTTATACATACTAAGTACACTTAGTTCTCTAGTTGAATGCAATTAACCTAAAGCAAAAACAATTTTTAATAATGATATATCAGAAATAGATTATAAATATTACCTTGCTATGATCATGCATTATAAAGAAAACAAGTGCTTTCTTTTAAAACATTACAAGCTATATGAGAAGATTACAAAAATATATTCACAGTATTTCAATACAGTAAATTTAGATAAGAAGAGACAACTACCTAAACAATATCCTGCGAATCCCAACAGATTCTATTAATTAAGAATTTGTATTTTCACATGAATGTTCATAGTGGCTTTATTTGTAATAGCCAAAAACTGGAAACAACCCCAATGTCCATCAACAGATGAATGGGTAAACAACAAATAAACAAAGCAATAAAAATGAACATATTGTTATAGCAACATGGATGAACATGAAAATAATTGTCCTGAGTGAAAGAAATGAGACAAAAAGAGTATGTATTGTGTGATTCTATTCATATAAAACTCTGAAAAATGCAAACTAATCTATGGTGACTAAAAGCCGATCCGTGGTTGCTTGGGAATGGAGAAGGGTGGGTGGGAGATACCACCAAGGGCCATGTGGGGACTTTGGGAGATAATGGAAATGCTGAAAATCTATTAACTTTAAATTCTTTAAAATCTTAACTTTAAAATCTATTAACTTTGTACACTTTAAATAGTATAGTTTATTATCAATTACATCTCAATAAAGCTGTTTTTAAAATTCCTCTAAAAATAATTCATGATCAATAATTTGATCTGGTTCTTTTATACATTTTTATACATGGTGAGCCAATGTAAAAGGGATAAACTGCACTAAAAGTTTTAGGCCTATTTTAACATTGGAATGAAAACTAATAATATTTACCTATATTTTAAATATTAAAGCAGACTCTTCCACCTGGAAACAAATATGCATTAGGATGAACTATATTTTAGCCTCTTCACTAACCATTAATCTAGCTGTGTGAATTTTTACATGCCCAGTCAAATTTGATTTTTAAATAATTTAATCTTTATTGTATTTTTCTCATTACCATTTAGTCCCCTTATATCTCCCTCCCCCGACAATCACCACACGGTTGTCTATGTCCATGAGTCCTTTTTCTTCTCTCCTCAATACCTCCATCCTCTAAACCCCCTCACTAGCTGTCAACTGATTTCTTTTACTCATTTTATAATTTAAAAAATAAAGCTATACTATTAGAATTCTTACAATTCATTTTCCCTCTTCCAGGAGAATCAAGTATTGGGCTTCAGTCACATTGCAAGAAGGTACTGACAATGCTTATCCTTCCACATGAAGTATATAAAACAAACTGGAGTCACTCATGTCAACCAAGATGGCTGCCAGTCAGCCTTGACACTTTGGTTCAACTGGAAAACTACCTAAGTCAGAACAGACACATCTGGCAAGGAGATACACCTAAGATATCTGCGCATGTGGTCAGATCAGCCATGCCTGCAGAGTGGGAACACCCATAGATAGGCTCCTGGGGAAATTTCCTACTTGCTATCAGGGTGCCAAGACATTTACCAGAAAGACCCAGACAGGTGGAGCACACCACTTTCGAGGTATGACTGAGGCAGCACTGCTGAGACAGTTGAGCTCCACACACCAGAGTGCTGCTCCACGTCATGCTGATCTCCCTTGACACTGGCCACTGGTGGTCCTGCCTTGCTGGACTGAGGACTTCACCTACCCTGCTGCCCACTTGGATGCGGAGGTCCTTCCTTGCAAGATGCTGATATCTCCCTTGCCCACCATGCTGCCTCCTGGACCTGCTGACTGAGACTCTGGAACTCAGCTTTGTTATTCCCCATTGATTGCTCTGTGTGTGTGTTGTATTTCTCTTAGACTGTTAGAGTGCAAGTAGAATATTAATGTATGTTGATGTTCTACTTTGAGTGAATCTGCATTCAATAAAAGCAATGAAAGCTGAGTGAATAGCATAGTTACTGTGTGTGACTCTTGTCTATTCCTCAGAGCTGGGCTGCTCAGCAGGCAGCTAGCTGCGCAGTTGCCTGGCTGACCTATAGACAAGACTATATCACAAAGAGACATTCGCTGTCATGGAAAATCTATGTAGTCCCTAGCAATGAGGCATCAGTCTTATTCTTTGGTAAGTTCCTCCTATCACTGAAGGAACAAATACATTCTCATTTCTTTCCCCTTCTCCCTGGAGAACCTTGTCTTTTTTTTTTTTTTTTTTTTTTTTTGTGAAACCCACTTCCCCCGCTCAAAAAGAATAGGTGCAAGGGTTGGAAAGTTACCAGGTATGTGGCTTGTTAGCTATTGTATCAGGGTTCATTTTTCTCACTCATGCTTTTGCCTATCTGTTCTAGGCAAAACTGCAGTGTGTACTTCTCCTTGATAATCTCACCTTTTCATTTCTATTTACTATTCTACTATCTTTTTTTTGCCTTAAGCAATCCCTGGACTACACTACTTGTAATAAAACATTTTAGAGTTGAAAGAAACATTGAAAGTCACCTATTACAACCACTGGCCGGATTATCCTCAAATCCAAGGCAAAGAAGAACAACTGTCCTATGCTACAAAGCTAACTGTTTTAGCTAATTGTATGAAGTAATCTATGCCAAAACCAATGGGTGAAGATCTAAGGAGATTCTTAGTCCTTCCTCTTTTCTCCCAGGCAGCCAACATATTCTAGTGGTGATTCACTAAAGACAATGTTTCATTCCATACTTGAAGTGAGAGGAAAGAAGAGAGAAGAAGAAGGTAAAATGGCACAGGACGGAGGGGTGCTGTGATGTTTTCTAGAAGGTGGGAGCAGCATTTTGTCCTATGCATAAAACTTGATCCCACTTCTTACCAAGAAAAATAACTGTCTAGATGGTGGCAAGAGAGTAATGTAGGGAAAAAAAGAATGATTTAAGTAGTGACCATGTTATTTTTCTAAATTGGAAGCTAACCTGCAAAATCACAATGAAATGTGTCAAGGGACCATTTGTGACCAGTGATTGGAATGCCACTGTATATTTCTGTACAAAGATACACTCTTGCACAATTAGCTCTCAACAATCATAAAAACATACCTCAGTGCAATAAGGCATCATTTATTTTTTATGATGCTCACATGAAAATAAGTTATGCTTTATTTAACCACTCATATACCAAATACTCTTCATTTCTAACAGTGTCAATGTTTTTATTAATAAAAATCAATATATTAAAAGTATATTTTGATGAAATAATATTATATCTTTTTGTTACTGCTGCTTTTGACCATAAAAAGTTAATTTCACATTTCATTTTACCGTGTTATAATCATGGTGGCATTCATTATAAGCAAGTAAAGCACCAATATATGACTTATTCAAGGCAGAGAGTTAGTCAGGGACTAGCTAGTTATCTGTGTCACCATATCCGGGGCGCATGTCTCCTGAGGCTCACGCCAGGCTCCCTTTAGCTCAAAAATGCACCCCTGGGGACTGTGTCTTGTTGTGAGTTCTTATTGCAGGCCTGCTGGTGGTCTTCACAGAAACCAACTGCCAGTGGAATACGTCTGTGGCTTTGTTCATCAGTTTGCCACATGTTCTGTCCCTACAAGCTCTTCTTAGAAAACAGAAGCCACATATGTTAACTCTATCATGTCAATCTTTCAATAAACATTTTCCAAGTGAAATGAATATGTTAAATTCCACAAAGAGTTTTCTAAGCACTCCTGTACAGATATTCTGAATCTGTCTAAGGTTTTCTTTTGACCCAGAAAGTGTTATGAAAAGAACAAGTGAATTATTTTCCTTTTTAGGAAGCAGTAAAGATGTCTTCTTTAATTGTTATACTAAATATTCTTTAACCAACAACATATGCTTGCTAATAATTTTTGTCTTGCAGAAATATGAATATTTTCTAATGGGAGGCATTTAAAATGCCTTAGTTGAAGATTGATTCAAATAAAAGACCTCTTTTGGATTCATTTCAACATCTATCAGGTGGTATTATTTTTCCAATAGTCTTTATCCTTTGCATTCATAAGAGTTTATATCCAACCTATAATTATTTTCTGCTAATTAAAATGATTCATGGTTAATTATTTTAAATGACTGTCTTCAAAATCCAATCCATTTCTTGTTATGACATTAAAAAAGATACAAATAAAATACCAGAATACAAATTTGTTAGAAGGAAATACTTTTTAAATTTTCTTTAAATAGCCTTAAAATCCTTCTCTATCAGGAAAGGCCTCATGGCTCCCTATTTCAATCTATGTGGACTAGAGAAGGGGAACTGAACCATGAAGAGATGGCTATCAATGTTCTTGAAAATTACTGAAGATTATTTATGTTAACTATATAGGAGTAATTTATTATATTATTTTTTAAAAGACTTTATTTATTTTATGTTTAGATAGAGGGGAAGGGAGGAAGAAAGAGAGGGAGAGAAACATCAATGTGTGCTTGCCTCTCCTGGCCTGCAACCCAGGCATATGCCCTGACTGGGAATCAAATCAGCAACCCTTTGGTTCACAGGCTCCCAATCCACGGAGCCACACCAGCCAGGGCAATTTACTATATTCTTAAAGAAGAGTTATAAAGCAATAAGACCTAACAATGGACAAGGGCAAAACAGTAAACATGTTAGCTTGGGACCCTGGGTGTCCAAAGATGTATTCTGAAGATGTATGCCTCTTTGTGGACTCTCATTTGGGTCCTGCTGATGATTAAATATCTCTTTTCTGGGACTATCCCAATCTCACTCCATCCCTTCAAGAGGGAGCTCCCTTCCCCTGTTATCTCCTAGGGAGGCCCGAGAACTTCCTTTGTCTCTAAGCTAGGATCACACTTTGTCTGAATTCTGCCCTTTTAACCATTTTGACCTCACTCTCTATTTTGTTCTACTCTGATTATTGTATGAGACCCAACTGTGTTTCTAAGAGGGTGAGGTTGTCCTCTGCTTACATTTTTCTTAGTCAATAGCCTTAAAATAAAAATACATGTGCTATACAAACAGTCACATTTTCTACATATGTTTATTGAGTATCTTCAGTGTTCAAAGCCCTAAAGTTGTATAATCTCCTAAGTGAAGAAAGCTGAACATACCAATTATGTGATAATAAAAAGTCTTATTAAGTTCAAACAAGGAGAATAAAGTTATAGATGCACAAGTAGGTGTAAGAAAAAATCTTTAGAAATAGCAGCTACTTCTGGGATTGAGAAAACAAGAAGAGAAAATTATAAACCTGGGAAATGCTGAAATTATTGCTAGAGGGAAGCAAACTGCTTTCTCTTTGGCCAGGACTGGTTACTGCCTTGTTTGTCTTAACCAAAATTTTTCAACTTAATTTATTTGTTCCCTGCACCTCACCCCCCACCCCAGTGGGACTAGAGCTCAACTTTTATAACAAAAATTAATTTTAAAAAGGTTTTTCTAAAGCATCCAAAGGTTTAGAATAGCCACGACAAAAACTAGAAGGAAAAAACTTGATGATCTGACCTTATAAAGTCTGTGACAGTGACTATCATGCTGGATAAATAGTCCGTCTATCCCTGTGCATTACGATGGGGCCATGTGACTAGTGCTGGCTGTGGACTGGGAGCAGATTCACCATGTGTCAAAGCATCTGACTGCCAGTGGGAATGGACCCTCCAGTGGACTCTTTCATGGCCATGGCAACAAAAGAGGCTGTATTCTGACACGACAGGTTCAAAAATGGAAGTGGCCTTGGTTGCTCCGTCACCGCATGGGGAATGGAGAGTTGTCTGGGTTCACAGGTACTTTGCTTTCTTCAACATATGTAAGTCATAACATGAACCTGTGCTACATGTGGCAGTGTTCAGCCTCACGGTACATCTCTGTGCTGAATGACATTGTTCCAGGTAGGCCCACCTCTCACCTAAATGCCAGAGGAAGTTCACTCAGGTGGCGCAGTGGTGTATCCTTCAACGTCAGCCACTGTAAATGTGGAACTCCCTTTTCCTCTTTGCAGAACTATGCCCATGTTTTTCATATTTGGGAGACAGTATAAAAGATTACATACTATTTGTTAGGGGAGCTGTTTCTTTTAAGAGCTAATCCAATAATTTATTTTATTATGTTATCTTATTTTAATTAATTTTATTTTATTTTTATCCTCACCTGAGGACATGCTTATTGAATTTTAGGGAGAGGGGAAGGGAGGGAGAAAGAGAGGGAAAGAAATTTCAATATGAGAGAGAAATATCCATCAGTTGCCTCTCATATATGCCCCAACCTGGGACCAAACCCACAACCTAGGTGTGTGCCCTGACCAGGAATTGAACCTGCCACTTTTCAGATTACAGAATGATGCATGCCAACCAGGACTCAAACAATTTTTTAAAACCATTTGTATTACTTTGCTTTCTGTAGTTCACTGGGTATACAAGAAAGCAGAAATGCAGACAATAACAATAGAAATTTTGTATCTAACTATCTGGAAAATTGCTTTGCTAAACAGCCCTTTGAAAATGGTTGCTGATTTTTTGTTGTAGTTTTGTTTACATATCAAAAATATTAATATTTTAACCACTACCTATCTAGATAATGTTCAAAGATTATTAGAATGTTTTCATGTCATTATGTAAATAAAATTTTAGAGACCAGGTAAATATTCAGTTACGGATTATTCATATGCATGGGACATCCATTCCCTGAAATATTCTGTAGCCAACTCACATGATAATGTGGAACGTTAACTTTCAGATGGGGTATGATAGCACTTATTTACCTGGTTGGGAATGGAAAGAGTTACAGTTAACCTGCTGGCAATGGCATCTGCAAAGCTATCTTAACTATAGCATGGCCTGCTTCTCAAAATTTGAGTACATCTTTTGAATTTTTTATGGGTGAACATGCCAGTTGCTTCAGGGTAAAAAAATAGAGAGCTATCATGAGAAAAACATTTAATGATATAACAAGAAATAAAAAAATAACTAAACAAGAAAATGACCTGGACCACCAACTTATGGCAGCTACATAAAATTGCAGGAATTGACTTAAGGTACATTAAGTATTAGAAAAATAGCCAAAGAAACTTAGCATGAGGACAAATATTAGAGAATATGAATCGTCTGTTTTGAAAGCAGAGAGTTGTCTAAATTGATTACAATATGGTTATATTTCACATACACCTTTTTGAGGCCATATTTTCTTTCTGAAGTGTAATCCCTATTGTTGGCCATGAAATGTGTTTTTCTTTTCTTCTGTTGTACTTTAAGGAAATTAAAGTCAGCTGATATATTTTTACTCTCCACATTTGAATCTAAAGCAGAACAATTCCCATTGAGGGTTCTGGTGGAACTTCATTTTAGTTATGTTTTAATGAAGTCTTATTTGTATTGACTTCTGGGGTGGCATGGCATTCCCTGACTGATAAACTACTTGGGTTTACTTTTTTAGGGAGAGATTTTAATTTAATATGATAGATCCAACCATTGTTTTTCAGGTTTTATATGCATGCCTGGAAGCCTTTTAATAACTTGCAGTAACAAACAAAATGAATGTGACTTTTAGGGTAGACACTCTTGTAATTGATATTTTTACCAACTCAGGGTATTTATTTATTTTGCCAAAAAATAAAGTGCATTCTTTCCATCCCTGGGGAATAAAGAGTAATGGAATTGCAATTTAATAAAAACAATTGTGAGAGATTCCATAGTTGCAATGAAAATATTCCATATAGATATATTTCTTGTTCCTCACATAACTCACAGAAGATAAAAGATTTTTTTCTCTTTCTTAATAAATGCATTTGTCTTTCTGAGTAAAGTAGTTAGGGATCAAGGTGTGAAAGAATATTTTTAAATATATTATTATGTAATTGGTAAGGTTTTTAAGGACTAAAATCCTACATAGGATAATTCTATAAGCTAATTCTAAGAGCTAATTTATATAAATTTACTTATATACATTTTTATATTTATATGAAATAATTTTGTTATCTTAACTTTCAAAATTGTGTATTTCTAATACTGAAGAATGGAATTTTGGTAATAAGGGATTTTGGGGATCACAGACATGATTTTGATAAGTGAAAAAATTCTGCCTAAGTCCATAGTAGAGGCAAGATCAAGGAACATAAAAATAGGGAATCCGTCCTGACCAGTGTAGCTCAGTTGGTTGGGCATCATCCCACAAAACAGTAGGTGGCTGTCTGGTTTGACTCCTGGTCAGGGCCCATGCCTGGGTTTCGGGTTTGGTCCCCAGTTGGGGCACGTGCAAGAGGCAACCGATTGATGTTTCCCTCTCATATCGATGTTTCTCTCCCTTTCTTTCTCCCTCCCTTCCCCTCTTTTTAAAAATAAATAAATAGCTGTGGCTGGTATGGCTCAGTGGACTGAGTGCCAGCCTCTGAACCAAAGGGTCGCTGGTTCGATTCCCAGTCAGGGCACATGCCTGGGTTGTGGGCCAGGTCTCCAGTAGGCCACATGAGAGGCAACTTCACATTGATGTTTCTCTCTCTCTCTTTCTCCCTCCCTTCCCCTCTCTCTAAAAATAAATAAATAAAGATTAAAAATATAAATAGATAAAATATTTTTTTAAAAATTGGGAATCCACAAATTAACCGGTTATGATTTTTCTCTTTCATAGCATTTAAGAACAGCTTTGAAAAGATTCAATATCCTGAGCAGGTTAAATTTATTTCTACATATATAAGTAGCATGTACTGTAACTCATACTGACATGGTTCCCTGGGAAATACAGGAGCTCTTGTGTAGGAAAGAGGCATTACTGAACAATGTTTTTGGGTGATAAACAGTAATGGAAATTTGAGATTAAAATGGCCTTTTCAAGGGAGTAGGTCACATCTATGGAAACATGAGACAGGTATTTACGTTTGTCTTTCACGTCTTGATGTTGAGCTTCTTCAAGTATGCATGCATTAGTCAACTTGGCACCTCAAGGATCCCTGATTTTTATGAAGATGACAACATGCTGGAAACATTTTTTGAATGGCCTATTTTTTTTCAAAGTCTCTACTTGCCCAAGATTGAATGCAACTTTTCAGGATAGTTATAGGGCTGATGAAACGGTGAATGAGTCGGGGTAGGGGGTGGCAGCCGAGGAAGGGGGCCGAAGAGGAGGTGGGGGCACAAGGATTTCAGGGCTATGCTGCAGTGCCAATGCTTTGTCTCAGTCCTCCACACACAGAAGGAAGAGCTGCGAATTAGGAAGCTGTGCTTAGAACTTGAAGAAATAAAATCCCCGAGTCTCAGTTCTTTTTTTAAATCTGGATTTAAGGGCAATGTCTATTTCACAGATTAATGTGATGATAAAATTACGTAATACATACAAAAGCCACTCCAAGTGAAAGCATACAAACGTATTCAGGGTTTCAAATGCATAGGTGCACTTTCCCAAACTGAGCAACACTGAAAAGTCTTGCAGGAGTTTTTACACTGTATGTGTATTTCTGATGTGATGGAAACAATAAAGAAAAAGGTTATATTATAAGAATAGTTGAAAGAAACACTGCCTAGTGTAGATGGTGTCTACCACACCAAACACTCTGAAGGTCCCATACGTTGCAAACCTTAAGGACATTTGAATATATAATCTCAAATGGCTTTGACCCATTACCAGGTGTTGCCTCACTCATTAACATTTTCTTATTGTAAATCTTATTTTTATATACTTCTAAATTCAGGTTTAAATAGTCAAATAACTACATCGGACTTGCAAACAATAGCTGATTTAGTCACTAATGTAATCACTCATGGGAAAGAATAGTTTGAGGGGGTTTTTTTTTTCCTCTTGATCTCATATTTGTTAACAACTTTCATTATAGCAAAAAGTTTTAGGTAGGCTTATAAACTTCTCTTGCTTATTTACAGTACTAAAATAAATTTCCTGTGTCATTCATTTCTCTTTCACGCCAGTAAACAAATGTTGCATGATAAATATTGCAAGAAGAATTTGATACTAATTTTGGTTACTTCTGCTAGAGTTTCTATTATTTCTAGTTTTCAAGATTGACTATCTTGGTGTTTTCTGAGATTATTGCCTTTGTATCCACATTTTTATGCTCATCAAGTCCTATCTATACTTCCTTTTAATTTTTGACTCTTCTTGTTTAGTTTATTGCTAATTTTATTCAGATGCTCCTCCAATAATCATCTGCACATTCTAAACCCATTTCCCAGGAGACTGCAAAAAGCCAAGCAAGTCTACTCTTGTACTGAATATTTTTTGGCTTGAGACAGGGTGGTGGGTGCCTTTCTTTCTGCAGAGAAGACCTTTCCTTGGAAGCATTTGGTCTGAGACCTGAATAATGAGAAAGGATCAGCTGTTTGAAGGGTTGGGGGAGGAGTGTTTCAGGGAAAGAGGGAGGCAAGAAAAAAGGCTGTAGTGGGGGGTGCAAGTAGGGTGTGTTTGAGGAAAAGAAGGCTAGCAAGGAGGATGTGGGAAGTGAGAAGACACAGAGTCAGGTGGGAGGGAAGCGATGTAACACAGGGTCTCATAGGAGTTTGCAGTTTTTCCAATTGTGCTGCAAAGTCATTGAAGGGTTTTATGTCAGGAGAGTGACAGGACCTGATTTATTTATTTTTTATTTTTTTATTTTAGTTTATTCAGTACAGTTTCTATCCTTTATTCCCATTCCAGCCCGCCCACCCATTCCTCCCCTCCTCCCTCCCCTTTCCAACCACCCTAGTTTTGTCCATGTGTCCTCTATATTTGTTCCTGTAAACCCTTCCCTTCTCCCCTGAAATTCCCTCCCCTCTCCCCTCTGGTCATTGACTACCTGTCCTCTATTTCAGTGTCTTTTGTTATGTTTTACTTGTTTCTTTGTTTGTTGTTTAGGTTCCTGTTAAAGGCGAGATCATATGATTTATTTTTTAAATGGTCACTCTGGTTGCTGATGATAGATAATGTGAAAAATGGGGAGCCCTCCAGAACACTCCAGGACATTCTTATCTCCTCTGAACTGCCCAGAATTTCCCCTCTCATTGAACTGACTTTTAAGTAGGTGCAATCTTGAACTATTCCACTTTAGCTGTGTCGCATACAATTTGACCGAGTGCCCTTTGACGGACTCCGTAGCTTGGCCTCTCTGTCTTCAGACTCCTTTGTGTTCTCCATAGACTTAGCAAAATGCTCTGCACATAACAGGTACACAACAGATAGCACAGTAACTGTTGTGGAGCCCAATTATATAAACTGCCTATCCTTGCAAAACAGAAGGAACCAGAGACCTCCAGAGCTGAACGTCCCACGTAGGAGGTGGCCCTGCAGATGAGCTCATCCTAGCGACGGTGAGCAGTCTGAAGACCAAGACTTGGGGTGTTCTGTATGCACTGAACCTCATTCTGTGCTGACATCTAAGAGAGTTCATCAACATGGGTGCATCAGACTAAAAGTTTGTTGAAAATCATCAAATGCTACACTTAAGATTAGTGTATGTTATTATATGCAGATTTACCCTCAAAAGAAAAAAACAGTAAATAAAATTATACTCTAGTTAATGATACGCACACTAGTGTTCAGGGAGAAGTATACTGATGGCTGCAACTGACTTTGAAATGCATCAAAAAATAATATGGGTTGATGGATGGGTAGAAAGGTGGTAGGTATGTGAAAGGGCAAATATAGTTAAATAAGAGAATGAAAGTAGTGGGTATCTGGGTATTTGGTGTAAAATTATTTAAACTTTTCCATATGTTTGAAATTTAATAATAAAATATGGTAAAAAGTTAGTTGAAAATGATAACAGAAAAAGTCAAGAACCATGTGATTTCACTCATATGTGGGATATAAAACTAAAAACAAAAGTGATCAAACAAGACAAACAAATAAAAACTCATAGACACATCAACAGTGTGGTGGTTACCAGAGAGAAAAAGGGGTAGGGGCAGGCAGTGAAGGATGAAGGCAGTCAAATATACGTAGATGAAAGGAGATTTGACTTTGGGTGGTAAACACACAATGCAATACATAGATGATGTGTTACAGAACTGTACACTTGAAACCTATATAATTCTATGAACTGATGTCACCCCAAGAAATTTAATCAAAAAACTTAAAAAAATGCTAACTGAACACAATCATATTGACAAAAATGATTAAGTTTATAGTCATTATACTTTCAGTTTTATGTGTCTGAGCTTTCAGGAAATCTTCTAATCCTCACACAGAATACAGATTTAGTCTGTTAATTAATGACTTTGAAAAGTGCCCCAGGAAGCAGTGGAATCAATTCAACTTCTTATTGGCTTCATAAATTAAGAGTTTGGGTTATATTTATCTATATTCTCTTAATATTGGTTATGTTCCTGATATTTTCTTATCTATAAAATTCAGTAAATAAAATTACATTAAATCATCATTGAAATTTAGTGTTTTGTGATGCTTAATGATAATTGAATAAAATAATTACACATTACTTATAGGGCATGAGTGACAGCAAGAAAGTGTAATCAACAGACTATAGCAATAGTCTCTTCTGAAACTCTTCTCTCCTGTCCCCTCCCCTGCCCTCCCCTCTTCCCCTCTCTCCCTCTCTCCCATCTCCCTCTTCCCCATCTCTTTTTTTCTGATACAGAGAAACTGCAAAGTTTAGGTAGGTATGGCATTCAAATGAGAAGGGAAATGATCAACATTAGTACAAGATTAGAATTCTATAACTAAATTTCTCTTTTTTATTAGTATGAAATCTCTAAGATCCTGAAGCATTATTGTGCTTCTGTATACCGTAAATAAAGATAAACAATTTTTCTCAATTTGCACACATTTTGGTCTCCACTTTTCTCATCACTTAAGTTCTAGACAGTTTTTTTATGTATTGCTTTGTGACTATTTTAAATGGAAAAAATTGTTTTTTAGTTGTTTATAACAACAGAATGCACATTATCACATTAACATTTTTTCCTCTAGGAAAAATGAATGGAATGTTTATCTGAAGTATACTTTTAACTTTCGGTTCGTATTGCTGACAATAGATACCTTGGAATGGGGCTTGAAGCGGCAGCACAAAAGTAGCCCTGCTTCAGCTGAGCCAACCTGTGGAACATGTTTGAAGCCAGCGGAAGCTTTACATTTGTAAAAGGTCTGCCCAGGTGTCAATAAATATGAGAAATGTGTTCAGAATTGTATGTGAATGAAGAGGTTGCATACATTTTAAGGCAATCTTGCAGGAATACATTGAGATATCTGCCCTTCTTAAAGTCAAGCATATGTCATAGCAACATTCCTGGTACAAAATAATTCGTTACTATTTCTGGGCTCTAACTAGCCCCATGCAAAGGCGCATCATTGAACCAAAACATATGGGGGCGACTATTCCATTATGCTGAGCTATGCTGCAATATCAATTTGCTGCTGTCTTACTCACCTTTTTCTGCACATTTGCCAATGGAAATTTCTGCTCTAGAAATTATACTGTAGCACAGAAAGAAGTAAATACTGAGGTGGATTCCATTTCTCAAGACATATCAATAAGAACCAGTGCTATTGTTTGTTTCCTGAGACAATACAACATTTGCGCCTGTGCCTTAAGGAAGCAGTAACTCTTAATTGCCCTTTATATTTACAATTACTTAATTACTTTATTTTGCCAAAAATAAAGGTCATTAAAATCATCTTGCAGCATGACTTAAGTTTCAGAAGTAGCCTGCAAGTTGTATAGTCTTTAACTATGTTCCATTTAACACATTTAATAGATGTAAAAGCTCACAAGTGATGATATAAAGGATAATTTACGCTTGCAATGCATTTTTGTCCAATTAATAGATTGCCTGTGTGTTGCATATTTTGCATGACAAAAGAGCAGAATATTAAACTGCCATTCATAATGAAAATGCACTTTGCAAATTAAAAGTGCCGAAACAGAAATTTTTCACCCTGTTTAGGAAATAAACAGTCCTTAACCAATTAAACTGCATTGTAATAATTCTATGATTTATTGCAAGTTGTTTAACTTTCAAAACTCGGCTAACCCATATTAAGGTCACAATCCATCATGTCTTGCTTGGAAAGCCAGCAAATAATGGCTGTTGTATTAGCTGCTTTTGATGATAGTATGAAAGAAGTATTAGCACTTGTCAACAAAACTGCTTACAACATAACATTAGCATGCATGGACTGCCGCACCTATTTATTATTCTGGCAGCTCCACACATATTGTTACAAGCTTATAAAACATTTTGTCGGGTGGAAACTGAATGTACACTGTTTGGTTTTCTGATAGACTGGCAGCATAAATGTCTGGGCTGACTTAGTTTAGTTTAAGTGTAAATAGAGACACAAATTCTTCAACCTGTTCTCTTATTGATACTGAAAAGTGCTGAATTATTCAGCATCCAACTCTTCTGTTTGTGTCTATCACAGTTATCAATTACCCATCAGTCTTCTTGTCAAAACAGAATGGATTAATCTGGCTGAAAATAAGACAAATAAATGGATACTATAACAGGGGTGTGGGGTTGCCAGACTGTTAAAGGGAAATCCAGGCAGTGACATTTGCCGTCAAAAATGGGATCTCTGGCTTAAGTGAGCGAATGATTCCCCTTTTCGAGCCAAGAATGCACTTAGCTCACCGTAAGTAAATTAATCTGCCTTCGCTGACTGCTAATGCATCAGCACTGAGGTAACAGCTCGATTGATGAAACTCCTTCATGTTTAAATAATTTCAGTCATCGTTATTGTTTCTCACAGGAAATGCAGATACATTCAGATACTTTATCTTGGTAAAGAGAGATTTGCCTGGTAAATAAAGGGACCCATTTAACAGTGAAGTTATTGCTGACAGTTTTGTGCCACTTCATAGCTCTCAGCTGATGTGATACCAAGTACTCTTTGCACAGATGGCTGGTGGAACCCATCCAACATCTGCAAAGTCCATTCCTGTTTTCTGTCCCAAACATTTTATTTGGAAATCTTGTTTGGCAAACTTCCTGAGACTGCCTAGCTGTTCAAAGTACATATTTCTGATCTATCTCATTTGGTCCTTCTATAAAAGAAAGAGCCAGCAAAGTGCTTTCTTATTTGGCACAGAAATTACAGCTACAGACTGAAGCAATTTTTAGGTTCCTGGCCAAAAAATTACAAGAATTTTATCTAAGATGCTTCTATACTGGACTGTTTTACACAGCCCTCGCTAACATCTGAAGCCTCATTCATGACAGGATCTAAGCCCCCGATCTGTATCTACTGATAGCTTACCTTTGCCAAAAGTTCCCTCTTGTTCTTATTTCCCTGGACATCTGTCCTAACTACTGTGGACACAGTTCTCATGTAGACTGGATGATGAGTTATTTAAGGAGCGTTACCTGCTAGGACATGGCTCTGTCCACGTGATGATGAATGAACAGATTACTTTTGAATCAATCATCATCTTTTCTTTTTCCAGTAGTTCATGTGAAGAATTTTAAGCATTTAAAAAGCAAAATCAAAACCTTCCTCTATTTGGGGAGTTCCAAAGAGGTCATACCAATAATTAAATTCTAGGTACAACTTATACAATTCTCCTACAGACTCTGACAGACAGGAAATTTTGGTCTCCCATTCCCAGAACATTACCTCAAATTTCTCCTCAATGTAAATCAGTTTCCCAGAACTTCAGCATTAAAAGGAAATGTTCTAATTGGCCTGGTCACAACTCCTCTTTGCTAAATCTCATTCACTTGGTACATAATCCCAAGACTATGGAAGGCAGCTATTTAAAATGTGCAAACACAACCTTCTCTTGAAGTGGTATTTTTGTCACTAGTCAATTTGTTTTACTTTGTCTCTCTCAACCTTCTTTTTTAACATAAATAACTCATTTTTCTGGAAAGGCGGCAGTGTACAAAATTAGGAGAGGTCTAAAAGTGTTTTTTAAGTTTTAAAGTTTTTTTCTAAAATTAATTCTTTGCAATACTAGCAACTAAGTTAATTGACAGGTGTGCATGATGACCTTATTTCCAAATTCCAGATGTCACTTTCCATTCTTTGAGAAACATTTCATAATACATGACTGTCACTTTACATCCAACTTGTCCAAGTCTAAACATTCTCTTACTGGCTCCCTTTCACCCACATCCCAATCCACTGCTAATTCCTGTAAGTCTGCCTCACAGTGTCTCTTCTGTTATTCTCCCTTCATTTACGACAGTCACCATGCTTTTGCAGCCCCAGCCAATTCATTCTTGCGTGTTCCAAATCATTCATTCAGTAAGGTGAGCGTGCCTAACATGAGCAGTCTCTCTGCCTCTGGTCTTCCCAACACCCCCTGATTCTGGTCCTCTGCCATCCTATGCATCCATCAAATAACAATTCAAATGCAACCCTTTTGTACATATTTTCTTATTCCCTCACTCACATGTGAGTTCTTACCTCAAGTCTCTATAACATTTTTCTGTTTCCCTCATCATACCACGAAGGAAACCCTGTTTCTGCCACTTACTAGCTATGTGGCTGTGGGAAGGTTATATAACCAACTAAAGCCTCAGTTTCTTCCTAAAATGAGATAATGCACATAAAATAGGCAGAACAATGCCCATGAATATTCAAATTTTTATTTGCTATATTAGTGTATGAGGCAGGGACCTATAAATGTTGTAACATTCATATTTGAGAAATAACAATTGTTTGGTATTTCCAAGGGGCTTTAAACTAGGTTTACCTACTATCCCAGGTGGTGGGCCAGGTTTTGAATTCTGAGCTAAAAAGTCTGGAGCCAAAGCGCCTGTCTTTGTATCCTGGCCATTGCCATGTACCAACTCAGCTGATATATTGATTGATTGATTATTTATTTACTAATAATGGAAAGTCAAGCAGGTAAAAATTTCTATACCCCATAGACAGTTAAGATTAACTGAAAGTAAAGTGCTTAGCAGATTGCCTGGCCCACAGCAAGACCTCTATAAATGTAGATTGTCATCGCATGAGATGCATTCCAAAATACTCCTTGATCTAATTCTGGGTGGTAAAAAAAAAGGACCATCAAAATGAATGCATAATTCACATCCTTCTATAAGGGCTTCCTGAATGACACTGCGCAGAATCCCAGGCTATCATGTATCTTCCAGCTCAACTAAAAACTGCCAAATAATGCTTTCCATCCTATCACTTCCCAAACAGAGAGGGTGGTCCACCTTTTGCATTGAGTGGGACGCCAGGCCCTCCTCCCAGCTTTCTCAGTGCTTCTAATCATCTCTGCCACCCCCACCCCAAAGGATCTCCCTCATTTCAACCCTCAAATGCACCATTTATCCTCTAACACTTCAGTTACTGTCATCTCGGGTCCATAAACTCAAAGAACTCAAAGAGAGTTTTTTTCCCAAGTTCAAGAAACTGGCCTCTTCCACAGACTTTCTGACTAGCCGAGTCTCCAAAGATCTTTCTACTATTTACATATCTGAAGCATTTAGAGATTTTCCTGCACAATTTAAGTATTAATTACAAATTGTCTTACAGCACTTGCTATGTGTGTTTGCCTCTCCAGAAATATTTTACTATATTTTCTGCTTCCTTGCTCTTTCCTTTCAGGCTAACACAGAGTTCTCTGGACAGTCTTCCTGGTCAGTCACAGTGACTGAGCCGGTCGTCCTCCAACTGTCCTTGGTGTTTATTTCCCAGACATGTTTATGCACCAGGAATGTTTATGCACCATTCCTTCTAACTGTGTTTCTGCTGTGTCTTAGAATTAGTGACATCTTTATTCTCCAGGCAGTGTTTCTTGATTGAGGCAGCACTATGTTGGGTAGAAGGAGTTTGGGGTTTGAATCTTGGTTTTGTCACACACTAACTATATGACCTTGGACAGTCACTTTTCTGAGCCTCAATTTTGTTCAACATAAAAATAATATTACCCAGCTACCAGAACAGATATGAGGACTTTAAGAGATAAATAACATAAAGTGCCTGACAAATAATAGGGAATAAACTTAAGATACTTCAACCCTTCAATTAATACTGTGAAAGTAAATAAAGGAAATGAAACCTTATTTAAAACAGAATCACAAAGCCCTGAAGAGATAATATCTCACGCACATAATATCTCACGTTGGACTGCAGCCTGCGTAACCAGCAGGAAGAAGAAAGGACATTAATTAATCACATGGGAAGTTCATCTGCTTTTTCTAAAAAAGGGGGAAGATCCCTCCTTGCCCCAGCAACAATGCACGAACAGCTGCTTGCAGCCAATGAGAACTTTGTTCTTCTCCAATGAATTTTTGTTCAAAACAAGCCTTCCCAATTTCCTCCTAAAACCTAATAAAAGCAAACCTCTCTCCCTTGCTCTTTGGATTTGCCTATGGTTCTGCTGCAGCTTGCTTGCTCCAAATTGCAACTCTCTGCTATTCCCCAATAAAACTATTGCCGTTATTGCTGTAAAATAACTGGCTGTTTTATTTTTAAGGTTGACTATATGGAACCATATTAATAATATCAACAGTCTATCCTCACTTCATAGATACACTGACGCAATCATGGTACTTCTTTCTATAGTTTATGTTTACATTGGTTACTTATGCACCCACCTAACATTCCTCATCAAATAATTAATTCTTTAAGAATAATATACATACTAATCTCAGTGTTTGTGAACTTAACTCAGTGGGTTGTCATGAAACCTGTGGAAGCCAAAACATACTAGTTGTTTTGAGCTGAATAACATTGGAAATTATCTTTCCTAGTAAACACTGGTCTCTTTTTCCCTTCACATTTAAGGAAATCAAAGGCCAAAGACTAAAAAGTCTCTTTTTTAGAGACTTGCTCATTTTATCCTTGGTTAAGGATAAAACGCAGTGGTATAGAACTGCCATACACATGGCTTGCCTTCCAGTTTTTGAATTCTAGAAATGTATACCAAGATAGTGAGGCAGTGTTTTGCAAGATATCTAATGAAAATTTCCTCTAGAGCAATCACCGTTATTATGTCAAAATGAGTCTCAACTGAAATTACCTTCAAAGTTTTAAGAAGTCCCTTGGCAAACACTTGTTCTGGTTGGGTGTATTCAGACTGTGGTTGAGAGATGAGTGGTCTAAACCTGAAGCTTGCTTCAAGCAGTTTTTGAATAGAAAAGTCACAATAAAATATAGAATTCTTAGGTTTAAAAGGGAAGCCGATTTAAACCTATTTTTTGCTTTCTTTTTTCTGGACTGTCTAAATTGGTCAACCTAGGCTGCCCATTGACAAGTCTATTTCTAGCTGCAAATATTTTCCTCTTCCCAGGGGAAACAATTTAACCTTCTGAGTCTGAGTTAGACACAGGGGTTAAACTACCTCTGTGGGCAGGATGCAGAGACAGAGGAAATTCAGAACTTTATTTGACTGAGATGACACTCTGTGACATACACTGGTGAAGACAATTTCTACCCTCATGGATTCTTCTTTGAATATAAAAGATGTCTTAAAAAAACACAATTCTTACTGCTGATTTTTGGAAGATGGAGTCAGGGATTATTTTACTCTTTCTTCTTTAAATTCTTATTAAAAGGTCATTGAAAAGTTCTGACTCAGCACCTTCCCAAGTTAACTAGTCCTTTAAAAAGGTTTAAATGTGACCTCAACTCTGCGTGAAACGGATTCATAATGTCTTCTGCTTAGAAAGCTAAACTTAACAGAAACTCAGTGAATAATGTCTTATTAGTGATATTTCAGTTCAACAATGAGAGTTTCTGCCTTATGTATAAAAACAATTCCTGGGAACAATTTTCAGGAGCTTTTTATTGTTTGATGGGACAATAAAGCATGAGGTAATCACAGTAAAAGTGAGCTACCTTTTCTCCTTCTGGCAGGAAGATGTACCTCTAAATCTTTTCCTAAGTGACAAAGTGGACAAGAGCTTTCTCTCCTGTGTAGAGAGTGTCTAGTCCTTAGAAGTGGAGCAAGGGTTTCTACATGTTGTGAGAGAGGTTAAAGGGATATCTTTGGTCACAGAGTATTAACGCTGACAGGCTTACTATTAGCAAACCAAGTTTCTTCCTCTACTCTTTCACCCTGGCTCTCTAATTTAATCCACCTGTACTGAGTTTGAGCAGGAAGGTTGGGGCAGGTGGGATGCATGTATTAAATAAGCACATAAAACTCGGCAGGAATTCTCTTAAAGATGAAAACTGTTCTGAACTTATTACTTTGTTTATTTTTACAGTAATTGTCCCCTTTGTTCATAAACTATTCTAGTAGAACTTTGTTTGCCATTATAATGATCACTCTGCTGTAACACATATGTATAGCAGATGTTAGGTATATCATATAATCCCCATACCTGTTCTGTGAGTGAGGTATTAATGTTTTTATATATGAGCAAACTGAGGTGCAGAGAGGTTGAGTGACTTGCCCAAGGCCATACAGTTAGTCAGGAGCAAAACCAACATTCAAGCCCCAAACCCCATGATACGAGAGTCCATGCCCCTTCCACACAATGTCATGCTGCCTCACCTGGGTAAGGCTGCCTGTAGAATAAAGATGCTGCTTATTCTAAGCAGCAGAAAAACAATTGGAAAGGAAGGTGGAAGGAATGTGGTCCTTGTTTATATTTCCACTTTGCTCCTAAACCTCTTTAATTTTCCTCACTTCTTCATTTTCCTCATCTTTATTTTCCCCATTGAATAAATGAGAAGTTCAGTTATTGAGGTACAAAATGGTGGCAAATGTGTGCAGTTTGCTACTTAGTGGAATATGGGGGAAGCTCCCGAATAGCACCTGATTCAAAAGAATACCTTCCATCACTTGCCATAGCCCTCCGCTGAAATTCCAACATTAGAGAGTCACTCCTTTGGATTAAGCGTGCTTTGTCTCTAAAAGTTGTCTCCAAACAAAGCAGTTTACCCCATTATTTACAACTTTTCTCAAAATTTATGTGCCCAAAGTAATCAATCACAGAACACACAACTTTTGGTTGGTAATAAAGCAGCATGAAATGTTTAAACAAGCCTTTTGCAGCCAGAGAGTAGAACGGTACTTTGGGAATGGAAAACTGAAAGGAGCAGAATGCAGGAAAGGGCATGGTGCTATGTGGAAAGCAATTTGGAGTACATCAGCCACGGGTGTAGCGTTGCATGAACCTGGGGGAAAGTGAGACGGGCAGACTTTCTGAATAGATTTAATTTCAGCTTGAATGTCAGGAAGCCTTCCATGACTCCCCACGACCAGATTGCAAGTCCCTGCTCTAAATATTGGTAAAGGCCTGTACCTCCCTTTATCAGAGCACATCTTATTTTGCTATCAGTGTCTGATCCCATCACTAGACAGAAGTTCCTCGAGAGCATTCATTCACTCATTCATTCATTCAAGGAAGATTTCTAGTGCCAAGGTAAAGTTCAGGAGGGAAACTGTATAGATTACATTCTTCAAATGGTTTGATTTTTTTGACTTTAGAAATTTGGAGGTCCTGCGTAGCTTGAACATAGGAAAATAACCAAATGCAAATTTTTACCTCAAGGGCCTGGGATTGAGTAGATAATATGCAGTTACCTGTCAGCAGAAGGCCGAGGACAGTTACTGGGAAAATAAGACAGGAAATAATAAATATATTTAAGAAATGTTTTTGAGGTAAGACAAAAACTTCTTAGGAGTTTTTAATTTTTGTTAGACTACTAAGAAAGTACTTCAGAATCTCATTACTGACTCAAAAAGGTGTTGTTAGGTTCAAAATGTTCAAAGTGTGGTTCAAAGTATAGTAGATTTTGGGAATCTAAAGAAAGTAATAAAATGCAGAAATGGAACATGTGAATGGAAGAATCATAAGCTAATGGATTTTAGTGTATTGCTAAAATGCAAAAGAATACCAGGTAAGAAGCAACTCAACAAGGATTATTTAGAACCAATTAGCAAAAGAAAAGTTAAGAAGCACCGACTTAACCAAAAGTTAACAACAAAAGCACCTCATACAGAAGATATTTTGAGAATTTGTCAGCATGAATTATAAAATGACCTCTCAGTGCTGACTAGAGACATCCTGATATGACACAAGCCCCTGCTGGCCAGATTTTGTCACATGATCCCATAATGCCATTGTACTGAGTACTCAGTGGGTAAATCATCATAACCATCAGTAAATGCAAATAGGTTTGCTCAGAGGAAAGGTCATACATAAATAACAACATGTGAACCAAAGCCCTGTGACCTGTTGCAGCTCTGGACTACAGCAAGGACTTAGGCTACTCGCACAGTAATTCCTGGCTACTCACCACTCACTATAATGCAGAGTGTAGTAGAAAGTGGGTGTCGAGCCATAGGCTCCACTATTGGGGGGAGGGGGGCTGCTGGCTGAAGAAAGGCTTGCTGCAGGGTGGGTTCACCTCTGAGGAGGCCCACGGGCACAGACCTGACAGCCCTGTGCGGTGTGCTGTGCCAGCGAACAGCCCTGCGCTAGTTGTTTCTTCCTCTTTTAAATAAATCCTGCAGGGGTTACAAAGATGCTTGTCAGATTTCTGTTTTACTTCCTTAAATAAACCTGCAATTTCAGTCTGCTATGAACTATTGAAATTGCCATTTTCTACATCCAAAATATGGTTGAATATGGGCAATTTGATATGATTCAGCCTGAGTGTTGAATGGTCGTGCAGATTTGGTACTACAATTTAACTACGGAAGAAAGCAAGAATTCAAATATGAACACTAAATGCCTTTTTTTTTTTTCCAGAAAAGCCCTATTGGGTTAAAAGAGAAGGCAAATTCCTTTTAGCTGCAATTAGTGTTTGTGGAATAGCTAATCACACAGTGCTATGAAGTGTACACAATATACAGAAGAGATCAAGATTACCCTTGAGGAGTTTATCATCCGTATGTGAAGATTTGGCTAAATATAGAACAAAATAGTGTTTCCACTTTCTACACAGCAGACAAAAATGGCTGCATTGTAAAGTGCAACTAATCCTTCATAAACTGTATTAATGCCCAGAAGTATCACTTACTGACCTTATGTTATTTGTGCACACCTGCCCCATTCCGAAACACACACGTGCAGGTGCATGCACATACACACCCCTTTAACTATATTAGATTTCTTTCCAGGGCTGGCTGCATAATTTACAGGAACATAAGAATTCCAAGATGGCAACAGAAGAGCCTTAAACCAGGGTCCTTCTAAGCATGGAACCCTGTGTGGCCACCCAGGGTGAGTGCCCAGGAAGCCAACCTTGCTTCTTTCTGTTTCTCAGGTATGCCAGCCTCATCCCCACACCAGGGCGTTGGAACTTGCTATTCTCCCTGCTTGGAATGCTCTTCTCATGTCTGACGTCTCAGCAAAAATGCTTCCTCCTTAAAGAGACCTTCCTTGACAATCCTGTCTATAAAAGCCTCTTTTGGGGGTCATTCTGTATCTTGCTTCTGTTCCAATACTTTGCTCTGCTACTTTCTTGCTAATTTATTTATTTACTCATTTATTGTTTCGTTTCTTCCCACTGTAAACCCCACAATAGAAGTGAACTTTAATTCATTCACTTCCACTTGTTCACCTGGCTCCTCAAATACGCTTGGTACATAGATGTCCACTAAATATGCTTTGATGAATCAATGAACAGACTCGATTAACAATTACAATAGAATATGTCAATAATTATTAAGACATTAACAATTTATTAGAAAACCAAATGCAGCTATCATCTCCCCCCACAAAGCTAATAATCACTTTAGAGTAGTTATATAACAAAAAAAATCAAAATAATTATAAAAGACCACAAAAACTAGGACTCTGATCCCTTGCAGGAATAGTTGTCATTAAAATAACTTTGGTTGTATTATCCAAAGCCTCTTGTAACATACTTATTTAATTATATCTTTTGAATTTAAGAGTCAAAGATAATGTCCCCCTAAGTCTCTGTACTTTGCTTTCATGACTCAATTGGTTCTAGCTAGAGAGTGGGTACTGCATGCAGATCACCTTTGTTGGTGGTTTCAGAGTTTCTAGCTACAACAAGAAAGTAACAAAACGACTTATAAGCAGTGACTGTTGAAGACTTTCTACATACCCAATGAGATATGCAATGCAAGCTAAATAGGAGAGCATTTGCAATTTAAAATATAATTTTCCATAATGAAAATGTAAAGCAGTCGTTCCATTTTATTCAGCATGGCAGGTTAGGAATCCCCGTGAAGCTACATTGAAGCAACGAGTAGATTAATAATTTAATTTGGTTTAGAACTATGCAATGGGGGCGCCGCAACCTTTTATTCTGTAGCCAGCTGCTGACCCTAATACGGATGAACCAATTAGACATCTTTATTTAATTGTTGAGTGACCCATCTAAAACTCACTAGGAATTTTCATTTTAAACAGCACTCAACAGTCTAAAAGAATCCTAGTTATCCCCCTGGTGGAGGTGGGTGATTGGATGGAAGCTCACAAAGGAGCTCAGCAAACGGGGGAAAACTGCAAGATCATTTTAGCCTGTGTTCTGTAAAAGAACATCTTAATATAATGAGCCTTTCTTCAGTCTCCCTTGGCAGAGCATCAGCCCTCTCAGATAACCCCACACAAAGCAAATACCATTTGTCTGAAGTTACATTTGCTCCTTGTTATCACAACTTATGCCACTTAATTCATTATTCAACGAATTCACTTTCTTGTTTATTAGATGCAAGGTAGCCGCTTATCCCTAAAGGCCATGTATGCAAAAGACTGCTTGTAATCCTGTCATTTCAAACCTCTCCAGGCTTTTACATTGCTTCAGGAATTAGGAGGAAAGGAGCAAACAATTTAGATTTATTCCTGATGATATTAAATCTGTACATGATAAAAGAAATAAGAAAGAAAGAAATGTTAACTTGAAATTGGTTGATTTGGTGAGTGGCTTCAGATGTTATCTTTACATGTAAAAGTTAGTACATCCACTCGCTTCCCAGAATAAATACCTTGAATTATTCTTCCTACATTAAAGAGGAATAAATCAAATGCATCTGTTTTTTTTTATATAGGATGCCTACAAAACAAGTAATATATCTTATCAACTTCATTTCAAAGATGCAGGCCAGCTCAACAATTTACATGCTAAAAACAGATATTAAGCATACTTTAAAATCTGATATCTGTTGTGTCGAGGCTTTTGGGCCCCACTCTTTAAGTATATTTAATATTAGATTAAAACACATTGAAAATGGTTTTTAATTCTTTCAATATGGGTATTTCAAGATCCCTTTTGGTTGTCAGTAACAGGATGTGATAAATATATTCTGAATAATAGAGAACAGTACAACTATTTGAACTCTTCACACAACATAATATAATGGTCAGAGATATTTTAATTTGATTTGGTAATCTTATGCTATTAAAATCATTAAAATGTAAATGAATTGCCACATTAAACAACTTTCACTCTGCTCTTAGCACAATTAATATTGTATAAAATTATCTGCATAATTATACACAGTATGTTTACATAAAACATCCGGGCAAAAGCTACAGATCAGAGGCTCAGTGTAAAATATTTTAAGCTGTGGGCTGAAATCTTATAAATTTGGAAATCAAAGTGCTTTTCAGTATTGGTGCTTTCTGTGACTGTAGACAGTTCTAAATTTCATGCTTTACTTATTTAAATGCTATATTTATTTCTTAAATTCTCATAAACATATCGATATATAACATATCTAGACAATGTATTTTAAACCTGCGTGAATTATTCACAAACTAACAGGCATTTGTTTTCTTTAATTAATTGACATGATGAGGTAACTATTTGAGATTCAACATTAGTTCATCAACAAAAGCCACAGAGAACATCTGAATGCAGCATAGCATATATACATATACCTAGGACAAAAGATTTAATGTCTCTAGAAAAATAGAAACCACTTAACAGGGGTCCCCATTTTGTGAACAGAGTTGTAACTAATAAAAAAATAACGTGTCCAGAATTACCTGCAACTATCCTAAGGAAGGAAATACACTTGAAAACTCACATACCTACTAACTATGGGTTCTATTGTAATTATCGCCATTCTTCCAAAGCATCATTCATATTAATACAGTGATGAACAAATTGATTCACTTTAATAATTAACCTTTACTACAGCATAATTACCTTACGTAGAGATTAATGTTTTCTATTCAGCTTAAGATATAAACCTACCAGAGAAATCACAGTCACTAAATATACTACAAAAATCAATTGTTTCCTGCCACTCTGAGGAATTAATATCAATGATGAAGTTGTGCAGTATTTTTAAAAGCTTATGTTCATCTGCCTATGTCATTAAACAAAAACAGCAAAACAGAGCAAAATGAAATTAACAAAGTGGTAATAAAATACAACTTTTTGTTGATATCTTAGATATATAACTTTATTCATTATTGTACAACTCTTGGGTTTTTTTTTTTTACATGTGGGAGATTTAAAAAGTCACCCAGTGATTTTTATAGTGCAACCGTATGCTAGATAAAGATATTTAAGCTGTCAGTATAAACTGCTTCTGTTTTCATTTTGCATTTAATTTCAATGCCAGACTCAAGGCATAAATTTTTCATCACCTGCAATGCTATGAATAAAAGATTAAAAAAAGAACTGAGAAGAAATTCTAACACATGCGGTGCATGCAGCACATTGTGCAGACACAGTATTTATAACTAGATGTTTAATTTCCATCTTTTTTTTTACGTCAGGAACATTATTATTTGAGTTAATACATTATGGAGCTAATTTCCAGCATTTAGCTTTGCAGAATTCAAGTTTACCTAGTTTAGGCCAAATAGGCCATTTATTCCACTTGGAACCTGAAGTATACACCCTAAGATTTACATGCTACTTTGTTAGTACCACAGGATTCTATTACTCTTGTATTTCTAGAAAGGGAATATTTCAACATCATATATTTTTTGTTTTATTCCATGAAATAGCACATATATTAACCTTGCCTGAAAGTTCAAAGAACTAAGAAATACAGAAATGGTCCCACCTAAACTCAGTTCCTCATTAAGTCTTGCTTCGTGATCTCAGTGGAAAGATATAATCAATCCCGAGAGGAGAAGTCCTGAGCTCAGGGTTGAGGCTTTTTTGTTTAGTACTTAGGACTGTTTTCTGTAGCACAATGTATCTTCATTGTTACTTTATTAGCTGCCGAAGGACACAGAGACCAGAACAATTTCTAATTCTTGTCAATAAGAGTCTTAGTGAGCAAGAGATGCACAAGAGCCCTTTCTAATCTCATCAGGAGGAGCTGGGGCTTATTAGCCTTGTCACTCTCAAACTTCACTTTCTTACAGCGGTCAAGAACCTACCAATGACTCCAGGCCTGTTGGGGACAGAAAGAGTTAGTCCCTTGGATGTTAGTGATATCTAATAATGTCTAGCTTATTGTCTTTGGCTCTAATTGTTCACACTATTTTTTATGGTTATTGAAATTAAATCTAGGGAATGCTTTGGGAAAAAATGGACCAAACTATGTTCAAATATATTATTATCAATGTGGTATCCAATTAGCTTAGTTGGTTAGCTGATAGTGCTAATGAGACCTAGGTTAGCTGATAGTGCTAATGAGACCCAGGTCATTGGTTCAATTCCAGGGGGACCTGTTATATTTACTTTGTTCTGTTGTCACAAACGAATAACTCATCTTATCCAGCTTGTTTTAAGTGCTATTAGTCACCAAAATAACCAAATAAGAGACTATTGATCGATTGGTGCACATTCATCCTTCCAACTAGGCTCTAGAGGGCATCAGTATTATCTTTTTGCAAATATCTTACAAAAATTAGTATTTTCATATAAAACCTCTTTTCTCTTCTTGGTTATGACTGCAAAGCAAGCACTTTATATCTCCAAAACATTTAATGAGCTTTAATTAGCTAGACTTCATAACATCTCTATGATGTTGGCAAGTTTAATTAAGCTTACTTTACAGATCATAAAGCTCAAAACTGAGAGGTTCAGTCACTTGTCTGAGGTCACATTAAATGTCAGGGGCATTTCTCAGATGAGAGTCCCTGTCTTCTATATCTCAATCCATCGAGGTACCCATGAGACTGCTCTGCCTCTGGCTTGAAGTCACACTTGTATGTCACTATATTATCACATTATTGTTCATTATGCTAGAAGACACAAGCTTAGTGAAAAGGCATGGTGACTCATGGGGTACAGATGTATCTCCCTTTAAGCAACATAAATGTGTGTAAATTTGGATTTGTAAATAGATAAATTAGAGGGCATCATGTCTCATACAGTCTATGCTATTCATGCCCTACCATCCCAACTAGACAGTAAGCACAGGGACCAAACCATGTCTTAAATCTCTTTGAATTCATATTCATAGGTATTAGTAAATATTTATTCACTACAATGACATGTGATTGAAGGGGAATAGGAGAATATAAGACTTTATACCCTATGGGAATGGCAAAATAGGTGATGAGATAAGCCTCTTGACGTTGGGCAAAAATGGATTTTTTTTATTGAGCCTCTCTAATTATAGCAATTGTAGTTTAATACATTATATGCAGAAGCTTTATAAGAAAACCTCACACATATCCTGGATACTAAGCATTAAGAGGATCTACAGAGATAATACACTTAAGGGAAAATTTTGCAAAGTGTAGAATGCTTGAACAGCAGAGTAGAAGAGGCAGCTTGATGCAGTTATGGAAGGTGGAGACCTCACCATGAGACCCAGTGGCATCTACCCATGGGGAAGAGGTGCCGAGAAAAAAAGTCGTTGCTCAAAAAAAAAGTCATTGCTCATTACTGTAGGGGTGAAAAACTGATGGCAGGGTGGGGGAGGAGAAGTAAACAGATTTTTTATTTTTTTAAATTATTATTCATAAGATGATTTTGCATTGTACTTTTTTCATGCCTGAATCTTTAGGATAAAATCGATTTACCTAGAACATGTCAGAAATATGGCCATTTTGTGAAAGTAATGCCTGTATAGATTTTTCCTCCCTGAGTTATTGACTTGGATTTGATTCTCGTAATAAAGGATCAAGTCAAGAACTATTGGGATTGTTTTATAAAATGAGGAGCTATTTTGGAAATAGGTTTTAACACCTATACGATCCGTGAAGGAAATGGCAGCCTCAGCAGCAAACTCAAGGCAGAACATGTATGTTTCCCAGACATGGGCCAGTTCGAGTTAGTCATTTCGATATAGTCATCTGTTCCTGTCCACCTCTCTCACCATTGAACCTCTGGGTATTGGGACCTCAAAAAAAAACCATCTGAAATGTATGAGCTGGCCTTATCACTAACTTTTGTAGTGGTTAGGGATAATCACTCTATTTTTTTCTTATATATGAATAGTCTGCACAAACCATTAGAAAGTGTAAGTGCAAATTTCAGTATGTTTCATACATTCAGTGTGTTTCAGTATGGTCCGTACAGTTCAATTTTCATCTTCTGATTTTTAAAATGTTAATGAATTAGTGTTTTATACCATTTGAGCTTTGATGATAATTTGCCTCTTTAATGTATGAGAAAATGTACTGGGCACCAGTATTTCAGGGATGGTCTCTTACTACCACATTAATGTTTATTGACATAGGAGGCTTTCAGGGTCCATGAACCTCCTTAAAGTATATGCAAATTTGGGGGGTATATGCATATGTTGCATGTTTCTAAGCAGAAAGCTTTTCTTAGAACTTCAAAGGAATTTCTGTTTCCAAAAGAAAAAAGGGGTATGAATCACTACTCTAGATCTGTAGCTTGTATCCGCTTCTAAGAAATTAATATTCATCTCTGTAATAATTAAAGGTGTGTTTATACAAATTTAGTTCACTGTAATTTCCTTATGAATTAGTGGGATATTTAAATTAATGAAAAGTACTATATTTTGTTTCTAACAAGGAAAAAGAAAGGAAAGGGACACACATCACAACTAAAAATTTACACCAATTATAGTGTTTCTATATTGAGCATTGAGAGTGATTAACAGGGGCAGTTAGAGAAACCTCTTTCCATGAGATACCTGAGACAAAAATAAGTCCTCTTCCCAAGAGACAGGAGGTGTAGTTCTTCCTAGGAAGGAATACACTAGATTAGAGATCTTGGGGTCGTTTAGGAAGGAATACACTAGATTAGAGATCTTGGGGTCGTTTACAGGTCTGTGATCTCTTTGCTATGTGCTTCTGGGAGATGTATATTAACTGTTTTTATTCATTGTCAATCAAACACATCACGTCAGACACAAGCTATGTTTAACTAACCTGTTTTTTTTAAAAGGAAACCTATTTTGAACCAAAACATCCCTATCACACACACAAACACAGACACAGAGGGTGAAATGATAGAAAACTGGGTTCTGTTTAGATTTGTGCCATCAGCTCACTGAGTTCTCAAAAGCAAGTTAATCTTACCCAAACCTTTTATTTTTTTTCTTTCCTCCCAATTGCCTTACATACAAAAAGTTGGATTTGAGATAAATTAAATGTTTCTCAGTCCATCTAAGCTTATTGAAGAAAAGAAAAAGAGTCTTCATTCCTATCCCAGGTCAATGCAAACAGAATGACTCAGGGAGGGCACTGGGAATATGTGGTGTAAGGAGTGATCCACGTGACTCTTGAGGGTCACACAAGTTAAGGAAATTTGAAAGAATGCATATGGTTAGTCCTTTAAGATTTTGGATTTTGGCTAGTTTACATGTAATTCCTTCCTTCTGAAGATTTCAATTGCCTAAAATCAATTTTACTTGGAGACTGGGAGAATACATTTCCAATCACAAAGTTAATTGTTGGTGAGTATTCAACACAGCATTCAAAGAGTTAATTCAAAATTCCATTGTCAAGAAATGTAAAGGAATGGAAGGAAACATGTGTTTGATATTAACAATAACAACTTTCTATATCAGCCTTTAAAAATTGGTACTGATTTCAAAAGGCATTGATAAGCACAGGGTTGGCATACTTTTTCAGTCATGCTCTTAGGAAACATTCATTTAATATGCTCTTCTGAACAACTGTTCCTATTTGAATCTTACAAAAAAAAGCTTTTAATTCAAAAGGAGGAAGGGCATAGTATTGGTAGAAAACTGTAAAAGGTTTATGAGGTTTTTTTTTTTTTTTTGATTAACAAAACTGAGAGCCAAGACACCTTCTGTTTCTAATCATGTTCCTATTAACTTGGATTTTTTCCCCCAACCTGAAAATGTGGGGTGAAATCTTATACTTAGTTCTACGGAGGCATTTGTCCATATAATATATTACATTTGATCATTTAAAGAACAGATCTATGACCCAAAACATTGTTAACAATGGGCATTTCACCTTGGATTTTGTTTTATTCTAATAATATTACAGTACATTTAGGAAAATGCACACACACATATAAAGGAGGAAAAGCAAAGAGAATGACACACGGACTGACATACACCAATGTCTCCTAATCAACAGTAGGTGACTTCAGGTTGGGGCACTGAAAAGCGATTGCTCAGACTAAGCTTCAAGGCAGTATCGGAAGTGTAAGGAGTGACCTAATAATGAGAAGAGAACTTCCTTAGGTTTCTACAAGGTAATGTCAAGACCTACTCATATATTTCTAGATTTTTTTAATGCTGGAAATACTACAGAATGGCTGTATTACTGCACATCAGTGGGCACTGAATGATAAGAGGGTCGTGCAGCATTTTGGTGCCATTTCTCACTACTCAAAGGGTAGCTCCATGCTGGGTGCTGTGTAATACAGTTCATTCCATTATTATGTAAGGTAAAAAGCTAAATTGTTAATGTAATTCAACTGCCCCTTTTGTAAAGTATGTAGACTTACTTTTCCCATTTGGTTGACTCCGGGAAGTAACTTTAAATTTTGTTAGGTAGCTAAGTGTATATGAACAATTTTTAAAAAAGAATTCCTGCAGATACAGATTTGACACATGGACTTTCTTCTCAATTTTATGTGCCAACTTATTTAAATTACTAAGATTGAACTAACTTCTGACCTCAGACCGTTATTTTATCTATAACAGAGAAGCATGGCCCTACTATTTCTTCACAATAATTTTTTATGCCTCAAATTCAAGATTCATACTTTCAGTGAACCTAAATTGATCATCGTCTCAATTGTTTGTAAGCCTGTAGACAACTTATCAGTAAGGTGAAGCTCAGAATGTCCTCAGTCAGGATGCGAAATCACTCATGAAACACACAGTGTATTTTGCAATACTGCTATTAAATAATCACTAAAGTTTCAGGGTGACTTCAAATGTTTTCCAGTGCTTTCCACGTTGTTCTCTAGCAGTATTCCCATCTATGATGTATTAGCCAACTAATGACTCAATGTTTTAGACTGCTGAACATATATGTTTGAATTTTTTGAAGTTTCTATTGTACCGTAAATTATGTTTAAACACAATTTTGGGGGTAGTTCATTTATTAAAGGACCCAAAAACCTTGGGGAAGATTAAATTAAAAGTAAAGTTTGTGTCTGCTTCATTTTTAATAGTTTTCTGGTGCCTTTATTCTATGGTGATCTAATTTACATGATAATTAATATATATCATGTAAATATATGATTACCATGCATAATTTTTCTAAGCAGTAGCATTATTATTATCTTATGTTTATAATTATTTATTCATTTCAAGTCACCCAGCACAATATTAATGGGGCATGTAGTTAGATATCCTAATTTGTTCTTGTGACTTATAATTTATTCAATATAAAGTATTTTGAAGTTTATAAAAATTATTTTTGTGTTATGTGCATGTCCATATGTATAAAACTCAAAGATTTTCTTTCTTTAATAATATACTATAATAAGGTTACAAGTGCATTGAAATTCATCTTGTTAGAATGGTAGTAATATATCCCACCAGGACTACTGTTCCTAGTAGCAATTTAAAATAATTATTGTGAGACTTGATGCTAGACATCAGGTTTGCAATAGAATTACAATGAGGGAAGTGTATTAGAGACAAAACATTGCTGGAAGAAAACTTCATAATGGCGCAATTTGGAACTAAGCCTCAATTTTACAGTAATAGATTCTCTTTATGATGGCACAAAGGAGTGAATGCACTTAGCAAATTTAAATCTATTATTAGTCACACTTTGTGGATAGCTGCACGAAAAGGAGAAAAGAAATTAGCTTTTTAAGTATGTTCTTATATAAAACAGGTTCCAGTAAGAACAGTCTTATATAAAATCTCCTTGTTATGGTTCAGAAGCACCGTCAGTCTTTATAACAGCAGAGAGTTGTCCAGGTTTAAAAGTCTTTCCAAAATACTTCTGGAGGTCTCTAATTTCAAATTATAAGTTTCCGAAGTCAGAATATATTCAACGTAAGTATATTTCTTATTTACAGAAATACATTACAGCACAAGAAAGACAGAGTTAATTTGGTCTCTGCCGCTTACTGTAATCTCTCTCCTTGAATGAAGAGGTGTTTGTAGTTCATGCTGGTATTATACCTGACTTTAATGTGATTTCAATTACAGTGAGAGAACTCAGCAGCATTCAGCTGGTATGATCTGTCACTGGTCCATGTAAAAGGAGTTTCAATGGGCAATTTTGCAAAGGAAACCAATAGCAAGAATTAGGTAGGCATTTTTACTCTAAAATCAAAATATTAAAATCCAAGCTTCCATTTTCAAGTTAAGTAAAATGTTATATTTTTCTTTTAATTATGACTCATTTTTTCTATCTCTTCTTAAAATAATACTTGAGAATATTTGATAAGAGCACAATTAAGTTTTAAAATAACATACAACACTTTCATAATATTATTGACTGAATACACAGGGATGCAGATATAATCCTTAAGAGTTATTAAATAAAATTCTTATCTGAGATGATTAACGTTAAGTATTTATGAAAAGGAGTAGAATAATCCCGTGGAATTGGGATAGGTTAACCATATATATAAATTAATATTGGTAGGTTGATAGGATAAGAAAGCAAGGACTGACAGTGGTTAGCTGTAAAATAAAGTTCTAGGCAGTCTAAACAGGGCAGGTAAAAAAAAAATAGTCCAAGGGAATTATTTTTTAAACAACATTTTCTCATAAATTTCCACATTTACTGCTCATATTTACACTTAACATCGCTTTCCTGTGATTCTGTTTTGCTTTTGTAGCTGCCTATTGCTGCATTTATTTAATAATTTGAGTACACTTTTATCCTGCTGGGATCCAGTTAGTAGTTCATACATAGGCTCAGCTCCAACACCAAGTTAATGTGTAAAATATATACTTTCTTTCCTTTACTTCAAAAACATCACCCTCTCCCAGGTCTTCTCCCACTTCTCAGTCTATAGTGTGCAGTTATACTTCAGCAATGTCATATTTCACCCACTGCATCCTGGGTGGTCTCATCCATTTTCAGGGCTTCAGTTAGCATCTATTTGCTGATGACTCAAATCCGTCTTTATACTGAACTCCAGACCCATGTACTGAGTATCTACCTCAGACATTCCATAGGAGCCTCAGCCTCCAAGTGCCCCAAGCTGAAGTTGGCTTCAGCCAGCTCTCCCTGAAACCAAACAGTCTCCCTGAAACCAAATACTATATTCTTCCCTAGGTGTTCATCTTAGTGAACCATCTACTCAGTTGCCCAAGGTAGAAACCTTTGTCTCATCCCTGAAACATATTTCTTCCCTCTCCCATGTCCAACCAATCTCCAAGCTCAGAAGCTTTTACCTCCTATTTCACAAACGTGTTCGTTTCCACCTATTCCCACTGCCACTTTCCTAGGTCAGGGCACCATCATTTCTTTATAGAATGATCCTAACAACCCCCTATTTGGTTTTACCTCACTCTGGTTGATCCATTTTCTATGTCACAGAAGGAAGATCCTTCCAAACCATTTTTCGAAATTGGTAAAAGATCCTTTGCCCATTTTTAAATTGGATTGTTTGTCTTCCATGTGAAGTCATATGAGTTCTTTATATATTTTGGGGATCAAACCCTTGTCCAAGATATCACTGGCAAATATTTTCCCACAGGATTGATTCCCTTTTCATTTTGCTGATATTTTCTTTAGCCATGCAGAAGCTTTTTAATTTGATGAAGTCGCATTTGTTTATTCTTTCCTTTATGTCCCTTGCTCTAGGGGACATATCAGTGAAAATACTGCTACATGGAATATCTAAAATTTTCCTGCCTATGTTCTCCTATAGGACTTTTATGGTATCATGACTTGTATTTAACTCTTTTATTCATCTTGAGTTTATTTTTGTGTATGGTGTAAGTTGGTGGTCGAGTTTCATTTTTTTGCATGTAGCTATCTGGGTCTCCTAACACCATTTGTTGAAGAGGCTATTTTTACTTCATTTTATGCTCCTGCCCCCTTTGTCAAATATTAATTGACTGTAGAGACATGGGTTTACTTCTAGCCTCTCTATTCTGTTCCATTGGTTTGTGTGTCTGTTCTTATGCCAGTACCAGGCTGTTTTGATTAGTCAGACACTTCCCCAAGGAGGATATATGGAGGACCCAGAGAGCTATGAAAGGATGCTCAGCATCACTACCCATCAGAGAGATGCAAATTAAAACCACAATGAGATACCACTTCACACTGGTCAGAGTGGCCATCATCAATAAATCAACAAACATTGAGTGCTAGAGAGGTTGTGGAGAAAAGGGAACCCTAGTACACTGCTAGAAATGCAGACTGGTGCAGCCACTGTGGAAAACAGTATGGAATTTCCTAAAAAAACTAAAAATGTAACTGACTTTTGACCCGGCAGTTTCACTCCTGTGATTATACCCTAAGAATCTTGAAATACCAATTCAAAAGAACATATGCACCCCAATGTCCACAGTGGTGCAATTTATAACAGCCAAGTGCTAGATGCAACCTAAGTGCCCATCAATAAATGAGTGGATCAAAAAACTGTGGTACATTTACACAATGGAATACTACACAGCAGAAGGAAAGAAGTAACTCCTACCCTTCATGACAGCATGGATGAAACTGGAGAGGATCATGCTAAGTGAAATGAGCCAGGCAGTGAAAGACAAATACCATGTGATCTCACCTCTAAGTGGAACCTAATCAACAAAACAAGCAAGCGAGCAAAATAGAATCAGAGACATGGAAATAAAGAACAAACTGACAGTAATCATAGGAAAGAGGGGTGGGGATAATGGGGGAAAGAAGGGGAAGTGTCCTCAAGGAACCTGAACAAAGACAATGGGGGGGGTAGGGTGGAGGAGAATATGGTGGGGGGGAGAATGGGGACAACTGTAACTGAATGATAAAATTAAAAAATGGTAAAAGAGAAGATTGATAAATATGAGTATCTAAATTTAAAAAAATCTCCTGAGTAAAATAACCAAATAAAATAAAAAGATAAATCATTAACTGAGAAAAATAGTTGCAATGTATAGAGCAAATAATGTTCCTAATCAATAAAGCCTTTCATAAATGTGTATCTAAAAGAAATATGAGCAAAGTATATAAGCAGCAAATATGCACAAAAATGAAACAGGTTTTAAGAATCAGAAAATATGCTTAACCTCATTCACTGTGAAGGAATGCAAATTAAAATTAGATATCATTTTTTACTTATCAGATTGAGAAAAATATTAAAATTTGAGCATGTAAGGAAAATAAGCCTTATCATACACTATTGATGGCTATATAAATTAGCAAAACCTCTTTGGAGGAAAATTTGGAATATCTATTAAAATTTAAACATTTTTATTTATTTAAATTTTTAAATAAGTTTCCTTTAATTAGACATTACTACTCCTAGAAACATGTCCTTCAGAAACACTGATATATCTATACAAACATAAATAAATGAGGGAGCTTATTATAGCATCAGTAGTGTTTGGCTAAGTAATATATAAAATACATATTCTGAAGTATTAAGCTATAGTTAAAAAGAATAAGATGGATTTTCACCAGGTCATTTGAAAAATTCTCCATGTTACATTGGCACATAGAAAAAGGTACAGAACAGTTTGTATAGTGTGCTCTTATTTGTGTAAAAAAAGACATATAGGTATGTATGCATGAATAGAAATTCTTTGAAACACCGCACATGAGATGTTCACAGCAGCTGCCATTGGGGAACACTTTTAGGCTGGTACATGTGCTAGTTTCTCAATAATTAAAAGCAGCTATGTATAAACATTACAAACATTGTCATGCCATTCTCACCTGAAAAAAACTTAATGTCTCCTAATTACCATTGGGATAACATTCAAGTTCCTTAACAAAGCTTATGTGACACTTAAAACTGGGACTAAGCCTCATAGTGACCCTTTCTCTTATTACCCTCTTCTCTCAAACTCTGCCTCTGGTCACAATGGACATCTCAGTTCTGCAAAGGCACTTGGAGCAGCTCCTTCTACATTCTTCACCTTTTCCTAGCTACACCTTTATGCTTCAGAACTCAGCTTGAAAGTCTCTTTGGCCAGGAAGGCTTCTCTGATCTTCCTATCTCTATTTTTAGCACTTAACACACTTAACATGTAACTGTCCATCTTTTCTGCCACCAGATTACAAGCTCCATGAGGACAGGCACCATGCGTCTCTTGCTCACAATTAAAATCTCAGG
>CM052540.1:136419441-136618571 GCA_028533065.1 Trachops cirrhosus | reverse complement strand
AAAAAAAAAATCTCAGGGATTAACATAATGCCTGGTCTTTGAATATGTGAATGTGTATGAGAAGAATGAATTAAAAGAGATTATATTCATATTTACTTATTAATTTAAGGATTGTTAAGTAGCTATAATTTGGCTGATTGTTAGTAGTGATTTTGGAAATAAGAGAGAAGATAAATAGTGAGCTGAAAGTGGGCAGTTTGGGGTAAAAACACACAATTGCTCAGAATACTTACAACCATATAACAATAGCAAAGAAACATCTAAAATTGATCAAGGGGTTAAAAAAAGGTATGGAAGATGTGAATGAACAGAATGGGAAGAGATAGATGAGGGTAGATTTCTTGGTGAATATGAGGTTTTAACTTAACCTTTAATGAGGTAATAATGGGAAATAGGGGTAAAGGGCATTTTAAGTTGAGGGCAAGAATGTAAACAAGAGAATCAGGGGACTAGGGGATGCAGTTCCCCAACACAGGTGCTTTGTTTCTGGCCAAAGGGAGACTCAACCTTCTCCTCTCTGTGACTTTGTAAGGACTCCATCTCAGACCTTGTCTAGAGTAGTATGCTCTCCAGAAACGAACATGGGGAAATATACTAGAGGTGGTTCTCGGTGGCCCTGTGTGTAATACCTTGAGATAGAGACATTATTGCTAGAGTTTTACATGGTGCCTGAACCTGTCCAACTTTCAGGAAAATATTATTGAGTTCTAGGCCACTAGGTGCTTCAGAAATCTTAAAAGAGATATGAAAAGTAAGATACCAATCAGAGAAAATAGCATAGGAAGACTTGCTTGTCTTTCTCCTCCAGCTGCCATAATACCAATAGCCTCTGGCTCATTTTTCCCCCTTCTGTTCCACACCCAAGTCCTCAAAGATATTTTCTATCAACGGTCTGTCATATTGGTCCTTTTCATTCCATCTCCACTGCTGCCATTTGAATGTAGGTGCTCATCACTTCTTGTCTGGAGAACTTCTTGACTTTTAACTTCATTCTTTCCTACTTAAGATCCATTTTTCCCCCACGTCTGCCAGAATATATTCCTGTGCTTGGCACTTGTTCCCACTCCATATGTTGCTCCCATTTCTTCAACAATCACCTGTACACGAATGACTCCCACATTTATGTTTTAGTCCTGACCTTTCTATTGAATTTCCAAGAGGAAACTCACCATATCCCCAAACAAACTTGTTCTCCTTCCCCAAGAGCTTTTTCTCCATATGTCTCATCTTCTTAATGCCATTACCTTGCTCTGAGTGGGTCAAGCTATAAGCATTAAATATTTTTTTTTTGCTTTTCCCACAATTACTTAAAGTATTTTACTAATTCTTCTTCCAAAGCTTTCCCAAACTGCTCCCTTTTCATGCCTGCTGCACTGTAGGGATTCCAGTTCTCAGAAATCTCTAGGCTTCAGTTTTCCAGGCCTGTAGTACCTTCCTCTCTGGACAATGCCACTGATCAGCCTCATAATAAGTCTCCAAAGCCTTTTCAGAGCGTGTAGGTTATGGGATTATGCTCCTTGAATCCAGTTGAAATTCCAGTCTTACTTCCAACCATACTTCCCATGTTTCCTACTTTCTCATAATGAACCACATTCTCTATTTTTAAACAGTGCCAGTTTTTTCCACATCTCTGTCTGCCTTTCTTTGCTAATGCAATTTCCTTAGTCCAGCATATGCCTTCCCTTTTTCTAGCTGGCCAACTCCTATAACTCTTTTCGTTCTATCTCATAAGTCATCTCTCACATGCAGTTTCTTCTCTTTGCCTCCAAGTTGAATTAGTTGATTGCTCACTTGCATTCTGATAACACAATTAAGGATACATATAACAATGTGTTGTGACCAGCTGTTTAGGACCGTCACTACTACGTGATCAAGCACAAAGCTGGTTCACTGGCTAAATTAGGAGCTCCATGGTGAAAATATGAGTTTTGTCTCCTCCATGGCCTTTCACAGCCTTTGCTGCCTGCTAATCACTTTATACATGTGTATGCAATGAATGAATGAATCAATGTGTGTGGAATAAACAATGTCTACTATTGCTCTGTTTTCCTCCATCAAAGTTAACTTTGTGAGAATGGCAGTTGAAGGACTCTTTCAAATTGTCTGGTCCTTCCCCAATATCACTTATTTTTCATGCCTTAGAAACAGTGCTCTGTGCCTCATGTGGGTTGTAAATATCTTTTATTTGCATTTATATTTCCCATATTTTTCAGACCATAAGATGCACCTAGGTTTTAGACAAGGAAAATAGGGAAAAAATTTTTGAAGCAAAAATTGTGGTAAAATATTTAATAACATAAATAACATAATATTCACTAATGTAAATGTAAACAGAACTCAACAGCAGCATTAACAACCATTATTCCTCCCAAATTTGGGGTGGGGGGGAATGTGCATCTTATAAAATGAGAAATACAGTACTTCTGAACTTTTGCTTCCCTATTTCTCCTACTTGAAAAGGGTTCTACCTCTCCTACCTGTATAAAGTTTCTAAGTATGTCTCTTTCAACTTGGAAACTCTGAAATGCTCTGCACTTCATGCAGGTTGTGTACTAGTTTGTGTTCTTCTAGATCCACACCATATTTATGACATGATTCATCACACACACAGTCTCTTATGCACACACACACTTGTATATTTTTTCTAAAGTCTGAACCATATGAAATTGACAATATTCAAAGTTTACACCTATAAAAATGGCAATTTCATTTGGTTCAACTCAATTATAAACTCTTTGAAGGCAAGCTACTATGTTATAAAAGTTTTTGTGCTTTTCTTGGGTACGATTCTATGCAGACAGTAGGCCAGAGGTTTTCAAAGTGAGCTCTGTGGCCCCCTATGGGCCCCAAAGATCCTTTTCTGAGTCACTAAAAATCAAAATAATTTTCATAATAATACTAAAATATTATTTGTCTTTTTCACTGTGTTGAAATTTGCACTGATGGTACAAAAGCAATGGTAAGTACAGTGACTGGTGCCTTTGCACAAACCGATTCAGCAGCACAAAACTACTAGTGCATTGTATTCTTCATTGCTATGCACTTGTATTGAAAAAAAAAAAAGCCAGTCTGACTTAGGGATGCCCTTGAGGAATCAGTAAAAATAATCAACTTTATTAAATCAAGACCCTCAAGTACGCATCTATTTAATATTCTGTGTGATGAAATGGGAAGTGCATATAAAGCGCCCCCACTGTGGATGGGAGAGCAATGGCTGCCCTGAGGAGCACTTGCGTGGCTGAGTTGAAGGCTCAATTAGCCACCTTTGTCAAGGAACACTATTTTTACCTGAAAGAACAATGGACAGGTATCTGGTAGATATCTTTTCAAAAATGGACAAAGTGAGACGCTACTTCAAGAAAAACAACTGACAGTATTTGTTGCCAACGATAAAATTCAAACATTCAAGCAAAATCAGAATTTTGGAAAATTGTGCCTGCCACCATAAGCTTGACAGCTTCCTAATATTTAATGATTTTCTGATGAGATCAGAGGTGATATTAACAATTATAATTTTTTGATATTGTATAGAGAAAAGTGTCAACATTTGAAAATCTGTGTAACTCAGCAAACCATTTTTCCCAAATGAGCAATACATGAAGTTACTAAATGTCACATGGTAAAAGATCCATTTGAAGTCCAAGATATAGTTTCGGATTTTACAATGCAGTTAACCTTTAAGAAACCACCACTTGGTGAGTTTTGGTATAGTATTAAAAAGAATATCCACAATTATCTGAAGTGGTAATAAAAATATTCATATGTACCTGTGTGAGGTGAGATTTTTTCTCCATTTACTTCAAAGCAAAGCAATATATCAAAACAAATTCAATGCAGAGCAGATATAAGAATCCATCTGTATTAAACCAGACATTAAAGAGATATGCAAAAACATAAAACAATGCCATTTTCTTCACCATTTTTTTTTGAAAATACAGTTTCATAAAACCTGTTAGGTTAATATGTATTGGTTTGTTATTTTCAAGAGAATTAACAAATATTTTAAACACTTTTCAGTTTTAATTCCTAATATAGTATGTGTTAGTAAATATAATCCACATAAACAAAAGCTCTTTGGGGTTTCCAGTAATTTTTAAGGCTAGAAAAGTGTCCAGAGATCAAACATTTGAGAGCCACTGCTGCAGGTGCATAACAAACGTCTGGTGAGTTAGTGAACAGTGAAGGAGTACAAAGGAAACAAGGAAGGCTGTGATTCTATATGCCTAGTGACATGACGAGAGGTTCACTTTTGTGGACTGCCTCAAATACTTGGTTGTTACTGTAGTGAATAAGGATTAAATCCTACTCAGTTTCAGAAAGCAATGAGGTGTCCCATCATAGACTAGTCAAATGAAACTGATTTAAATGGAAGCAGGATTAATTATTCTTGAAAAATTCCAAATAAAAATTCCAAATTCACAAAGGAAATGCCTCCCTCACATTGCACTGGTTCTAAATATCAGACAAGATTTTTGAGACCTACTTTTGGACTTCCCTTACATTGCTTTAGAAAATGGGAGTTATGAATACAACTACTGGGTATCTTCCTCGGAGGCTGGGTCGCCAGCGCACAATACTGGAAAGCGGCCAGTCTACTAGCATCGGAGCTGCGCTGTCACAACACAACCCCTCTGGGCGGGGTGGTGTGGGAAACGGATGGCAGAGGAATACTCAAGCAGCTGCTGCACAGTCAAGTAAAGTGGGGCAACCACAAGGGGAGGGGGCAAGAGCAACACTTCAAAGGAGCACTGAATTACAATGTCAAAAACATGTGGCAAAGTTGTTGACTGCCGAGAACCCACAGCAGTGACAGACTGGTCTGCTATGCCACAAATAGAAACAGGGTGGCTCTTTTTGAGCAAAGGCATTGGGCCAAAAGAGACTAAGAGGCAAATAGCAGCTGCAGCCCCATATCAAAGGAGAATCTTTATAATATATTCTACGAGAAAAGGATTGTTGGTCATGCTCTGCTTATCTATTCAGCCACACCTGCACAGATAGATACCAGGAGCCCAATTTTGAAAAATGAAGCACTCTGATGAACAAATGGCATCCTTTTTTCCTGAGAGTTCTCTTCACACTTTATTTATGCCTCTTATGCCATAAATTGCTTTCAGCCTGGCATTCTAGTTATACTTGAACAAACTTGCTTCTTCCATATTAAGTGTAAACTTACTGAAGACCACTTACCCCATAGCACAGTGCCACATACACAGTGGGTGGTCAGTAAATACTTGCTGAATAAATTCCATCTAAAATTAGCAAAAAAGCTTCATTAATATTGCAAAATTGTCAAAACCCTGCTGTCATATCCTTATTCATCTGTTGGTTCATCCAACAAATATTTACCAAGCCCTGACCACATTCAAGGTTAATGTGCTAGATGATGATGATGTCCAGGTGAAAAAGACATGGAGAACAGAGAGAGTTAGGAGAAAAGCAGGATCAAATTTCACAAAAGATATACACAAGGAGAAGAGCATGTTAGGCTTACTTTACCAAGACTCTAAGGATGAGTAACCTGTTGTGCCTATAAAATAGGGTAGTTGGTGCAGAATAGAAAAAAATGTGCCAGAAGAACGCGGTGTGCCCATTTATTGAGCCACAGCTAGAAGCAACATAGCTCAATTGAGAAAGAGATTACTTTGGAATTCACAAGTGCTCACAAGCTTCATGTTTCATATAGGGAATAGAAAGAAGAAGATTGGTTAATATTGGCATATATAACAGAATACGTTTGTGAAGTTCCCTTTTGGAGTTTTTGTTTGTTTTTCTGTTTTGTTGATGTCATGTGATGATGTGGACTCAGAGATGTCAGAATTACAAGAAGGGATGGGATGGAGCATGGAATACCACTTAAAAAAGGAATCAACAAAAAAAAACAAGTGAGCAAAACAGAACCAGAGACATGGAAATAAAGAACAAACTGACAGTGACCAGATAGAGGAGGAAGATAACAGGGGAAAGAGGGGGAAGCGTCATCAAGGAACATGTATAAAGGACCCATGGGCAAAGACAACGGAGGCGGGTGAGCATTGAATGTGGGAGGTAAGAGGTAAGCAGGGCAGGGGAGAGTAATGGGGGAAAAATGGGAACAACCATAACTGAACAATTTAAAAAAAAGTTCAGGTTTCAGTCATGTAATTTTGTAAAAGTCACACCCTGCCTGGGCCACATCTTAAGGTCTTCACTTTTAAGGGGTTAAAATTAAGAAATATTTAGATGTTGTCATCCATGTCATAAAACCTTTTGTGGTTTCCTGGGATACTTAGTATCAGACCCTGTGCTTCATTTGGGCCTACATGGTGGGCAGCCTGCACAATAGTTCTTGATGGCCCCTGTTTGCTGCTATTCACACCTCTGTGTCCCCACTAAGTAGTTAGGAACTGGCTCCTGCACAGCCATATGCACAGCCATATACACAGCTGATACATGGTTGATTATCAATATGACATGAATGAACTATGTCTCTCATCCTTGGAAACTGCTGGATGACCCTTCAGGACCCTTTTGGTCATATGAATGTCAGTGGAAAAGTATGTAACAGGATTTGTGAGCAATATGCCAATTTAATTAGTTTTATTACAAAGTCAAAAATTATTTATTGACACTGTCACATAATCACCTGAATTTACATTTATCAGTTCATTTCGACAAAATAATTATTGAGTACACATTATTCTAGGCACTGCGCTAGTTAACACATAAATGAAGAGGCAAGTTTCCTGCCCTTAAGCATCTCACAGAATAGGAAGTGTCGGCATTATATGACAGTTACAATGCGACCGGTCAGGAATGGTTCTTTTACATGCCACAGCCAGAAAGCCCAACTCTCACCAACTAAAAAAAAAAAGAACTCATTAACTAAGATAACAAAGCAGCAATAGAACTATGAAGAATATCAGGGAACCATTGTCTTGATTCCAGTTTAGCTTCCTTTGGGTTGGCTTCATCTTCAGACAATTCCTCCCTTGCAGAAAAAGGGAGCTCATTCATGGGTTGCATCCTTTCAACAGAAAAAGAATCAGAGCCTTAGAATGCAGTATTATTAGCCCTGATCAGGCTCATGTGGATCATCTGCTCAATGCTGAACCAATTTCAGAGGCTAAGGGGATCAAATACACTGACTGGCTCAGCCTTCAGCACACTTTCCTTTACCTGAGGCACACAGGGGAGGGGAGAGTGGTTTCCCAAAGCTGAGCCAGGGTACTGTCACCTCAAAAAGAAGTAGGTGATGCTGGGCTGCTAAAACAGCACATGTCCTCTAACTAGGGATATACATGCTTGACAATATATCGAAGAAACTGTCTTTGAACACACTGTAGAGATGGACGATGCACTAGCCTAAGCATTTGTCAAGATTTAAGAGATGCTGACAGGAAGCTGCTAATCTACAAAGGGGGATAGGAAGATATATAGATAAAACACAGAGAGCTCCTCTGCCCCTTGAAGAGTTGTGTGAGTGGAGTTCATTTCCTATTGTACCATTCAGGGAAGCCCCCCAAGTGGAGGTGGCCTTTGAAATGACCTCAGGAAAAGGGTGGGTTGGACCTATCTGCCCTAATACAATCTCATCATAACCTAAAGTCATATAGTTTTTGCTTGCTTTGGAATAACCTTTAAATAGCAATATTATCTTGTGTTAAAAAATATATGGAAAAATAATTGGTGCCTACCTTAAACTCAGGGCCTAGCACATTGCTGGCTCTCAAAAAATCTTGGTTGAATGAATTGATGAATAAATGTCTGAATGAACAAATACTATTGGCAACATGTTAATGGGTAATAGATGAAATTCCTGTGGTCATGTAATGTCAATTTAAAAGCCATCACTAAACCGTGTCTATGACAAGTTGTTTCTCTACAGGTTCCTATGGAGCCACCTTGCTCCCTCAGGTAGCCCTCCGGGGCTCATCAGTAGCATCATTTGCACAGCTCACATTGTGTGTAATGAATTCCAATCTGGCATCCACCACACCTTTGGTCTTTCAGCATAAAACAAAGTGCAGCTTCCCCCACAGAGCGTCCTGATTAAACAAATTAACTATGGCGCTGCCTGCAAATACACGCACTGGAGTGCAGGAAATGAATAGATACAATGGCCAAGTCTGTATTTAATTTTAATTAAATTTCATTCTGTAGCTCAATTAATCCACATCTCCAAATGTCAGCAGGACTGAGGCAAATGGAATGACATCTGCTGCACCGCGCAGGACTATAAAACCTTCACTGCATGCTAGGTCTCTGGAAGCGCACCAGGAAAAATGAAATATCTTTATTAAGTGTGTAGTAATGTATAGAAGTCTAACTCAGAGTCTAATGAAAGAACATAAACTGGGAAAGAAAATTAGACAGAGAATGTGAGTGGTTACGGGCATGGCAAGTATTGTTCAATATCCTGCCTTGTGTAATTTATTGTTTTAAAGTTACATTTGGCTCCATAGCCGTTTCCTTTAATATTTACCTAGTGGGCTTCCCAACTGCCCAGGTTGTATTTTTTTTTTAATGGACACAGATTTCTTTCCTGAGAAAAGGGGATTGATGGAGTAAAGGTGATCTTTCTACACAGAATATGGAAAAGATCATATCTGCTGTGCAAGGCCATTTGTCATGGGAAGCCGGAGGTGTAGTGGGAAGGGTGTGGGGTTTGACAAGCCTAGATGAACATTTTTGTTCTGCCACTTAAACATCAGATTAGGAGGTTAAAGAAAACTCCAGATATCAGTAATTAGTGAGGCTGTTCTCAGCTTGACAAGGACTAGTTTGGTGAAATGTCTGTGTAGTATTTTTAGAAAACATCAGTGTGAACATTATTTTAGATGATAAAAAATAGATAAATCTTATTAAAATCAATGTGTTTAGCATTATGGGCCATGTGTTGTGCTAGACCTGGAGATGCAATGATGAGTAATCTCTCATCTCTGGAGAAGGGAGAGATAAAAGTAAAAATAATTAAAATAAACTCTGACTAATTTCTGTTAAAGGGAAAGCCCCAGTAATTAGGGGAGCCCTTGGGGAATGCCGAAAGCCTGGGGGATGGGTGCTTGTCTCCTTCAAAATGGCCCTGAAGGATGAATGACATTTGAGCAGATAAATAGTAGGAAAAATAAACAGATGGAAAAGCATGTATAAAAAAATGCATGGGAAAGTAGTTTGTTTTCTAGTTTGGAAAAAGAATTCAAAGTCTACAGAGAAAGTAAGATAGGAGATGAAGAGAGAAAGGTACTCTGGGGTGACATTGGCTGATGGTGCGTGTTCTGTGCAGATCTCAGGATTCGATCCTATAGAAAATGTGCAATCCCTGAGGGCTCAGGACAAGGGAACACAGGATCACATCTGTGTTTGGAACTGCAGTGTTATGGAGTGAAGGGGGGAGGGTGGCAGGATATACCACCCAAAATATGCCTTTGGCATAAGGGTTATTTTGAGCTAAAGACAGTTGAATACAGCTGGTGCTACATTACTCTGACCACCCTTTTTCTTCTTGGAAGCAGGAGATAAAACTCCCAGGGGGTGTCCTCCCTATACCAGGAGGAAACATTTTTATCACCAGAGAGGAGAGTCCAAGAGAAATCTGTACAGACTCAGTCTCACCTATTGTCTCCCCACATATTTTAGTTACTTTCCCACAATTACTACTCTTTGTTCAACCCAGTACATAAGCACTTAGGTCTAGTCACTTCTTTGGGTCTTTATTTCCCCAGTGAGCCTCCCATGGACATGTAAAAATCTGTGTGCCTTTCTCCTGTTAATCTATTTTATGTCAATTTGATTCTCAGGCCCAGACAGAGACCCTAAGAACATAGAAAGTGTCCCCCCCACCCCCAGTGCCCCACAGAGGGTGAGCTATTAGAAGTATGGAGACCACTGGAGGGGATCCCTGGCTTCTACTCACCTGTGGAGGCTCATACACTGAAAGACAGGGGAACTTAGCTCCTATTTACACACACAAGAAGGGGCTAAATGGAATGGGATGAAGCCTGGTAATAATTCATACAGACTGAGAAAAGTTCTACATTAAGAGCATACAGGTAGGTGGATTGCTATTGTCATGAAACATGGAAAGAGAGAGGAATTGAAGGAAACTGTTGTTAAAGGGCCTTACACTAGTCATGGTTGTTCTCTATGCAGAAATGTGAAGAAAACAGACTTTTTCCCTACTCCTACTTCACAGAAAATAAGAACTCTTTTCCTAAGCGAACTCTGGGCCTCTTTCTGTCTCTTTACTCTGTTCAGTTGAAGGTGAAGTTGCTTAACCTATTGGCAAAGTTGTAAATAACGAAGTAGACTGTGCCTAGCTTCACCCTTTTTCTTTCTGTGATCTGCCTGACTAGGCAGTTGTCTAACTGTGGGTTCAGAGACCACATCTCCATCACTTTTTAGAGCAACGGTGAGATTCTTGGCTTCCTCTGATGCTCAATTTTAGATTTCATTGTTCACAACCAAAGTGGGGGAGAGAAGTATAGCTTACTGGGACTCGTTAGGTACCCCAACAGCAAGGGAGTATTTTTTTTGGCCTTTATTCTGGTGTTTGGGACTATTCTAGACCTGAAAGGAGTCCTGTTGAGGATCAGACACAGCATTATGTAAAGCACCCAACAAAGAAAAGACACACAAAACCCAGGACATGTAACCAAAGGAGGCAAACACTAGGCCAAAGGAGAGGCTGAACTCAGAGAAAGTCCCAGGTCTGTTCATCAAGGAAAAATCAGCAATGAAAGCAAGGCGTTCGTCACCTCTGTGATGGCTAGGGTTAAACAGGAGGGAGTCTGACTGCTCATTTGGACATTCAGAGTATTAGAAATGTTGATTTCTTATAATGTGGCTTAGAATACTAGGTATTACCTACGATGCCATATTTAGATACTACTAAATATGGGTCAAGTAGGGTTTTGTGGGTTGGTTTGAAAACCTCTAATTTATTGTAACATTATTACAATAATTTTTTGCTGCCCCTTTTTAAAAAGGCATCTGAACTTTTAACAACTTGCAAAAATATTCTCGAATAACTTATTTGTAAATTGAAGACTCACTAGAATGATATAAAGACATCTATCAGCAGAAATAGAGAGATTTCAATCTAAGAGGAAAGAAGAAGTCTAGCATTCTTATTGAAAACATTCAGCGTTAAAGACTAAGATATCCTATGTAAACTAATAATCTATGAAAGTTTTTTTCACCATACATAAATATTTTAGGAGAGGGAATAAAGTCTCTTTGTATTTTGCCATACTTTGTATTTCTCTCAGATTTTCTTTTGTATTTCTCATAAATCTGTCTTTATTCTTTTATCTCTTTTTCATATGCCTATGTAAAACTTTAACTTCAATATACTAATTAAAAACTTACAGATAACAGAAGTAGGAACTGTGATTCTGACAAATTTATCCAGAAAATTTTTCTAGTTCTGCTTCAAAATATTGAATTTTGAAATCAGTACATAAAGATATGGTACTGAAATATAATCAAATAAAAATGTACAGAAACTGAAAATTAGCTTTGAACTATCTTATGATCCTGTATAGTGAGACACTGAATTGATATGTAGTTCCTAGCATATTAATAAATTTGAAATGGAAATCAATAATGTACCACTAGTTCAATCAGGGTTAAAGTTGACTTCATTCCCACCAGAAAGACAATGAGACATACTGGTATTATAATAATGTAAATATGTAAAAATGAAAAATTGAAGTTGTAAAAAAACTTTCTTGAGTTAATGAGTTAAATTACATCTTAACAATCTATCTTAAAATGTATAACAGGAAGAAGTATATTAAAGTATTTCTGGTTGCACCATTTCACAATTTGCTTGCATTGATTTGTAAATATTTTATATAAAAATTGGGTATGAAAGATTGAAATTTAGAAACACTAACCTATACTATTGAATGTTGACTACATTTTTCAAGGACCTGAAAAAATAACATCTAATCATTAAATTATATAATTCTATCAAGGGCCTAATATATGATTGACACTTATTTAGATTATTTAGTTGAGATTTTCCTTGGAGTCAGGGACCCTGAGTTTAGTGCTCCATCAAAGTTTCTTGTAGCTCTGGGGATCCAGGAATTTAGGCAACTCATATTTATGACAGTATGTTGTTGGTGGAAATAACTTTTCTGTTAAATTATATTGAATTATTACTACTTTTTAAGTCAGATTTGATAGTGAATGAAGTTAACATGTACCTTTTTAGATAGTGAAAGATATATATATATAGCTAAATGACAAATCCATATATTCTTAAATTATCTGAATAATTTCCTTAATTTTCAGTTTTATTGCCACATATTTGGGCCTCTGAATGAAAAGTCACTACATAAGTTACAGATTTCCCTACCTCTTACCCTTAGTTTTTCTCTAAGATGAGCTTAAGCCACTTAAAGGGCAGGTTGAATAAACCACCTATATTTTAAGTAATTAATGAACATAAAGTATTAATTAACAAGAAGCTCTAAAAAATTTACCAAATTTTCTGCTCATATATTCTTAAATAAGTACTGTTTACACATTACATGGCATAATATCTAAGTAAGCTGCTCAGGAGATACCAAGGGACTAATATGAACTATAAAAACTCAAAATGAGATCAGCAGAGTTTAGTGAGAAAAAGCAAAATTTAGAGAAGTTTGAACATTTACTTCTTGGTCTTGACTTTGACCTTCTACCAGGCTCACTGCTAGACAATCCATTTAAACCCAAGAGATAGTGTAAGAATGAATGTGACACATTATATACAACAGCATGGAAAAAGCAGGCTTTACAAACAATATTGTAATGGCATAGAGTCACAAACATTTAAAATGGGTTAGACCTTAGAAATCACCACAGACCAAATATATTGTCCATCATTCCTCCCCCTCCTTTCCTTTTTACTTTTCCTATCCTATTTGATCTCTCCTTACTCCATCACATCCCTTCCCTCCTTCTTCTCTCCTCAACTTTCCTTCCTCTTTCTTCTTCCCTCCTTCCTTTCTATTACCTACAGAATGCCCAGTCTTTGTGAGTCATCATGCTATGTTCCAAGAGAAGATAAATAGGATCAGTTATCTGTCTTCAAAGAACCTATCACCATCTTTGTAGGAGGGCCAGCACAGTAACAGATAATTGTACTTCAATGTGATGATTATAATGGAAGTGAAGGGAGACCTGAGGACAGGCACCAAAAATTAGCTGACTTGCTGGATGAGGTGATTCCCAAAACACTTTTTTTTAAGATACAAAACTTGTGCTCACAACTTCTTTACAAGTGAGGTTAAAGTGACATGCTCTGTTTATCTATTTCACATGGTATGTGAAGTGACAGACAACCAGTAAGAACTTTCACTGGAATATTATACAAATTTTAAAGTCTACTGGCAGTAGATTATTAACTAGCTCTTTTTACATACAGAATCTGTAAATACATATATCTTTAAATTTAAGTATGGGCACACATCTTTAATTGCTACCTTAAATAAAAAGTTTGAAATCCTGTCATAAATGCTCAAGAACAAGAAAGCTGCAAGTTTCCTCGCTTTGTTGATTTGGGGAGAAGTCCAATATTTCAGGAAATTCAGGTTCACCTTGATTTATGTGTCAACTTAGATTTAAAAAAATCAAAAAGAATTGCAGAATTATATAAGAAGTTAACATCCAAGCAAGAATCAACAACCAACTTTGTTTCTTCACATCATAAGGAAACAGGAAAAGGGCAAAGAAGGGGAGGCACCCACAAGGTAGCCAGCCCCTCAGGAAGATCTGGGAGGATACAGTGCCTACTGGTGGCAGAAGCAAGGTCAGGGACAACCTGGAGACTCATCCCACACCCCAGGCTCCTGTGCTTCTGTGGGTGGCAGGAGGGGAACCTGAGAGGTACCTTAAAGCAGGAGCAGGATTATCTAGGAAAAATGGACAAATACATATCAGGCAGAAAAGAAAACATGAATGAAGACCCAGGGAATAGAAAGCATCAAACAATATCTGTATAAGAAACAGTCTGCACAGCCATATTTGGTGGCCTGGGGAGTGACAGGATTAATCTTGTATTACAGAATGTCATGCTGGCATTAGAGTAGAAGGTGGTTTCAAAAAGAATAAATCTGGAGTTCTGAAGATCAGTTGGGGTTTTGTTTTGTTTTTTTTTTACTGGATTCCAGGTGAAGGATGATTAATGCCTAGTGATCCTAAAATTAAGAACATTAGACAACATGCCTGGTAGATTCAGAATCAAACCCCAGGTTTCTCCACTTCCTGCCCAGAACTCTCTCCACTATACCAGAAATAGGTTTCCTATCCTGTGGTAAAACTTAAACATTTTTTGTTGTAGGCTCTGTTAACTGCACGTAAATCTATGAAGGATAAATATTTTGGGATGATCAGATTACTGAGCTCTGGGAGCTCAGCTGCAAATTTTTTACAAGGAGCAATTCAATATTCATTTATCATGAGAATTTGGCATGACACGCTCATCTTTTGCATATATAGATGAGCCACTTAAGGGGGGAGGAAAATTCCACCAGAGTCCTAGATGTTATATTCATTGTTATCAGATATTTGGAATCCATGTCAATATAAGCCTCTCACTTTCACAGTAAAGGGTGAGGGTCTTCTCCTGGTGTAATTTCTTTATGTGTGATATCTCAGTGCTGCCACTTCTCATGCCCAAATAGCTGCCCCACCAACCCCCCGCCCCTGCTGCTGGCGCCACTGCAACATGTCAGGTAATGAGGTAAGGGCACACTTGAGTTCTTCATGTGCCAAGATGAGGAAAATTAATTTTCAGTGCTAAAAAGATGAGACTGCTGGTGCAGACGGTCACTAACCACCACCAGCTGCTCCATAGATTTGGAGTTTGGAAAAGGGAGCCCATTTCAAAATCAATAACATAACTCCGGAACATGAGAAAACTAGTTATATCAGTGTTTTCAGCAAGAAGATACCGTCCAAATCATACTAAATAGTTGCATAATTTGACAAAAGTGTTGACAATTCAGTTTGTGCTCATGCTATCATTCTGAAATCTCAATATAGAGAGAAAGCCATAAATGATGAAAATATTAGTTTGCTTTAGTAGATGAATAAACAGAGTTCAAGTATGCATCTATGGGATTTATTTACAAGGTGGCAGTTTTAATAGAGCAGGTCCTTTGGTGGAGGCAGGGGAGAATGTGAAATCTTAACTACATATAATCTTCCTGAATTCCAATAGAAAGTCAAATAATTTTACACACGCATGCGTGCAAGCACACACATCATAACAAAAAACATGTCCTTGCACTTTGTGTCATTTAAAGTACAGAAGTATATGACTTTTAAACATTTTAAAGTATACATTTAAAGTATATGACTTTTCTAAAAGGTGGTGTGAATAAAGAGTACACAGATGTATTCAATAATTTCTTAAATCAAATTGTCTCTCCTTCTCAACTACATGGATGCAGAATAATGGCTCTCACCTTAGGCTGCACATTGGAATCAACCTGGGAGGCTTGTAAAACAGCCAATGTCAAGGCCCCATCCTGGACCAATGAAGTCAGAATCTCAGCCTCAGCACTGTCAACGTTTTGGGCCAGATAATTATGTGTGGTGAGGGCTCCCCTGTGCATTGTAAGATGTTTAGCAGTATTCTTGGCTTCTACCAATTACATGCCAGTAGCAATCCTTTCTTCTTTAGTTGTGACAATCAAAAATGTCTGCAAACATTGGCAATTGTCCCCTGAGGTGGAAGAGGCAAAATTAGCCCTGACTGAGAACCACTGTTTTAGGGGGGCACCCCCTCACCCCCTCTCCTAGCTGACTCTCAACAGCTGCTGTAGGGGCACCTCCCTGTAGTCTCCATATGTTGCTATTTCACTCTCTTCATACTGCCTGCCCTCGCCTTGTTCCATGTTATCCCTGCCTTCCACATTGGACATAATAAGTATTCTGTCCAGAAGTCTTCTCCAATGACCCCACCCATCCTGTCTTCCTTTTCTTTCTGTCATTTCAGCATGTTTATCTTCAGAATGTTAGCAAGCTGCTTCTCAAATATTCTTGTCTCTCCTGGTGGAGGATGTCCTCAGTTAGACTGTAATCCCACTGAAGGAATGAAGAAACTGTCTTGTGCTTAATTTACTATCATAGAATTTTTTTAAACAGAAGGTTTTAAACTGTCATCTTGCCCTTCTTGACTTTACCAGGCAACATATAAAGCAGTGTCATATACAACTTAATATGATACTGGATCTCCCAATTAAAATTCCAGCTGGATTTTTTGGAGGAATTCAAACTGACTTTAAATCTTATACGGCCAATTCTCTTGGTTGAAATGTTAAAATTCACAGTTATGGTTTGATTTTCTCAAATAATTTCAACTCAGTTTCTGTTTTGTCAGTTTCATCCTCAAAACCAAGTTGCTTTTCAGCTGGTTGCTTAATAAAATGCAACTGGCCACTTTAATGTAAGAAATGTTTGTAGGAATGACCAGTCACAAGCAAATACTTTGACTGGAATTTTCAAATGTGTGAAAAGCCAATTTCAGGCTAAATAATTATTTATTTTTTAACTGAGTTTTCTTTTTAAAGATTTTATTTATTTATTTTTAGATAGAGGGGAAGGGAGGGAGAAAAAGAGGGAGAGAAATATCCATGTGTGGTTGCCTCTCACACGCACCCTACTGGGGACCTGGCCTACAATCCAGGCATGTGCCCTGACTGGGAATCGAACCAGTGGCCCTTCAGTTCACAGGTTGACACTCAATCTACTGAGCCACACCAGTTAAACAATGGTTTATTTAAAGCAAAAGAAAATTATAAAGAATATTTTCAAATGAGAATATAAAAAGTGTAAAGTACAAGAGACACAAGGTGTAAAAATTTGGGGGGTGGAGAGAGGGTATGTAAAATGAAGAAGAAAGTAGCTAAAATAGAAGTTAAGGAAAACCATAAAATAAAATAATTCTCAAGGAAGCAGAAGCATGCAATAATTACCCTCACAGGATTGCAGCTTCAAGGAAATAATGTAAACATTCAAACCTAAAAGGCAGGAGTAGGAAGAAATTCTAAATTCAGAATCTTTATCTTTAAATCTGAGCTGGATGGTTACTACATTAAAAACTCTTTTATTATATTTTAGATGAGTAATAATACTGTTCTTGATTTATTGAATATCTTTATGCTAGTGATTCCAAAGTGCTCTGAAAATATCTTGTGACAGATATTATTTCCTTTTAACAGATGGAGAAATTGAGGTTATATAGAGCTTAAGTGACTTGTTCATTGTCACAATTAATCAATGGTAATGCTGAAAATGGAATTTAAAGTTCTCTGCTATCCAGTGTAGAGACTGTTTTCTGTCTCATGTTAAATGATCCATAATTAACTTACTATAGGAATGAAGTAGGTTCTTAAAGGATAATTATGAAGGTTATGCCTTGGTTAAGATTCATGTTCATGTTCTATCACTAATGAAACCATTAAAAATACTCAAATACTTAAATATTTTTAGAAAAACTTAACTTGTTATTTAAATAAGACCAATTGTAGACATGGCAAAATTTCAGCAGCAATTAGCAAATTGGAAGACGTTTTAACTTAAACATTTTAAATCCATTTGTCAGTCCCTAATAATTTATTTACCTGTCTTCTTAATGAGTTCCTAGCAAGTCCAATTAGTATTTTATGAAACAATTACATCCAAACTAAGAAATAACCTCATGTATAGCTTATGACTTTTTAAGCTTAACACATCTTTTTAAAATTTTATTTTAATTGTTCTTCAAGTACAATTTTCTATCCTTTACTTCCATCCCAGCCCACCCACCCAGCCCTCCCCACCTCCCTCCGATTTCTAGCCCCCCTAGTTTTTGCCCATGTGTCCTTTATACTTGTTCCTATAAACCCTTCCCCTTTTCCCCTGAAATTCCCCTGAAATTCCCTCCCCTCTCCCTTCTGGTCACTGTCAACCTGTTCTCTATTTCAGTGTCTTTGGTTATATTTTGCTTGTTTGTTTGTTTTGTTGATTAGTTTCCTGTTAAAGGTGAGATCATATGGTATTTGTCTTTCACCGCCTGGCTTATTTCGCTTAGCATAATGCTTAACACATCTTTTTGATGCTCTAAACATTCATACGAAGAGAGCAGTGACCAATTAAACACAAACGGGAGTATGGAATGCTCAAACCAGCACCACAGGGACAACCTTCTGTTTTTCCTAAGCGTTGGAAACACTGATGGAATCTAGTGTTGATACATTTTTAAGTAAGGATTCCATCCAGTTATTCAGTTACATACTGACTACAAATAATTGATCTTTTATTGATTGAACAGTCTGCCGACGCATAGTTATCCATCTGGATTGAACATAAACAGAAAACAGTGACATTTAAAACCATCCTCCCAAGTAAACTTGTATCATAAAATTTATATAGAAATTATGTATTTGGGCTGAATTCCCTATGATCAATTAAGGAGACATGAATCATAAGCCACGTTCCCATTCGATATTTGTCTCTTATCAGACCTTGTATGTTCTCAAATTTTTAATATTTTCCCAATATCTAATTATAACTGATTTGTCTTTAGTAAAGGTGTCACCTCGACAGAATTACGTTCTGAAATTATAGGAAGAAGCTGGCATTCTTGAAATTTCTGCCAACATCCATGCCTCTGTCATTCTACTCTGAATTGGCCCAAATGATACTTAATTATACCTTAATACACCTTGTAAGAAAACTGCCACCAAACAGAGTCCCTTCCATTCTAACGACCACAGAGTGCTTAGGCGGGACCAATCATCCTCCAGACAACCTATCAGCTTAACTCTTTTAGACATGACATATTAATGTTATTTCTACAGCAAAAATTCATCAGTGTTCTCCCTCCCTTTGCTTCTACTGAATATTTATTAAATATGTACAAACTTATAGCTTGTCATTCAATTCTATCCAGAATCTGGATTTAATGTAACTTTCCAATACTAATATGCACCAGTTAATTTTGTGATTTTTGTAATTCTTTAAATATAACTTGCCTTTTTTTAAACCTTTGCTTGCAAAGCTATTTGCCAATAATAGCTCCTCAAATGGTCCACCTTAAATGTTACCTTTTTGGTATAGTACCCCTTGATTAATAGTTTCATTTTCCCATCTCCCCCATTTCTCCTGCCCCTGCTTCCTTCTTAATTCTATAGAAACATTGCATGACTTTCACTGAATGTATCATGTATTCATTTCCATATGGCTATCTGTGTGCAAGTTTCAGTTTCTCTTACTGGACCGTCAGAGTCCTATGGCAGGCCTTTATCCTGGCATATGCTGGTGTTCCACACTCAGTGGGGGTCCATTACATGTTCATTAAATGAATGGACACAGGAGAAGAAAATTAGAGGAATTATACAAGGTAGTCAAATTGGTAAAGAATAAAATCAAAAGCTGTACATGCAATTTATGTGAACTTATAGCTCAGCCTGGGTATAGAAATAGTTCTCTTACTTCTTCTCAAAGAGAAAATATTTTAAATATATAATAAATATATTTAAGACAGGAATAGTGCCTATTGGGTTCACTGGTATATTCCAAGTGCTTAATGCAATGTCAGTAGTCTTTTAATAAATATTAATCAAATGAACAAATAAATACCAAAAATGCAGTTATTTTAAAACATGTTTTGGCTTCTTATATGTTCTTTAGATTTTTACTCACCCTCAATTCCCTAAAATTCCAGTTAAAGAAATCTAGTCCAATTTCATTTTTTCACATATACCTGGTAATGTCTCTATCAGAGAGATTAAGAAAAATATGAAACTACTCATATATGAAGCATGAGACTTGCATACCTAAATGTCTTATTACAAAGAGAGAGGCCAGTGAACTTTCTTGAGGAGATAATATGGTTTCATGTTGTCAATGATGAAGAAAGCTATTATCTATACGTTGACCTTGCGAAAGGATTTAACTGAAGTTAATCAGCAGGTTTAACTTCTAGCTTTTGCCCAACTATAACTGAGCTGAGGAAGTTATGAAGACTGGAGAGTCCATTAGGTGATAACTAGTCATGCCAGAGCTGATGGTATCACCTTGATCCACTCTGAACAGCTCTCAGATAAAGCAGCCCTGTAATCATAGGCTTAGCCCTCCTAAACACAGCACAGACAGCCACGACCAGAAAAAGTAAAGAAAACCAGCAGCTGGGGCGGAGGTGAGGGTTAGTCCATCCTCCTGCAAGTTCTGAAGGAAACTTTTCAAGTCAAAAACTGCAGAGGTCACATGTCAGCCAACACGAGAGCAAACCCAGAGCAATTCAGAAAGCAAAGACGAAAACTATAATCAAATTCTGCTACCTGAGTGGCACATTGCCTAATGCACTGATAACAAAACAGAAACCCCTAATCAAGAAGTCAGCATGTCGTTTAGGACAAGAGTAGATCAAGTGTAGTGTCAACATGGCTACAAAGTCAGACCAAGCAACATATTGAGTGCTGACAGCATTCATCTGCTTCTTATCTTTCTTTCTATTAGCAGACTTAGTCAAAGTGGCATATCAAGGCTCATGAAGACTATGTGTGTGCATGCAGATTTGTGTATTAACTACTATGTGTTATTAAAAATTTAGTTCAGATAAATTCTTCAATAAGCCTTCACTAATTGCCACTCCACCTTCTATACATCTTTGCTGCTTGATATTTGATATATACATACAGTGATCAAGTACCATGAATGAGTAATGTCATTTATGTGTCAGTCTCCCCCTTTGAACTATAGGCCCACTGAGGTCAGGGACAGGTCCTACTCACCTCTGTAATCCATTGTACTAGCCACCTAGTGGATGCTTTACCAATCAGAGAGATAACAGAAGATTTTACCTAGCCAGTGCTTGGTTGAAATCCTGGCTCCATTTCTAGAGGCCTGTAGCCTGAGGCTATGGTCTATATTCAGGGAAATTGCACCTCAACTCTCTGCCCTGCTTCTCATCTGAGGTCATCCATGGCTCTGACCCCTACAGCCTGTAGGTCAGTCCCACACGTCCCTCTGCTCACCTCACACCTAGAGCTCCAGGTGTTCATGTGTCCAGAATAACAGTTAGCACAGGACCCAATTTTACTAGCTTTGTATGCTCTAGAAAATGACTTATTTTCTCTAAGCCTCAGTTTCCTCATACATTAAATGGGAATAATAATGCCTATACTTTGAATGGCTGTCATGAAGATGAAATGAGATAATGTATATAAACCCTCTGCCACCAGCTCCTGGCACATAGCAGGCACTGAATAAATGGAAACTATTATCAAACCACTTCTACCAATACTGCCTATAGCTACAAATACATAGATCAGTCTTCAGATGACTTTTAGCTAGAAAGGTGACAGTTTTTACAGACACAAAAGTCTGCAATGTATTTTGAAATATAAAAGACAAATGTTCATAGCAACACAATTTACAATAGCCAAGTGCTGAAAGCAACCTAGGTGCCCATCATAAATAAGTAGATTAAAAAGTATGTCACATTTACATAATGGAATACTATGCAGCAGAAAGAAAGAAGGAGCTCCTACCCTTCATAAGAGCATGGATGGAACATTATGCTAAGTGAAAAAAGCCAGGCAGTGAAAGAGAAATACCATATGATCTCACCTATAAGTGGAACCTAATCAACAAAACAAGCAAGCAAAATAGAACCAGAGACATTGAAATAAAGAACAAACTGACAGTAACCAGAGAGCGGGGGATAATAGGGGAAACAGGGGATAATGGTGGTAGGGGGGCATCAAGGAACATGTATAACGGACATAGGGACAAAGCCAAAGGGGGTGGACTGGATGGTGGGGGGCGTGGTGGGGTAAAAATGGAGACAAATGTACTTGAACAACAATAAAAAAAAGATAACTAGCACTTCACTAAATGCTTAAAAGCAAAAAAAAAAATATATTTCCTGAAGCATAACATGCCAGATTGTATACCTTCACTAATTATCATTTTACAAATAAAAATGGGCAACTAATTCAGCTGCTGTATCTTCCTTCTGTTTGGAAAACAAGTATAATTATTCTGAGGCACTAAGATATACACTCAATAGCTTATTTGTCAAATCAGGACTTTTATGAATTTTATAATATATTCATCCAAGGCTGTATTACTCATTTTAAGATTTCAAGTGCCTGAGAAATAATGAACTAAAATAAGGCTTTTTCCTCTCCAAAATATATTTAGAAGCCAAAGAAAATTATTATATTAAAGACAGCTTCATTCTGAACATCCTAATAAAAGACTGTGAAATATCAGTTTTCCCACTCACTGAATTTCTAGAAAGGTGTGCTAAATTTAAACATTTAGTAGTCATGACTAAATAATTAAATATGAATTTAAAAAATTATCTTACTGGTTGTGCCAGGCTGCGTCATGAGGCTAAACGGCAGAAAGTGTTCCACTGTGTTTCTGGAATGACTACTCCAGGGATCCATCAGATGTCTGTGTCTTGTTCCTGGGGGCACTTGGACAACGTGGGGCCTCCTGAGACACATCCTAGTGACTCACAAGTTCAGTTTCATCAGCTTTAACCAAGATCACAAAGAAGAAGGTTTAAAGGGACATGGCCATGCCTGTTCGTTCAGCTCTCTTGTAAAGATTGTCTTTTGGGGAAAAAATGGCTAAAGGCCATTGGGTTAGGCCAACTCTGCTTTCACCCAACATTCCTTAGCCAGCATTTCATCAAAATGATGAAAACTGGGAGACCTGTAGCTGGAAGCAGGAAATGAAGCAGTGGGCCCATAGCGGGTGAGTTTACAGCATTTCTGTAAGCCCTTAATTGTCAACTATCTGAAATGTCAGCTCAGATTTCTTTCTCTTGTCTCTGATTTATGCTTATTTCCTAATAATAGGAAAAAAATACCTAAAATAGAATTGGGTCATTCTTAAGGAAAAATTATAAAATAAGAATTAAAACATCAATTTCAAATAGAGATTCAGGAATACTCAGAGGATGGTTGTAATAAAAGAATCAAGGCTAAAGAATATAGACACTGGAAGAAAAATTTTCATTGGAGAAATCAAGTGTCTATTTAGCAATCTGAATAGATATTTATTAATCTGTAATGCTCCAGTTGCAAGTCTTCTTAATTTGTACCTATCTGGGTAGAAATATAGCTCAAAAATGGGATGCTTTCCTATTTTCCCTTTGTTTTTATCTGTCCATAAACAAATACACATATGTTTGAAATGTGAAAAGAGTTTAAATTCTGCAGCAGCTTTTGTAAAAATAATGGAAACTTTTGTAAAAACAGCTTTAAACACCCTGTTTGCCAAGTCAAACAATGTGCCAATTCTGCAAAAGCTGCTACAGGTTTTGTGCTTGTTAAGAGTTGTGGAACTTATTTAAACATAGGAATAATTACAATTCTATCAGCCACTTCTTAAAATTGTGTTAAGGCTTCTGAATTAAAGGCTGACCCCAAACATGAGCTGCGTTTGGCAGCAAATCACATTTCTTATGACTGTGCCCAATATATGGGCATAACGTTGATCAGCCTTCCTTTCTTGACTAACTGATACTAGGGAACTGCTGTTGCTGCTGATGGAACTTAAGGCCTATGTCCTTGCCCTCCATCTTTTTCTTACCCTTTGGAGTAACGGCATTTGAAAAGGTCATTGGCCGAGAACAGGAATACTCATAAACAGAGTTATTTTCTATAACTTTCCCTTTAGATGCTTGCTTTTGCTTTCTGGAAACAATGCTACAGAAGACAGAAGAGTTTGCATTATTTCTTAGACAACTCTAATCACATAAACAGTTTTTGGAAAAGAATAAGAGAAATGACCACTGTACTGAAGAAAAGAAGAGTGACTGTCATTTGAAATTTAGTTCAGACCCTAAGATATGAAGGACAAATTGGAAGTTACACAGGGATGGAAAGCACAGCATCAGGAAGATAGTCAATAACGTTGTTATAACTATGCATGATGCCAGGTGGGTGCTGGAAATATTGGGGGGAAAGACGTTGTGTAAAGTATATAATTGTCTAACCACTATGTTGTACACATGAAACAAAAACAAAATTCTATTGAATGTAAATTGTAATTGAAAAAATAAAATTTAAAGTATAAATAAACTATCCCAAAACTTAAAATAATAATGGAAACCTCTAAAAATGAGCACACTTTCATTACTTATCCTTTAAACCATTTTACTCAACATGGAAATAATTCAGAGAACTTAGCATTCTACAGTCCGCTCAGACTCATGGAAGCTCAGCTGCACATGGTCATTGCAGCACTAAGTTCAAGAGTAAGATTGTCACCACTCCAAACTGTCCAATCTGGCTTCACGTGCAGTTGGTGTCTCCAACTCCTGGGCTGTACCATTGCTTTGTTTAAACAGCAGATTTGAAATAACCAATGACAGCACAGAGAGACAAAGATGAAAAACAGAACTTGTTTAACTACTTTAATCTCTGTGTCTACATGACAACTTGGAGTTTTTACTTGTGTTGCAAAATTTTAAATGTAAATATTTTTTCTTTTTTCCAAAAGTGCATTCATGTAATTTTAAAGTATTGATCATTTTTTCCTTTTATGGTGCTGAAATATTTATTATTTAAAATTTTTATTATGACTATATGTGCAAAGTTTAATCATTTGAAATTTTGAAAAAAAATGTTCATCATATATGTTACCCTCAGACATCATCATCATCATCACTGTTATTACTCACTTCACTTTATGATTGTTGCTGAAAATAATTTGTGTTGTATAGAATGTGGGTGTTAAGAATGATCTCCAGGTGTCAAATGTGCTCAGTATGCCACTGACTTAAATAGGAACTTCATGCAATTTACTGATGTCATTAGTTTCTTCTTTCTTCCATAGTGCAGTTATGATAAAAATGCACAATTTAGAAGACTGGTAGAAATTGCTGATCTCTTCAAGTTACTGTCAGCTCAGAGGAAGCCACAATTAAGACTGCCTAGAATTTGAAGTCAATGCTTATTTGTGTGGAATTTAAGCACTCTTCATTTGGGAACTGAAAGAACTCGTTTGAACTACCATAGGGGATTTTTGTATTTTGTTTTTGAGGTTCCAGGTTATTTGTTGGATTACTTTATTCTTCTTTTTCTTTCCCCTTTGCTTTTCTGATCTCATTTATGTAGACTTCTGTCAGTTGTATATTAGAAGCAAGTGAGGAGGGTTCTGAATCTACAGACATGCCAAAAATCAGATTCTTTTGAGTATTTTAATTTTTGAACTGCTACGCCTCCTTCCAGAAATTATCAACAGTGAGATTCCTTTGAATATGTTCATCTTGTATGTAAGCAGCTGGAGAATCAGCTGGCAGGGTAGTTAGTTGTGAAGAGAGAAAAAAAATGTGTCACCACAGAGAAACATTCGGTATGACCCAACCTTTCCTTTTTTTATTGTTTTTGAGGGCATGTAATAGGGTGAGGTAACCCCCATACGGCACTGTTTGCAATAAGCAGTTCAGTATAAACTCAACACTTTCTTTTCAGCATATTGCACAATCACCTATAAAGCAAAAAACTTTGTTTTGTTTCCATTCAGTTTTAAGAGCAGTTCCCTTTCTTTCCTATTCAATTCATCAAATTCCATACAAGCCTAACTATACAATTTCCTAAGAACTGGGCACAGGCTGGATAACTATGGACTCATTCTTGTATTTAACATGCATACACCTAAATCCTTCTTGTTTCAGGTTTATATATAATATTACTCAAATTCACATCTATTAAATTGTTAAGGGAACTTCTACTTTTGCTCATAATTTGAAATTTCTATATAATAATTTCTAATAATGTGAATTTTATTTTCACATTTAAAAGTTTAACACCAAAGGCAGAAATATGGTGCTAATAATAATTATGTAAGTTTAAATGGCTTTGGGGAGCTTAAGTAAAATGAGAGAACTTATTTTTGAAATGTATTAGAATAAGGAACAGGATGTCAGCATTCATGAGTTCTTTAGCTAGAGCTGTTACAAATATTTGTACCTGATTCTCATTTGGAAAACAAAGGCACATATCTGAAACAAAATGAACTTTAATTTTTTATAGGCAACTGACCTGGACAAAATTATTACAAAATAGACCATTGGGGGAGAATTCTTATATATATAATTTCCCTGAGACTTCTTGTTATATTTTCCATATGAATAACAGAATTATAAAACACTTAAGTGACAAGATTGGTACCATACCATGTCACATACAATAACTACCAAATAAAATATTCTAAGCAGTTATATATTAGAAGGTCATAATAATATTTAACATATATATCAAAGTAATTTAAGTGCTAAGATAAAAGTGCCATACACTAAGGACATATAATCTTTCTCCCTGAAGATTAAAATTTAACTTTTGTAAAGTGTATATAACTAATATTGGTTTAAATCATATTAAAATGATAAAATCTAGTTATTCATTTTTATATAAGGCATTTCCTAAGATAGGTCCTAAGTTTTACATATTATTATATAATTTGTAATTTGATCTGAGTCAATTGTCCCATTACTGATGCTGTATACATTAATTTATTTCTGTTACATTTACTGAATATCAGAGTTTTAAGCAAATTAAATGTTTGGGGTTTGTGGCATTGTTAAAATGAGATGGTAACTGATATATTTTAATTATCTTTTAAGGATAACCTTGCTAGACATATACTACACTATAGCAGGAAACAGTGATAATTTATCAATCATATTAAAGTTTATATAAAACTTTCCAAAATCTGGAAAGAACAGCAAGCTCTGTTTGCATTTGCTTTTATAAAAGATGAGAATCAAAGGCCATGGCTAAACAGAATTACGATTATGTTTTATGGATCTTGCTAAATATTCTTCCAATACTTTTCTCTTATAGGTGGGCAAGAAAACAATTGGCAGGTAGCCCAATCTAGGGGGAGGGAGGAAGGAGGAGAGAGGAAGGCAGGCGAGTCAAGAGAGAGAGAAACATCAATACTCCCTACTTTGATGGATTGGTTCCATGAAGAGAGCTGAAACTTGTCTTCTGTATGGGTCCATTTTTACTTTTCCTAGGGCATTAATGGTGAGTGATAGGAAATGCATAGGAAATATGGCTTGTCTAGACCTACTGCTGAGTCACAGAGTTTTTCTGACCGTCTTTATCACTAACAATTTTGCACAGCCTATTCCATTTGTGAACCTCTCTGTACGGAATCTGAGATTAGACTAATGCTATTTCCTGTGAATTTCCCATAAGTAGGAAGATAATTTATGGATACAAAGAAAAAGAATGTAAATTCTATACAGATAGTAGGGGTAACTGTTCATATTCAATTTTATCCCTAGCTTCATGGCCTCCAACTTAGTAGCAGATAGATATTTAACAGTTTTTCCAAACTAAACAATGCAATCTTGATTGATTAGTTGGAACGAGATGAATGTGAGAATTCTTACCCATTCCCAAATCTAACAGATATAATGTATTTATAATATATGAACACCCACAGACCAAAACTATTCACTCATGTAACATTGCTGAATACCTAGAACTGTGGTAGATGCGCAGTGTGAACCTATGGTTTGCACTCTTGAGGAGCTCACCATCTAGCTGATGAGACGAGACTTGCAGGTGCATGGTAAAGAGAAAGCATCATGGAATGGAGACCACAGTTGTGAGGTAATCAGAGAACAGAGTGATTTCTTCTGGCAGAAGTTATCAAGATGAATTTCAGAGAAGAAGGGGGCACGTGAGTGGGTGTTAGAGTATTTAGCTTACTATGTGCAAAAATGGCAAAGATTTTAGAGAAACAGCCAAATAAAATCAAATATAATGAAAACACATTATGACCAAATTGTACTGATTACATCTAATAGCTTTTCACAAGGAAAGACTAATATAGACCAGGTTTTGATTCTATCTCTCCTAAAACAAGCAGTAAAATGAGCTCGTTTCCTTGTAGATCTTAATTATTAGAACAGTTACCAAACTTTGTAATATGAACGGCATTTGTACGCCATAACTCTGAACACTGTATTTCACCAAATGCTTTTGTAGCTGTATGGGATAAAAGGTGGTTGTTCATTTTATCTTATTAGTAGCTTCCCGGGTCTCCATAGCAGTGCTCATCTGGACCCCACTTCATGCACGAGTCATGCAGATTGGAGTTGACTCTCAATTACACCAAGTCTTTCTCTAAAGATGACAGTCCAAATACAGTAGAGATAAAATACATCAAGGTTTAAAATAGGCCCGTTCAGCCCCAGTGCCGCTTCATCATGAGATGATATAATTCACTGATGCCTCTGCCTAGCCTAACATATGTTCTATTCACAGCCTGCGTCACTCTTCATTTGTAATTATTTCCCTTTTTTTTCTTACCCCATCTTGTAATACTTTGCTTGGTTGAAGACAAATACTGAGAGGCAAAGAGTATTATCGTATGATGACCTGTTCCAGGGTGTTAAACCTCTGTCAAGGTTTGATTTTAACACGGGGCCCTGATGACAGTCCATCAATTCCGGCATCATGTCCTGGATTAGACTATATTAATTATCACTTGAGTGCAATATGCATGAAAATGCTGTTTCATTGACTAAAAGGATCTGACTGAATAAAAATCCATTTCTCATCTGGTTGCTTATGGATAAAGACATTTTTTTTCTCTTTGCCTTGGATTGTTCTTTATTAAATATGATTTTTATATGATTGTATGAATAAATTGTCTTATCCAACAACAGAACTGGATAGTTTTAAACAAAAAAAAATTAATGCGTTGTCTACTCTTGGACAGTCTCTAACAACATATTTACAGTTAATAATTTGGGCAGTTATTTATAATAATACTGCCCAAAAAGTTCTCATTTTCAGCATTTTGGAGAAAAAATATTTTCAAATTGTTGCCTCCTTCATTTAAAGAAGATGAAACTTATAATTATTTTCAGATGCTGGAAGAGCAACAAGCTCTGTCAGGTAGCAGCTACATTTAAAAATAAAACTAATATTATTTAACTTCTGTAAAGAAGACATTCACATGAAGAATTTCAATGATAGACAAGTTAAAACTACTACATCCTGCTAACACACAAGTGCATGCATAAACACTTACCAAGGAGACAAGTTGATAACAACAGCAACGTAACCATGGAAGCCTAACTTTCACCACACAAAAACTCTAGGTCCTTGCAGTTTCTATTTAGTTTGAACAGAAATAGCCTGTTGGGTTTAAGATTAAGAATTTTCTAAATCTTCTCAAGTTAGAACACATCTCAAAACGTTTCCCAGCTGTATCTCCAAAATATTATTTAATCCTAAATTTAAAATATCAGATTAGGAATCCTAAACCCAAAATTCAGCAAAAAACAAAAACAAAAAAAAAAACCCACTATATATATATTTACTTAGAAATATATTATATTTAGTCAATAAAGTCAGTTCATATGCTAAAAATGATTTTAAATTGCAGTGAAAAACAAACCTCTTCCTTAAAAAATAAACTGAAATGTGTCTAACAATAATACCAGCATTTATTGGTAAATACAATTCTACAATTTTCCCCAAAATGGTCTTTTAAGTAAAAATTTCACAAAAGGTTAAGTTTAAATGTTGAAGTGGGACATTTTTAAAATTGGAAATATATATTTGTTACAGTATAAAGGAGAACTGGGTTCCTACAAAGTAACAGTGTTCACATTTGGCAAGTTAGCAGAGTTAGCACAACTAAAGCAAATCATTCCCATTGTCCTTCCCACTAGTCTTATCCCTGCAATGTGGTTATTAGAAGCATTCAGTGGACAACAGAAGGAAGAGGGAAAGCTGTGGTGACTTGTCCACAGCCAGGCTGTCCTCCACCCCTACCTAACGTGTCCGTGGTAAATGAAACAGGACAGCAGTCCCCAAGGTGTGCCACACACTTTAGTCACTAGGTTGAGACCGGTTGCAAAGAGCTTCATTAGAAAGGTTGTATCCTAATATCATGATTTTAGAAAGCAATTGATTTCTCACCATATTCTTTGAATGACAGTCATTAAATACTGCAGTTGAAATTAGATCACACCCAGAAAACAGGGCCCACATGATGCTTACCTGTTTGGCTTAGGAGATATTTACGGAACCTTGCTTCTACTTCAGGTTATGAATTATTAAGTTTACATAATCTATTGTGAGGGAAGAAACCTGAATATATGAATGGGGCAAATACTTGGTGAGATAGAAAGAGTACTAGGATAGAAATTACAAAAGTCATAATACACTCCTGGTTCTGCCATTTATGAGTTACACGAAACCAGAACCAGTCATTGCTCCGAAAGGGGCAAAAAATGATGCCGACCTCCCAGTTCCACAAGCGGATTAGTCCCTGGTGCTGGTAAGGCATAATATGAGTGCAGGGTAGTGTACCACATCCCTGCTTTTAGTCTGGGAAGAGAGGGAATAATATGAGGGGAGAGCCACATCAACCAGAGAAGAGGTAACACTGGAAGATGCTGACCTGGTCAACAACGTTTCTAATCAAAATGTTTGTTGATCTGAAGACTTGCTGCATCTCACTGAACTGTGTTGTCATCATTTGCCCTCCGGGCCACAGCCCCACACTCCCCTTTAGGCTCTCTGCTTTCAGTTCAGTCAGATAATGACCAAAATGGGCCATTCGAGAACCTCTCTGACAACACTACACACGCACATACACGCGCGTGCGTGTGGACACCACTGGACTCAAAGGAAAGGCATTTTCTATTTTAAAATAACTATATTTGAATATTAAATTAACCAGCTTAAAGGCATTTCAGAACTGAAAATATTCCACTCACCCTTTGCTATCATATTCTATATTCATAATTCTACAGTTATCACAAGAACAAGGAGGGTCAATAAAATCTTAAAAGCAATAAAAATAAAAATGCATGTGTTATCCTGCAATTAGTAATACAATTTCCTTTATTTACAAAATCCAAATCCCCATGCACTGAGGAATAATGGACTAAATTACCTGTTAACATCTCTACATCAAGTCTTAAAACATACATTAAAATAAAGGCTAAGTTTAAATAACATGCTCTGTTTGCTCCTCCAGTACAAATTTCAGTTTAAACTTATGGAACTAGGAAATATCACAATTCTGTTGTTCTAACATCAAAATGTTGTATACAATAGAAAAGTAAAATTTAAGTTTTGATGTCCCTCTTTTTTACTTTAAATAACCCAAATTTTATCTCTGCTCATGTACATTAATAAAATAACCAGTCTTTCCTGATTCATACACACAGGCCAAAAAGCTTACAGTTAACTTGTAAAACAGAAACCTCCTACTTTCCCTTCCTCCCTCACTCCACACCCCCCACCTTTCTTTAGGGCTATAATAACAATAAAAAAAATCTCATTGCCCGCTAGTGAAAACTGCCCATCATATGACTATGATACCATTGAATGCAGTGTTTCACAGCCACCACTATGCAGGATTGACATATGACATTTATAAAATGTCAGCACCCTTCCCCCAACTTTTACAGCCTATTCCCCAGCAGGGTTTCACAATGTAAAATGAACTAACGGCAACCTGTGTGCTCATTAGCTGTGCTACTTCTGATACATTACGTCGATTGACAATGAACCACTGTAATATCAAAGTACAGGTGTAAAAAATAATAAGGCAACTGCTTGTGTAACAAAATCTCACTAACTGGGAATGTGTAATAAATATGCAAGGAGGCAGTTTTTTATTCATTGAAAATGTGGCATGCTACATCAAACATAAAACCCAAGAAAGTGTTTTGACATGCCAAACTCAATTAAAATTTGTTTTCATGACGATCAACAGAGAGATTCAGTAACTTATTTGTGAATCTAAAAGGTGATTATGCAAGTACCAATAGAAGGATCCAAAGATATTAAGATATTCAGACAGTGCCAGAAACAAAAGTGACGTCTTACTCTGAGATCACTTTTAATTTAAACAAGTAATAGAGAACATGTCACAATGGAAATTATTTTAGTACACTTAAAAGTTGTTTTAGACACCTCATTCCTATTGGAAGACTATATACATTACTACCTCTCCATGAACCATGCCCTACCTCTCCAATGACCCTGGAAATCTTAAATAGTTAATAAAGAAAAAAAGTGATAACAAGTTGAATAATGTATATAGTACATATATGACCACATGATTGGTTTTATTTAGAGATAAAATGAGGACTATGAGATTCAATTGAGAGATCATTTCCTAGAAAATTGACCACATCCTAAGTCCCAAAATCAAGAATATATTTATATTTTATTGCCTTTCAGAGTCATCCAGACCAATAGGTATATAATTATAACTACAACATCCTGAACTCAGAAGATACTAAATATATTGGAAAAGAGTTTCTTTAGTTTTTATATGTACTCGTCATTTAAGAATTAACAAAATGATTTAGTGCAATGGACTGCCTGGGAAATTCCAGAACCACATTAAAATGTTATAGAGGTAACATCCATTTTTTTCACATGAGGGAAATGTCCCCATAGAACTTTTGACAAATGTGAAATATTTTACTTTCACAGCATGTTAAGAACCCTGACCAGGTAGATAGGTTTAATATTAAATTCATTGCACTCACTCTGCCTGCAGTTAAACTTGAAAATAAAGCTACTAGAAACTCTTTCCTTCTCAGTGATCTTTACTGCATCATTTTGAGAAGATATAAAGATATTAAATGGAAATTATCAAGATGTCATTATCAATAGTGATATTAATCTTTACATATGAATATTGTAGCCATCACTCCTGTCCATAATTTGTTCAGGTAGTTAATTGCTTCAATAATGATGAGTGAAGAAAGTATGATAGAAAGAACATGTAGTCCTAGTTTCCAAACAGCAGTATGCATCCAAATCATTCATAAAGATAATTACCAGTAGAGATGCCCAGGCCTCATGCCCAGGGAGTTCTGATTAGATACCTCAGGGACTGGGCTCGGGTATGTGTACCTGTACCCATCTCTATAGGTCATTCTGATTAGTACCAACACTTGCTACCCATTCCCTCAAGATACTGGTAAAGAATTTAATATGACAATTTGTGATTCACATCTTTTTCGGTCACTTTTCTAAAAACCCTCTAGTCTACATTCTCTTATTTACTCCTAATAATCTTTAAGTGAAATCCCCTTTCTTTTCAGAAATAAGAGGTAAGTGTAAGGGGCTATGGGTTAAGACAATGAAGAAAAGTAAGGGAAGTACTCCGTTTAACATATTGAATTTTTAACAGGCTTAGTTCTTCCTTGTGCCTTGACAGTGCCTCTTCTCCTCATTTTCGTCTTGGCTCCTGATTCTGGTCCCTTCATTAATCTGTCCTTGTCAGTCTGATACATGGTGTTCCTTCAGCCGCCATGGTTTTAAAACTCAAATTTCAAAAATGTTGTTCATCCTGTGACTGTGCCCCAAAGCCCCAAGAACCAAAAGAATGGGTCTTACATCTCACGGTGACCCTGTCCTGTCTTTTCAGCCTACTTTTCTTGTATTTCCACCAGGTTTGCCCCTGGTCTCCCCAAATGTAATGAACGTTTCAGCCTGTGAGTTTTTGCTTACATCATTTGCTTTATGCTAACAGCCATCCCTGTAAATCTTTGCCCCCCAAACCAGATTTCATCCTCCAAATTCCAGCTCAAATTCCACTTCTTTCTGGATTACACTCTTTCCCCTATCGAAATGAGAGACTTCATTCTACAGGATCCTCATAGAATCTTCTGTCACTTGTGACTCCATACACAATACATTGTATTTTTTTTCTGTAGAATCCCCTGCTCCTCTCCCCCTCCTCCCATCTTTTTAACTTCCTTCAGTACTTTTTGGAAATCACACTTTCAGGAAATATTTATTGATTGGTATTACAGAGTCACTTCTTTAGTAGTCTACTAAGAATCAAATCACTGGTGGTAGAGTAAAAACAGCTACAGGATCAAAGAGCATGGGTCTTTCCACTGTGGATAAGCAGGAGTTTAATTATTTCATGGGAGAGTGAATGGAGATTTTAAAGGGATTTTCTACACTAAATCTTCCAGCCTCACTGCAACACAGGCGGATTCAGGTGCTACTCACAGTAAAATAAAATTAAATCAACAAACATTTATTAAGTGTTTCTGCTAAGGGCAAGATACTCTGACCTCAAGTACTGGAGGGGCAGTCACTCCATGACCCCTTGGTATCTAACACCGTGCTTTACGTATGTCACACTTGGAATTATTTTTTCTGTTTCAAAACTAATTTAAATGAGAAGTTAGGCAGTTGTGTGAGAGAGAACAATTAGCTGCAACCTCTTCTGTCAAGTAACTTTGAATCTAGTATTGGTATAAAAGATCAAGCAGCCACTCAGTTTACTGGACTGAAGTAAAGGGAAGCTAGTAAATTTCCAGAAGGAAATAAAATGTATTATGATAATATTTGAAGCATAAAGTTGCCTGATGAATGCAAAGAATGCTTGTATTTCAAGATGGAGTTACTTATTTATTTATTTAGTCAGTAAATATCACAGTAAGCGCCTGTCTTCATTCACTCTTTCAACGAGTACATGAGAGCTGGCTTTGTGCAAAATGTTCCCTTCAGTTTGGCCTGAGATAGATTCAGGTACTCAAGCTTAAGAGGCCTTTGGCCATTGTTTTTTTCGGTGGAATGGGGTTGCATGAAAATCTTTTCCATTCAAGCTTCTCTCTGTTCCCCACAGAGAGAAGTCTTTGCTATAGACTGTGCCACTGAAATTGGATTGATAGGTAACATACACTATATCACCAAATACCCAACAGAAAGCTCGAAACTGGTCACTTTTCATTCTTAGCCTCCACTCAGGGCTCTTTCCATTCACTCTGCTCTGGTCATGTTCTTGTATTTTTCACATTCACTCATCTCTCACCACGGTGCTTAGGCTCCTTTGGGGAATAAACAATAATGCTTTATGTTGTGTCATCCTCAGCAATTAACACAGTGCTCTGTACAAAGGTATTCAATAAATTCTAGTTAAGATGCTAAAAATTTTAATTGAAAACATGGTTCTAAATGTGTTTGCTTTGGAGATGATATTGTGGGATATAAAGATGCATAAAACACAGTTCTGCTTCCAAGGACTTCCTATTTTAACTGAGGAGGTAAAACACATTCTTAAATAACTGTAACACAAAGTATGAAGTGATAAGGGTCACAGAAGTGGTGTAAAGGAAGTGCTGTGAGAGTCAGAGGCAGAAGAGATTACTTCCAGCTGTTCAGTGTCCAGTGTGCTGCTCAGGGCAGTGAGGATGATAGGATAAGAGAGATAGTGCTTGCTGCAACTGGGCATACAAACTCACTGGTAGCATGAAACAAACAAACAGTTTCTAGTTAAATAAAAACCTAAAGATGCACGTATCAAACCCAAAATGAGTGGGACAGTGCAAGAGTGTCTGGGAAAGGCTTCACGGAGACACTCAGCTTTGAACCTTCAACAATGGATGGGATGACTAGATTAAAAAGGGGGATTTGAGAAATAGGATACACATTGGCAATGTGTCAGAAAGGAAGTTGAAAAAAGGAGATGCTATGCAGTTTTTTCCTCTTTGTAAAAATCAACCATCTGGAGCATGAGGTATGGTTCATCAATTCCTTCCAATGAACCCTGAGTAAAGAGAGGCAAGGAGAATGAGGAGGCCTCCTGTGGTATAAACAGCAGAGAGGGCTTGAGTTGCTGTTAATGGACAAACATCGCTGGATGTCTTTAGGCTTGGAGTAGGGAATGTGATGGTGCACCCTCTGCTCCCTTGATCCTGCCTCCTCATATGAATCTGTTAAAGACATCTTCCCATATTTTAACTTACTTCTGACCTCTGACACTTGTGCCAGATAATTGACATATTGTGTTAAACATTTATGAAACTGGATATAAGAATCCTTCTCATGAAAGATTAAAAAGTGCTATAAAATAACTTTGAGAAAGAGAACTAGCTATGTATACCGAAGTAATATTCATCAGGAAAAATTCAAGGTATTCCTATTCCATCTTAAGGAAAAAATTGATAAAGTGTATTTCTTTTTCCTCCGTAAACTTTAAACTTTGCTTGTTACAGCTCCCAGATGATGAGCCATTACATTTTCAGAAAATTCTCACTGAAATGGAATCAGACACTTCTCTATCTTAGGCTCCTATACTGAATGGTTTCAAGATGCAGACACAATGTTTATTTTCCTCATCTTTTGTTATTGAGATATTTGTAAAAACCAGAGAGCTTATTGAGTTTAATAAATATTTTATACATGTTCTTGCTTCTAAGTATATTTTTAAAGCAATGCATTTTTATTTGCAGTCAAATAATATGTTATTATTTTTATTTTGAATGGACATAAAAATGTAAAAGTAACATGGTGGGAAAACTATAGAACATGGCCAACTGTTTAGCATACACAATAAATTATGCAAAAATAAAATTACTACAGAAGTAATTTTTTTATCAACAAGCAGTAAGCATTAACTAGGGTAAAGTTATCTCCAGAAATGATGTAGTTAAAAAATCTCACAAATTATTGAATAAAAAATGCATATGAACTCTACTCTAGAATTCTGTTATAACAATTTGGAAAGATTTTCAAAATCCATTATATATCATATATAATGAAACCTTCTAGTTTTGTTTTGAAAAGCTTCTTGTCATTTGCTTATTTCATCAGAAAAATCAGACAACCATAAGATTTTTATAATGGGTTCCTTAATTGCACTTAATATGACTAACTATAGATGGAAGACACATAACATCTATGTATTTATATCAAAATATCATGAAAACTGTGGTGCATAGTAAAATTACGCAGTATCTACTTTTGTTTTGTAAAAGTGTAGAAAATTTGTAAATAGCAAGGGTGACCTCCAGTGTGCAATAGGTTTATGCCGTTGCATTTGTTTCCGGAACAGAACATGTGCATTGGTCTACTCCAGTTCTCTAAGAGTGCTAAAGAAAAGGGAAAAATAAATTTTCTGTGTCAAAATGAGTTTGTAAGTTCAAAGAAATTGCTTTGTTTGTTTGTTTGTTTTGAGGTTTATGATGTTGCTTGGAACCTGAAAAAAGCAAAGACCATGGGAAAAGACTCAGTGGCTAATAAAAATAAGAAAACTATTTTTCTTATATATGATCTGATTAGGACTTATATTCATTAAAGCTTTAGAGAATAAGCTGAATTTACATTTTAATGAAAACACCAAAAGGACATTCTTTAAATTCGACACACTGCCACGCAAACAGTGAAACTACCTGATATAATTTCTACACACTGATGCTGGCACTTACACCAAATAACAAACTTACACCACCAAAAATCAAACTTAAAAAGCTTTTTAGAAAGTCTTCAAGATCAAAAGCTTTTCACTGTAGGTAAAATTTCTTTTTATGAAAGCTAATGGCTTGCCACATTGTATAATATAATTTCTATTTGTCTCTAATCTCAACACAATAAAAACTATTCACATGAAAAGAAAAGCATGACGCGTCCCTTGTGAGCCAGCCCAACATGACTCACTCCGTCTTTTACACTGCAGACAATACAAAGCATCCAAAACTACCAGGGAATTTTTCCTTGCATATTTTTATTTTCATTTCTTTACTTGGCAAAACCCTAAACTTTGGGGGAAGGTGGTTTCTTTTTAAAGGATTTTGTTAGTAAAACATCAAGTTCTGCCTTAGCTAACCAGACCACACAAAAGATCTAATTATATGGGTGCCCACCAGAGCGCCCGCCTGTCAGAGGCAGCGTCACTCAGGCTCTGTCACTCTCTCCATTAGGCCTATCTGCTTTCAAAGGTCTAGGCTGGGGACGGTAAATTTGCTTGAGGCTGACTCTTGGCATAAAAGGTAGAAGGCTGAGAATGAATTGCTTTTTATGAATATTCATAACAACCAGTGTGCACTTCTTAAGTTCCTAGACAGGGAAAAGTGTACATAACTGCATGCGATCTGGTTTGTTCATGTAAATTATAATATATGTGGTGTGTGCCTATCGGTATCAAATCTGTATTACTAATAGAATATAATTAATAAATTATTTAATATTCACATTGGTGATAATATGCTCTAATTTTAATATGCTATGAAATTCCCAAGTATGGTGTAATCTAAGGAATGGTAATTACTCCTTTGGACTTGTTATGATCTAGCATGTCAAGAGCCTGTGTGCTACCTGCTAAGAGATGTCTGAGCAGGCCCTGACATGATGGACCCTAATGGTTCCAAAGGAGCCATTATCATCTATTGTGTCAATATTTTGCGTGCTAAAGAGGACACACAGAAGAGTTCTAAACCAGGCCTTTGCATATCAGACAGTAATGATGACTCAATCTATTATGTCAATAATATGGTATAAAAGAGTCACTCTCTTGAATGTATACAGTCACAGTCTGTCGTAGGCATCTTTTGTCAATGATCTGCTTAGAATATTCTTTGAGTACTCTCAGAAGATAGCATCTTTTGAATCTTGCTGGAATAAATTTTTGTCATTCAAAAAATTTGTTTTTAAATGTCATTTTAAATGTGGCAAGTTAATACCATAAAAAGGTTTGAATCAAAAATTAAATTCACCTATGCAAATTATTTGCACTCCCCCATTTAAGTAAAATTAGATTCTCCAGGGTTCCCCAAAACATTTTAGATAACTTTGTAAAGAAGAATACCGTTTACTTTTCTTCCTGAAGGAAACAAGCCAAAATTATTAATGCAGATTTGACCTTAATTCACCCCAATACACATACCCTAAAAGGCTCATCATTAAAAATATATAAGTACTCATCACATTCTCTAATCAAAGGAAGAAAAATTAAGATCACATATCACAGTCTATGTTTATTTTTAAAGATATAATAAATGGTGATTTTACTTTTGAAAAAAATTATTTGTTGTAATATATTAGGATTCTACTTTATTTGAAACATCAATCTTGAAATGTTGACTATATCTTTAAATACTAAGAATTATTAAGTGATTCTTAAGAAAGCAGAGGTTAACTATAAAATAATATGTAAGCAAGAAAAAGCATGACTCTAACTTCATTCAAAGCTACATTTTAAGACTAGGAAGATGACAGTAAATTTAATGGCTTAATAAATTGACTTATCCTAATTATTTGTTAAAAACCCACACTGGCAAAATGCAAGCTATATTCATGCATGAAGTTTAAGATCAAGAATTCTTACAAATAGGATAAAGTGCCTTACATTTAAAATAGGAATCCTAATAAAATGCCTTCTTTTGTAATTATATACAAATGGATTAAGTATCATAAAAAGTGGATACAGTGCTTTTTTATGTATATTGATTTTTAAGAAATAGTTTCTGAGATGTGTCAGACATGCCTAGATTTTTGAGTAAGAGATTTTTTTAAAATCTTGGCTCTGTTTTTATAAAGCAATGTTTTGGCAAAGTCGGCAAGTTCCTTAAATGAAGATCTTTTTTTCCCTCCCTTCTGGGTATCAGGAGACCATTTTAATTCACTCACCAGCTAAATTCTCAACGGGACCGGTGTATATGGTAACATAGGAGCCAATATCCCAGCTATCAGTTTTCATACAGCCTGGCTGGACCTTTACATTACAGCTGCCCCACATTTATTGTTCTTTCATTGCTTCTGTCAGCATTTCCTGACAGCGCATTATGGAGCACATGGCTGCAAAGTCAGTATCAATCAGTCCACAATCATGCAGATATAAGTAGCAGACTATTGATAATGGGCCTTAAATCAGATCATCATGGTTTAAGCATAAGATTCTTAAAAGGCAGCAATCTCGCAGGAACTCCTACTTGCCTGTACCTGTTACAAACCCTACAAACCAGTTTCTACACCTACCACTACAACTTCTTTGGGAGAAAAAAAAGTGTAGTAAACATACACATACCGTAACACATATCACCATGTATACTATAGTGTAAAAGCATAGACGGCAATTAATTTAACTTCATCTCTTTAAAAATACGTGCGCAAATAATTCCCTTAACGCAAATGAACACAGCCCCCCAAGTCTCACATACACCTCTCATTGATAATAGCTATTTTGTTGTGCTGTGGAAATGTCTTACTTTGAAAGCATCTTGACTCGATATGGCCATTTAACAAAAATAGAGTGAGAGAATTCACAGAGTTTAGAGGTATGCTACACTAAACTCAAGGCACCATGCTAAAAACAAAGGTATTTAATTTATCCTAGACATAAATAATAAAACAAAAAGAGGAGTTGCATGCAAATTTAGTAACATAAAATTTAAGGTGATAAACAGAATGGAGGCTGGCTTCTTGTTTAGTATTCCTTAGTTATCACCATAATTGCTGCATGTCTGTCATCACTAGCTAAAGAAAAAAGTGTCTTTCTCAGCTGCTCCCCTGCTTGTTTTGTTCGCTGTATTCTTGTAAAGTGGGAGAAAATAAGTGTCATTTAATGAATAGTGCTATTCTTTGTCTGACAGCTTCATATCTGTTAGGTGTAGGAGGCCTAGTACTTTCTTTTTCTGATAATGTTTTTGACAGTGTGCTAAATTCCTCCCCCAAAAGGCCGGCGTGTATATTCTGCTAAAAGGGGCTTCATCTATCCTGAATGGGTGCCCTCTTTTAACCCCCTTCAGCTTCTGTTCTTACATTAATTGAGCTGATCAGATTGGGCATATGAATTTGTCTTTGATGTATTCGTATGTTTAGTTGACGTTGCTCTCTCTCTCATTGGCAGCGGACAGAGCTCTCAGACAAATAGGACTGTTGCCATGGTAACAGGCAATAGCTAGGGATCTCTTGAAAAATATTTTTATTTCAAAATTCAAACTGGAAAATTCTCACTGGATATGGTTCTCAGTTCTAAACATGTCATATCTAATGATGAATGCAATTAGGAATCCCACCAGTGTTTTAAATAATAAATTAGCCTAATTTTCTAGGCCTGGCATGATGACATACAAATACTAAAAAGGCGTCTTCTTTTTTAAAATCCATGACAAAGGACTTATTAATGACTTTTGTTCTTAGGATTTCAAATTAAAACGGATGGTAGGCTAATGATAGCGCTTTCTATCTGCTGAAAACCAGAGACCTAGAGGTAAACTTATTGGTTTTTTTTTAAAAGAAAACATTTCAAGCTGCTCTGATATTTGGTAATTTCATTAAAAAAAGCAGGTGTAGAAATCCTTCTATAAATGTTGAAAGCTATAGCAGTTGGTAAATCTCAGTGGATAAAAAATGCCCATAGCCATTTTTAATTACTGAACATGGAAAAAAGGGATGGATGGTAAACATAAGTTTCATAGATCGCTATCACCTTATAATGTCAGAGTTTTCAAATTCTTACTATTTTACCTGAAATGCAAGGGAAAATAGAAATAACTACTTCAACATGTTATACAAATCGTAATTATTTTTAAAACTTAATTTGTTCATGATTTTACAATCCCAGTTGCATTAACTGTTGTTTCTCCTAATGTGGGGCTCAGGGAACAATGAAAGTTAAGGTCTAGGTGGACAGTTTCAAGGGCCTGACCTAATGACGACTCACGTTATAAGAGGGTTATTAAAAACTAACCCAATATTTTGATTCCTTACACTCATTATTTTTAGCATTTTTTAGTTCTTTGGTATCTGTTAGTTGCTGTATTGTAGGTAAAATGAAGAATTCAGCTTTTTGATATTAACTGACTGGCAATGATACTACTTTCTCTAATTTTGGCTCAAAACAGTCAATATAATAAAATCAAGCAAATCCATGTACATTTTGGCTTTGGCAGAGGAAATCCATCTTTAGAATGTCAGCAAACAAAATAACCAACAGAAGTTAAATTAAACTCAAAAGGAAATGAGTTCCTATAATACATAAGTACTCCTATGGTAAATACGGCTTTTTACCTGTACATATAAAAAAGTCTGCATTTAAAGCAAAAGATAGAAAAAAGCCAAACATATATTAGCAGTTACTAATTTTTACTTTTTGATTATTATTACTTTCTGTATAATAATATGTTAATATGGTCAAAATAGGATATGACTATTATACGTTTTATTCTAGGTTATGTTGGTAAACCACCTGAAATATTAAATTTTTTCCTCAGAATAATTGAAGTACAATATTTTTTAAAATGTCCACCCTACCCCCCCCCCCAAAAAAAAACCTTTCTCATTATCTGAAAAACTTCAGGGCACTAGGAAAAAACATTTGTGCTTCTATGGGAAGTGAATATTTTCCCCCTTCACTATACTTCCATTCGATTTCATCAGAAAACTCACAGTGAAGACAGTAAGTAAATGAACTTCAGAGTTCACATGAATAGCCGCGGCATCCTGCAGCTCTCCTGGAAGGTGAGCACATACCTGGGAGGTCCAGGCATGCACCTTACCTCACCTGGCTGTCCTGGGGGTCACATAGAAACAGTCTGCTCTGATGGAGCGGGGTACACTGTTCTTCCGCAATAAGGCTTTATTGTTTTTCTCAGTTCAGGAAGTATATCTTTGCATTCTTTCAGAGTAAATAATAATAATTTTTAAAAGTTTCTTTTATTGCTTTTTAAATTCAAGGTAATTAAGCCGTACCACACAAAAGCCACAAACTATTTTTGAAAGCTTCCTTTCATCCCTCAAGCTAAACACCCTTAAAAGAACTGCCATCTTTAAGTCAATAATTGGTTATACATCTATCTTTTCAGACCTCTTTACATAAAATCATTTTGAAAGCACCACATTTCACTTATCCTCTGCCTTTTGGCCCATGATAAAAAACTGATATGAGAAAGGAAAATAGAGAGCAAGTTTTTCTTTTTTTTCCCATACCTAAATTAGATAGCAAGACATGTGAAGTAATTGTATCACCTCTTAATCACCAACAGCCGCAATTCTAGAGCAGGGAGGAAGTAATTCAGGTGGTTCCTTCCCCAACAGTAATACAACCTTCTAAGGGCCTGGAAGTCACAATCTTCCATATTCTCCCAGTCTCCACGGTGTGAGAGAAACTTCCTTGATGTGATTAATAATCTAGAAGTGATAGTGCATACTCCTCACCGGAGCACCACATTGTCATGTTGGATTGTAAAAGAAAAGCCCTGCCTTTAAGTGTTTAAAATATTTTGAAAATACAAAGCATAATGATGCCAGTTTCTTCTCTTGCTCAGCTCTGCAGAGATCTACTCCAAACACCAAGTGGCTCATTGATTTTGGCGTTCAAGGCTTAAATCAGCTCCGTGGGTGTCCGGTAAGCCAAGATGAAAGCTAAACACATTACTGAAACCTATGCTGCATTCCACAACTCCAGGGATATAGCTTAAAGACAATTTACCTCAGAAAATGTAAGACAGTGCAAGACAGTGAAAAGAGACCTAGATTTGGAGTCAGAATGACAAGGTCAGACATTTCTCACCAGCACCCAGCCCTTAAGTGACCTTCCTGAGCCATTATGTCTTCCTCTAAAAAGTAGGGATCATAATATCAGCCCTACTCCTAGGGTTATTGTGCAGTGAAGATGAGATAACAGATAGGAATATGCTTTAAAATGTATATATCGATAGATGGTACCTGAACCCTGTAGTCTCCATATTTTAAAAATCAGAATCAAGCATATTGATTTTGCCACATAAGTTATGTTTCCCCTTAAAATCTTCAAATTTACACTTATCATAACTAATTTAGTTTTATAATATATAACATTAAAATATAAAACATTAACTGAAAAATTATTTTATTATAGAAAGTATTTATTTTAGAATGTATTTAACTTAAAAATGTCTAGTTCCTATGTGCCATTTTTTCTGCAATGGAATACGCTTTTGAATTCATAATTTAGAAAGTAAGAGAAACTAGAGACTTAGTCAAAGGCAAAAATTAAATGTTCTATGGTTTAGTAAATTATAATTAAATAAAACTCACAGTAATCTAAAATAATTTATTTTAATATAAAATCTCTAGTTTTCATATTTCAGAAAATGATTATCTGAATCATGTTAGATTTATTATTAGTAGTTCTATCTACTGTACATTATATCTAAGCAAGTATAGTATATCTATGTACATAGAATAGGTATAAAATATGGCCAGATGGCTACAAATATACAAAGCAATTCCTCAAATGTAAATAAATTATATTCTGAAACTTCATTAGTAAGTAAATTGCTTATTAAAAACTTGGGATATATTTTCTCATAGAAACAACATTAAGATGATGTGGTGGGTCCAGAAAACCTCAGTACAAAATCCATGTGACTCATAATTGACCCCAGAGATTAATAACCAAACATGGAGAATTTCCTGTATAAAATACACATTTGCCCTCACTGGTGACCCCAGGCTCTTCCACCAACAACTGCAGAGGTGGAAAGAGTGGGTGCTGCAATGGACTGAGCTCTGAAGGTGCAGAGAACAGACACCAATTTAGAGGAAACACCCAAGTCAGATGATCAGAATTAGGAATAAAGAATGAAGACAGATATTCTATTTTCTGGCATATAATAGAGGGTTAGTAAATACTAGCCAGGATAACATTCAATGGAAGAACTAAGCAGGCTGGGATTTGTGGGAAGTGGAGGAGGTGGAGGAATAAGGACAGGGCCAGGAATGCTGGTACGGTGGCAGCAGTGGTAGGTGGAACAAGAGGAGAGGCTTAAGAGGAATGTTTCTCCTTTGACAGTAACTCCTTTCTTGTCCCCTTGAAGATGATCTGGAGTTAGTCCTAAATTGACCCAAGAGCAAAATGGGAAGCATCATGAGGAATCTGGGTATAAGGAAGAGACATTTCTGTAGATGGTAGTATCTGAGTCAGCACTGAGGAAGAAAGGGAAAGGAAACGAGGTGAAATGCAGTGACTGCAGAGGAGAAGGAGGGATATCCAAAGCCATGGGCTGTCTGTGAACATCTGTGATCTAAGTGACAAAAAAAAGTGAGGGCTCGAGGGAGATGGCCAGTGACACTTGATCACCCCTTCCCTCTATGAAAGCCTCCCTTGGCTCTCAGAACACCACATTCTGCTAGTTTCCCCCCTACTCCACTGACCATTCTTCTCAACTAGATCTTCCCCCTCCCAGCATCTGGGTGTCTGAGTGCCCTGGGCCTCAGATATCAGTCAAGAAGATGCTCATCAGTACTGTCTGAAGTATGATTATAGCCACAACAACTCCAACTCCAAACTCCTTTGCATTCTATGTTACTGTGTCCATCTCCTCCTCCTAGATCCCTTAAAGTCATCTTGGATGGACTAGTACAAAATAGAATTCTGGATCCCCTCAACACAATCCTCTCCCATGTTTCCTCATCTCAATAAATCACACCCATATTCACAACATTCACAAGTTGCTTGGAGCTAATACCCAAATTCCTTGAATTATTCTTCTCACACCTCACACTCAATCCATCAGCAATCCTTCAAGTTTTATTTTTGATATGGTTCAACTCAGTATCTTCAAACAGAAGCCAAAGTCCAATCACTTCTTATCCCCATCATCAATCTAATTCTACTCGGGTCTATGGTTGCAGCATTCTTTCTTTTACATCCTTTTCACCTTTACATTCTGTTCTTCTCATAGCAATCACAAGTGTTTTAAAGTTATGTCACATTATATCCCTTCAAGCTAGACACCCTCTAATGACTTTTTATTGCACAAAATCCAAGCATTCCTATGTGATCTGGCCTCTGGTTGCCTCTTTGCCCTCCTCTCCTTTCTCTCTCCCTTCATTCATTTAGCTCCAGTCATAATGGTTTTCTTGCTCTTCCTACACCATTTGGACCTTGTTTGTGTTTCTAAACAGAATGGCATGTGCTGTTCCTTCTGCCTGATGTGCTCTTCTCCAGAAATAATCATAGCTTTCTCACTTAGATCAAATACACTTTCTCATAGATTCCTTCTCTGGCTACCCTACCTGTATACTTACAGGATTACCTATCCTGCATATCCATATATGCTTTACTTTATTTCATAGCCTTCATTACTATCTGACATTATTTTACATATTCATCAGTTTACTGTCCACTCTATCATTTGAGTGTAATCCTTATGAAGGTAAGGACTGTGCCCAGCTTACTCTGTCCTGCCCCAAATATGAGCCTAAAATAGTCCTGACTTAGAAGGTACTTAATACATATGTGTTAATTGCTCATTTTGACAAGCTTTACAATTGCTCAGTGTAAAACACCGAAATCTTTTGTGTTTTACAATGAAAAAATAGTAGTTACTCATATTGACACAAAAAATCATGTTTTACAGAGGAAAAATGTTACATGGCTTTTAATCCATCCTTTGGAATATGACTTGTGTGATTATTTTCCTTACAGTCATTTTCAAAACCAGTTGGAATTTTCAAAAGCAGTTAAGACCTTTAAAAGTAAGTACTTTTTAGAATTATGCAGTAACAGAAGGAAAAATGAAAAGACTGACAAATTCTTTACTCTTACATTTTTAAAATGTGTTCTGAGGTTTAAGAAGTAATTATGTAACTCTTCCTACAGCGACTTTGTTAAATAATTTACTATTTGACAGTTTGTGTCACAGTTTTTCACACTATACTGGAGAGTTATGAATGAAACTATAAATGGCCTACTATAATGATCTAGAGCAGAAATTCCAAGGGTTGGGTGAAGTATTAGAAATCCCAAGGGTAAAGAGTTTATTTATATTAATGGGTTAAATAACTTCAAGTTATTGGCTATCTAGGAGAAGTACTTTGAGTAAATGCTAAAACCCTTTAAGAATTATAAACATGAGCATTACATTTTATTTGTTTATACCATGAACTCAAAATTAGTGACATGAATACTAATAAAAAAGCTAATAGAGAATGCTCACTTTGAGCCAGGTACTATTTTAAGTCTTTTATCTGATAAATTCATCTACTCCTTATAACAGCTTTCCAAAGTAGCTCCATCATACAGATGAAAACACCGAGGCATTGAAAAGTTGGCTGTTCAAAGTCACGCTAGAAGGCGGCAGAGCTGAGCACTGAACCTAAGTAATTTGTCTCCAGGGAATGTTAACTGCCATGGAGTTACATTACTTGCTGTTTGCTTTATGATTCTGCCAGCAAACTGTATTTTAGTTAGCAAAACAGAGATTTTTATATGAAAAGTAGAATTAGTATAATAATTAGAAAAATAAGATTTTTATCATAAAAATTAAGTTGCAGGTGATTGTAACTTATAAAAATCTATTATTGAATTTATTTCTTACTCTACATTCCAAACAAACTATAGACAGCTTACCAACACACACATATTATTTAAGATTGGTTTTTATATAATTTGAACAGGTCAAAGGCCACACAAAAAATTTTAAGAGGCATGCTAATGATGAGTCCTGCTTCTAGAGTCTTTTTTTTTTTTTTTTTAATTTTTATTTTAGTTTATTCAGTACAGTTTCTATCCTTTATTCCCTTTCCAGCCCACCCACCCATTCCTCCCCTCCTCCCTCCCCTTTCCAACACCCCTAGTTTTGTCCATGTGTCCTCTATATTTGTTCCTGTAAACCCTTCCCTTCTCCCCTGAAATTCCCTCCCCTCCCCTCTCCCCTCTGGTCACTGACAACGCTATTTCAGTGCTTCTAGAGTCTTAAAGACTATGATCCTGTTGACTTTTCCCCTGATTTTTAACAACTTTGAGATTGAAAAGTAGAAATAACAGATACACTATTTCAGGCTTTAAAACTCTTTTCAGAACAGGAAACTACATATACTTAAGAAGCCATAAGAGGCATAGGTTTCTTTATCATCTACTTTTTAAAATTTTGAATTTCTGTGCTGTTGTGTACCATTGATATGTTTTTCTTTGTACCTAGAACACATAAAAATACCCAAAAATAATAGTTTGCAATAATTTAAAGGGTGTCACAAACTGCCAAAAACTGATCAAGGTTACACATCTGTAAGTGCTATCATGTATTAACTACATGGTCTATTAATTTTTAAAATCCTGTAAACTTCCTATATGTTACTGTCCAACACCGCATTCTACAGGCATGTTTTACACTCCAGCTGTAGCAGTAAAATTACTGAAACTGTAATTCTCTTAATATTTAAATAATACATTAAAATTTAATTTTCAGCACCTGGAAGAAGCTGTTTGTGTGCCAGCAAATGAGGTGGCTGGGCCTAGAGCTGCTATACATATGGGACTCAAAAACACCTATCACAAATAATTACTGGGCTGGAGCAGCTGTAGTCACTGCAACAGTCATTGAAAAATCAGGTCAAAGTTGCTTGAATTCTTTTCCATTTTCAAGATACTATGTGCATACATTTTGTGGTTTTATCTTTTTATATTTTCTGCATTTTGTCAATTATTTATTTTTACTGATAATTGTACATTGGGGTGGAAGGGAGATTTTTTTTAAGTTGGGGACATTAAAGGGAAGTAAATTGATTTCTCATGTTCTTTAAAATGACTGACATCATTTTCTGATCCCAAACCATATGTGTTTGTTAAATTTGTCTACCGGAAGGACTACACATTCTGTAGATAAACAAACAAAAATAAAGTATTTTCATTGCTGTATGTATATGGCTTTCCACACACATTGTGTGTATATAAAATGGGTCTAAATATAAATGCACACATACGTCATTAATAAGGTTTCCTTCAATGTGTTTTCTCTGTATTTTTCAAATCCCATAATGCCATATGGTCCATGTATAAAAGAAAATTTAAAGCTTTTCATTTTTTAAATTTGAACAAATTACTGGGGGACAGGACTAGTGAACTGAAGATTCAAAACATTTTATATTTTGTATATTTTCATTCACACCTAAGAAAATAAAACATTTTAAAGGATATCTGATACAGACATAATTCCTAAGTTCACAGCCTCATCTGGAATTGGGTGGGTGTTACATCTCTCCTCTCCCCTCTCTCTCAGCATTCCTGACACCCTTACTGGGAAACAACAACTCAGGAGAGCCTGGGACATCTTAGGATTTTGTCATCACTTTAGTGAGATTCACATTGCTTTATTCCAAAGCTCTAGATAAAAAGAGAATTATTTTGAGAAGTATATTTAGTAAAAGGATGGCAATGGTAATAAACTCCTTTCAAGTAGAAATTTTAATTGTTTTGAGTTATTCTTAGATTTCAGATTCTTGGATATGGAAAAAGATCTAAATGTCTGTTTTTAGAAAGCATTGAATGACATCCTATACCTGAGATTCTGAAAGGAAAATAAATTAAGATTTTTTTATCAGAGGAAAATATGAGGACTAGGGGATAAAAATGTACTAAAAATTCATACACTATTACCTTTGATCATTTTGATGCAGGTCATTCATACCACTGCCATGCTAACAAGACATCCAATTTACTAAACAATGAATACTGAATACACATTTAAAAGGTACAAATGACTGTCCAAAGAATGACACTGAAAAATATTAAGTAACAGCTCTACCTCAAGATAAGCCTCACCATTAAAGAGTTTTAATGAAGAAAGCCTCAAAGGCTAAATCAGGAGGCATTGATTAGATTGCCTCTAACTTTGTGTTTTGACACCTTCGTCTTTCGTGGCATTATATTGTCTCTGTGCATCTCACAAAGGAAGCATTTTACTAGGCCCACACAAGAACAGGAGACAGCAACGCTTATAAAGGAGACTGTCAAGGGTGTGAGCCAAAATGGGTCTCATTTGGATTTCAAGTGAAGAAAACTCTTAATGCATTTCATTACAATGTAGGCGAACCTCTGAAAAGAAGGATGGATTGGGATTCTCATCCCTATTAATTTATTGAAATGGATTCAGTTTTTTCTTGTATATCAAGAGAGACCATGTGTTTCAAGCAAGGTAACAATGTTATAGTCCCAATAACTAAATATGCTATGATGCAGTATGCCCTTCTGTGAGATAAAGAGGACACAATTTTCCTAATAATTGAGATTTGAGTTTAAAAATAAGTCCTACAATAGCATGATAACAAATAAATATTCCTTGTTACTATCAGTTTTAAAGATATGATCAAGCTGCTAAGCAACACAGGGATTGATTCGGTCTTTGTTACCAGGACAGGCTTTTTACCATTTGAAATCCTATTTTTTCCCCTTACTACTGTCATTCACATATCGACTTTATTTCATTGAGGAATTGTGTGCATGATGTAATTAGGATAACACCAATGAAAGTCATGTTTTATTAAAAGATAGTGAAAAGAGAATGAGACAAAGTCACAGCATTTTAAGTACTGAATAGGAGTCTCCACATACCTTCCTTCATGAGAATCTTCTAGTCATCAAGACACCCACTAGGCAATTCATGGTTTTTAAAAAAAGTACTTATTTTTGGTTGATTCATCAACTTTATTAGAATGCAACCCACCATTCAAAAAATTTCAGTCTGTAACCACAGAGCAATGCCATGATCTAATGCTCTTAGACATCCTGAATAATTTCATAAATCCACAGGACTACAAATATAAGACATATGCTCTCATTGCTCTTTAACACCATTAACATTTAGAGATGATTGATTATGTTATACCAATAACATTCAGTGAATTCAAAGCTGATCTATTTTTTATGTAAATCGTACAACCTGCTAGTCAAATTAAAGGTTAAATATACATAAAGTCTTAGAATAAAATAGAGATAATCTTTCATATAGAACATGGACTCATGATATACATACACAAATGTAATAGGAGCCATGGATTCACAGGTTGCTTACTAATTAAATCCAGAAAAACAGCATGAGAATGGCCTCCTTATGTTGTTATACATTTTATTCCAAGTGGGAATAATATGTCCACAGCTAAGTAGAATTACAAATTTAGCTAGCAAACGCAATTGGAAATAAATGTACATTTACAAACTTGGAAAGAACCCTGTATAAACAAATTTATATTCATCATTAAAATTTTCCCATGGATGTGACTATACAATACAGGAAGTAAGAGTACATATAAACTGAACAGTCAGCATGTATGCATACATGTTACTGTGTGCATGAATATATTTTTAAGCAATAGAAAACTATATACAAAAAATTTTAACAGCAAATCTCAATTAACACTAGTAAATGGTTGTTTTTATAGGAAAGTTCATACATCTCCCTGTAGTATACAACAGAAGAATTTTTTGATGAATTGTGATTAAATTAGAATGATGCATGTTTCTTATTTTTATCTTGACTTGTATTCTCAAGCAGAGCCTACTATATATAAATATATAGCAGGTTACCTGTTGAATAATGTATTTTAAGTACTTAAAATTACTGGAGAGTTGCCTAAGATCTACCCATGAATACATATTTTGGCCTTAATTTTCATCATTTCATTTCTTCAACTGAATATATTTTATAGTTGACTTACAAAGCAGTTAATATCAGACTTTTTTCAGGATATAACAAAGGTAATAATACCATTTTTATGATATAAAGTTTATAAAATTCTGAATAAAACTGACAAGTATAAAATTTGATACATGAAATAAGTGATACACTTAATTTACCTTTTTAAAGATATTGTGTGTTGCTCTGTTTTTTTTTTACAAGGCTTCCATTCATACTAGAAACATGTTGAAAAACACTGTATTTTCTCAAAATAAGGAAAATCACTTTACCCACTATCATGCTTGTTCTGTCTAAAGAAAATCAATCATCAAATGCTTGCTTCCAAGTTTTACTTGTTAAACTGCCAATTTATGTGTACAGTTTGGCTCAGCAGAATTTAACTCAGCACCATTTCTTTCATTATTATAATTTTGTACATGTCATAAAATGTCTTAAACTTAGGGGTAGGAAAAGTTACCAAAGTTTATATGTGCTTCTACATAGTATGTAATGTTTATAGTTAAAATATAGTGGTAGGATGTAGTTTCAAACCATGATCTCTAAAGAAAAAGAAAAACTATATCTTTCTGTGGTTTTTCAAAGTAATAAAGGCCTGATTGATCCCACTGACTAAGGCAATTGAATCGGTTGTCTAAATGGTAGTAACGTCAATGTCAGATATGTGGTTATCTTTTCATCTGGGCCCATTCTTGAATGTAAAAATCAGATGTTTGAAGGACATTTCACTGACCTGTTATGGCCTCTACGACTCTGAAACACAATACTACTATTCCTTATATAAGTGCCACATTTTGGATAAAAACTGTTTCATCAATGATGCCTTTGCGACATCTGGCGGTTCTTAAGATATATAAAAATTACTTTTTGTTTTTCCAAATCTATTGGCACTTGAAATTCCAGACCAAAAGCCTTTGATACCCCCTAGCGGGGGCACAAAAGCACTCTGGCCTGTAAGCTAGGACGGGGACTACCATGAATCCATATGGTGCAAAAGGTCACAAATCTTGAGATGTGGTGACATCATGACAATAAGACACTTTCTAGACAGAAGCTGACCCATTTTAAATATAAAAAGGACCCTGATCACATGTCCCCACACATTTAAAACTATAGAGAAAAAAGAAATATGCTAAGTGCTCTACGCAGAAGCCGAACACTGTGTTTGAGGGTACCTATAGTTCTCACACTTAAGAAATGCTACCCACAGATTTCTGGCAAGACTGCTTTAAATGATCTAAGATGTTGATGTTTCTATATGTTGATATTCAGCACTTGTTAATAAGCTGGGTGGCTAAATGTTAATTGCTAAATGGCTAAATCACGGGTTGTATGTTTCTATGCAATCTTTGGCTCCTTTAAATGATTAATCTAGCCATGCTGAAACTCTTTCTGCATGTTTCTGCCTTTATTTATATTTCCAGTAAAGCACAGAACTTGAACATTACTTATTGCAGAAGGAAAACTAGCTTTGGATTTTTGTTCTTGTATTACAGGCATTTTAGTATGAGAAAAGAGGAGTAAAAACCGATTTCCATCTCTCCATCGCAGTCTCTACAGGTACATATGTTGTCCGCACCAAGAAATCATGACTTTGCTAATTCTCTTGGTGGGAGAAAATCACATGTGCTTTGCAGTCGTGTTTTTATTTAATCTGAGTCTTGGTGAAGTAGCACGCTCAACAGCAACAAGATCAAATTCAAATAGAAGATCTAGATTATTTTGGTTATAAACTAATACTTTCAAGAGATTTTCCTAGAATAAAAACTCAGGTTTTTAAGATTTTGTTTTATAATCAATATTTAATATGTATCTCATTTCTGATTTTTTCAAGTGATTAATAGTGTACAGTTTGTAACTACAAGAGATAGTGGATGCACATCTCCTGACACAGTACTCAGATGATATTTATGCATATGTTACTGAATTTCATTCATAGATATTTTTGTTTTATTACTGAATCCATTTATTTTCATTTATAAAAACCATCCCTGTAGAAATGAGTTTGAATTTATATGCAATTGTCAAAAATTTCACGTGCACAAAAATTTCTCAGGTGTTTTCCATTAGGTTCATATGCTTTTAGAGTGGAAATAAGATCCTTTGATAGAGTTTACAGATTGAAATTTGAAATGCACATAGATATTTTTTAAAATTATTCTATGTTTTCCACTTTAACAATACAGAATCATATAGAACAATAAAGTTCTATAAACAATCTTTATTTAGAGATTAATATTGCATTTTCTTGATATTATTTAAAAGGATCTTGTTTAATTGAGGAAATAGTGTGTATAAAACTGTTACTGTCATTATTTTAAAAAATAAGAAGAAGAAAAATGTATAATAATCCATTATTGCTATATTATTTGCTAAATTTCAGACTACAACAAATATTTTGATAAATAAAGTAAAAACTATAATGTAATATACTGAGTAAAATGTACTTTGTATAATAAAATAAATATTAAAATGTAAGGTATGAAAAGTGACTACAGATATACCTTTACAATAATATGACTTAAATCTTTTGAACTGTTAAAGCAATCACTTTAATAAGGATAATAACAAATGTACAATTCACCTATTATAATTATGTGCTGAACTGGCAAAATATATTTTCCATATGACTATACACATAAATATAAAAAAGCAAAGTCATAATTCTAAAGTAAATTTTATTGTTTTCTTGAATTTGTCTTTTAGAAATAGATTTGTAAGATGCTATGGAAAAATTTTACTATGCACCTTCCAAAGGCCACAAGAAGAATATCAAAATAAATCCTGCCATCAACTTTTAATACAAAGAAATGGAAATTTTGTCATATTATCTAATTATGTATTAAAGGTTTTCTTTGTGTTTTTTGGAAACCATGTTGGAAAAGCAAAGAGGACACAGAAGTATTTTAAAAAGTGAGAAATAGAAATAAGCAAACAACTGAAGATAAAAGATGTCATACATGGAAAGCACTGAAGGAGATCCAACATAAGCATAATTGGTATCCCTAAAGAAAATTATTAAACTAATGCAATGTGGAAAATATACAAAGATATACTTTAAGAAAACCTACCAGAAATAAAGTAAGACTTGAATATACAAACTGAAAGAACACATTTCCTTGGGAAAACTGACACAGAATGATAAACATCAAGACATGCTGGTGAGAGAAATGATTGTCAAAGACAAAGAAATGATTATTTCACCTTTCTGGTAAAAATATGAAGATGCTGAAGGAGGAAAAATAGCTCCACAGCTATGTACAGGAACAGTGGAGATATGGCTACAAAGTCTTCTGAGAAATAAAGCATTATCCAATAGGTAAAGGGTGTGGCAAACATAGTTTTACAGCTGATTGTATGGAAAATAATACAATAATTAATCAATAATAATACAAGAATAAACACTGTTTCATGTAATCAAAATGGAAAACCTATTTTTGTACCATCTGTACATACCCATCCAAACTGTTATTCAAGAATAAAAGTGACAGACACAAAATATTTAAATATGCAATATTCAAGAATGACAATTATCATGATCCCATCTCAAATAAACTACAAAGACTGAATTTCAGATGAGAGATGAATGGAAAAACCATGGTGAAAAGATGACCATGAAAAGTAAATCCATTTGAATATAAAACTAAGATTAAAATAACTATGAGAGTTATGGTTAAGAAACAGTGTACATGTTAAAACCATCACAATTTTTAAATAATATAAATAAAACTATCTTGATAACAACTGAGACAAAAAGTTAAGCTTAAGGTGGGTACATTAATTTCTTTATCTTCTGTATGGTAGGTCAAGAGATAACCTTTAATTAAGTATAAGGATATTTAAAGTTATAACTGTAAATAGTAAAACAACTAAGACAAATAACATATTTAATTAAAATTAGGTTGTGAAGAATATGGAGATTAGAGGGGAAGGTAGGAGGAAGTTGTAGATATTAATTTTATCATTATTCATTGTGGGGATTCGATAGATAAGACTAAGAAATATGATTTCAAATGTTATACAAAGTTGTAGTTACTCAGAGTGATCATTAAAAGAATTAACAGCAGCCAACAATAATTTGTAGGGGGAAGCTGCCTTCCTTTTCACTATTCGTCTATTTGGGACCTTAGATTTTTACACTATATCTATGGCTTTATTTATTATTCACTTAAAAAGATACTTTTTAAAAGTTAAAAGTATCTAACATATATTTAATGTGAGTCTTAACAAAATACAAATCTGATCATGTTGGTCTCCCCACCCATGCTCACCCACTAAAACATTCTTCATTTAAGGTTCTAAACATTAAAGCACTTCAAAACCTGGGCAGTTTCTTTCTATGACTCATAGAGGGCTGCTCTCCACCATGCACACTTTATTCCGTTCAGTCTGGGCTCTTCCCCGTTCCTTAAAAGTTCTGTGCTTCCTCTTGCCACCAGGCCTTAGCTCGCTCTGCTAGGCAGACAGGCCAATAAGCCCCAAATTACACTTTGGTGTGGGTATGTGAGATGCATTTCATAGCTAATCGACCTAGAATAAATTACTGTTTCCCACAGGAAGTGACACTAAAACTAGGATCAGAAGAATTAATGGGATTCAGTCAGTAGAAGGAGCCACTGAAAGTATGTGCAGAATAAGAGGACACCAAGCAAGAGGTATTATAAGGGGGAAAAGTCTGGAAATAAGAGAAAGCAAAGACTTTTGAGGAACTGAGTGAAATGTGAGTCAAATTTAATAAAACACTAAGCAGATAATGACTTATATTATAAGGGTGTGATTTTTTTGGTGTTTCTGTGCCACACTGGAAGAAGAGTTGTCTTGGGCCACACATTAAATACTTTCCAACACGTAATCACAAAAAAAATCTCATAATGTTTTAAGTAAATTTACATTTTTGTGTTGGGCCCCATTCTCAGCCATCCTGAGCTGCATGTGGCCTGTGGGCTGCAGGTCAGACACCCCTGCCTTACAACTAAGTTGAGTTTTGTCCTGGTAATACAATAATGGCTTTGAGTATAATCTTAAATAATGATTTTCTATGCTATATATATAAATCACATAGCATAAAATACAGTAAGTTCTATTATACATTTCAGGCTTTGGAATAGTTACTGATGTACATTAAGTACATGATAAATATTTGTTGAATTAATGAAATTTAAATAGCATGGAAGAAATGCTCACATTGTGATCAAATTATTTCAAAAGCTGGAATTAATCAAGTGAAACCCTGACAATCCCACCTAAATATTAGCTTTGTGAACCCTGTCCACATTATTTTAAAATGTGGTATATTTTAAAATATAAAGTCCTGGGTATGGGGAAAATGGAATAAGTCCACTGTGGCCGACCTCTCACAATAATAAAACTGAGGTCGAATCAACAATGCAGTGGCAGGTGTAATCAGCAAAAACATAAAAAAGGCCATCCTTCTGGCCAGAGGTGAGAGAAAAATAGTCCCTGTGAGCCAGGAGTTGAATATACAAAGTCTGTCCAGAAAAGGTCCAGCCATTGTTAATATAACAAGAATGGACTGCATGACATCAATGTAACCTGGCAGAGAGTGGACTAGAATGAGCATGTGAGAACAATGATGACTTCATTGTACTCTTCAGTGGGGGCAGTAGATGCCACTGAGTGAGCATGTGTACTGTGTGGTCCTCACATTCAAAATGACTGAGTGAGTAGAGCAACAAATCTGCATCAAATTTTGCATTAAGCCTGAACATTACCCCACGGAAACTATTCAGATGATTCAAAAGGCCGCAGCTATGGGCAACTGGTGATTGGCAGCTTTATCAGGACAGTGTGCTCACTCATGTATCATGTCTTATGCAAAGATTTTGGAAAAACATCAAATCACCCAGGTGACTCAGTCCCCCTACAGATCAGATTTGGTGCCTTGCTACTTCTAGCTTTTCCTAAACTAACATCACCTTTGAAAGGGAAGAAGTTTCAGAAGGTCGATGAGATTCAGGAACATACGACAGGGAAGCTCAAGGCAATTGTGAGAACTGTGTGAGTCCCGAGGTGCCTACTTGGAAGGGGACTGAGGCATCACTGTCCTATGTAAAGTGTTTCTTGTATCATGCATCTTCTTCAATAAATTTCTCTATTTTCCATATTACATGGCTGGATACCTTCTGGACAGACCTCATATTCAACTCTTTTTTTCTGCATTTTCTCCCTCAGTCCTGCTCTGCAGCCTGCTTTAACCACCCATCTGCATTGCAATGGCAGCTGCAGGGTCAGCTCTTAGGAAAATTTGTCCTTCTGGATAGAGGACTGGGAAAAGAAAAACCTTGTGCAATAGTATTGAGTGAATTTCTATTATCTGCTTTATTCCTTGCCACTTCACCACATGGGCAGTGCCAGGAATGAAGAGCTGCATGACAGTAAGAAAGGCTTAAACTCTGAGAGATCTCAACTTTTCTGGCCAGAGGGCCAGGAAAAGAGGCCCCTGAAAACCAGAGAGAAATCCCTGGGAGAAGAGACCACAAGGAGGGAATCCCTAATTTTGTATAGAAATCAATAGAAGTCTCAGGCTCCCTGACAAGCTATGTATACAGAGAACACACCCAAAGTAACACAGCAAAGGCTTTGTTAGTACACAGACCCTAAGGAAAAGGCTGAGACTGAAAATCTTACTTTATTAGCAGGTGACAGGAAAGGACCATATCTTACTCAGTAGTAAATACATAGAGTAGTAGTACATATTCTCATCTGTAGTCATCATGGAGAGTTGCCAATTTTTCTGGAGGCCTCTCTTCATTAGGCTTAGTTTTAAAGTTAGGTTTGATAAAATAATTGGGTATATTTCTTTATTATTAAAAAAAGGTCAAATAGTGTAAAAATTATTATTTCTTGAAGGTTGAAGTCCAGTTGTATGAAGAAAGGTAACTTTTAATAGTTTTGATTTCTTAGATGATGTTCTTTTCAGGTTTATACATTTTTTTGATAAATATTGGTGATTTGAATTTTTTAGAAAAGTATCCAATATATCAAAACATTCATATTTATTAGAAAGTAAATATAATTTCCAGTTTTTAAATCTCCATATCTGCTGTCATACTATTTAAAGGGGTGGGCAAAAGTAGGTTGGTCATCTGAAAAATAATACAATAATTAAAAAATAATAATATAAGAATAAACTCTGAGTTTGTGTACTCCCAACTGTAAACCTACTTTTGCCCACCCCTGTATATTAATTCATTTTGTTTTCTCAGATTTAGGACTCATGCTTCCTTTTTATTAGTTTCTTGTCATAGTCATCAACTTTTTTCCAAAATCCTCTATTAGTGACAACAGAGGCCAGAAGGAAATGGAATGACAAATGAAAGGTGCTAAAGGAAGGAAACTGTCAACCAAGAATTCTTTATACAGCAAAACTACCCTTCAAAAACAAATGCAAAAGGAAGCCATTTCCAGACTACAAATTATCCTGCTTTACAAGAAACACTGAAGGAAGTCCTTGAGGTTGAAAGGGAATAATACCAGATAGAAACTACCGTTCACAGGAGGCAAAAAAAAGCACCAAAATAGCCAATATGTGTAGGGAGAAATACTTACAAAATATTAAATAAATATTCTTAATCTTTCTTTATTCTTGTCTCAACTTCTTTAAAAGACATAAGACCACATAAAGCAATAATTAAAGCTGTATTGTTAGGTTGAGAACATACATAGATTTCATAGGTATGGCAATAATAGCACAAAAGAGGAAGAGAATGGGATAATATAGGAAGGCAAAGTTTTTATATTCTACCAAAATTAATTTAGTATCAATCTAAAGTAAATTGTAAAAAGGTGCATATTTTAATATCCAGAGTATCCACTAAGAAGAGAACTAAAAAAATACTAAAAGTTCAGTTGAAGGATTAAAATACTCTACAAAAGGACAAGTCTTATTCTGCTACCAAATTGGACAACCATCCTAAAGAAGATTGAATACATACCATAATTTCATAATGTTTATGTGTGGACACAAAAATCTTATTTCAGTGCTTAAAATGCTCTATTCTCTTTTTCACCTTGGAATATTTGTATATGCTTAATTTCTGGCACTGAGAAATACTATATAGATTTTCTTGATGTTGTAAATAAAATGTTGAATTAATTTATGATATATTCATAGCCTATACTTCAATGGTTATTTTAGCTGAGTTATTTACACAAAATGATTAAAGAAAAATTTTAGTCCAAATATGAAAATTAATACAAACATGAAGTATCAATTGATTATGAACATTTATATGTATTTCATATTTTCACAACACAGGGTTCTTGAGTATACTTTTCTTACGTCAATTTAAATTCATGCAGTGGAAGAAAATAAGTATGAATGATTAAGTTACTAACACTAATGTAGTACTGTTACAATAAAATATAATACATTAATTACCCTGACATATAAAAAGGTTCATGATGAATACATGTTATTGAGCTTTAGCTACTCTAAAAGGCACATGGAGGTATACAGGCCTAACTTGTATGAAAGATAAACATTAGCTAAGCTCCTTAATGAAGTCATGTTGTAGTAGGAAAAAGTAGAATTTAGCAAGTTTGTAGACTGACAGCTGTCAGAGGGGAAGGGGCACAGGGACTGGATGACAGAAGGTAAAAGGATTAGCCAAAGAATGTTCATGTACAGCCCATAGACACAGGCAATAGTGTGGGGATGGCCAGAGGGGAGTGGGGATAGGAGCTGGGTGGAGGTGGGCAAAGGAGGGGGAAATGGGGACATCTGTAATAATGTCAACATGAACACAGGAAAAAACCTTTGAACTAATAAAATATGTAAATAAATAATGCTTTTCTTGCAGAAAAAAATAAGTTGTATGATTATTCACCAGTGCACTGTATAGCCTAATTTTGGAAAAGACTGGAGGTCAATTGATTAAGTATAGAAAATAAAAGATAGACTGTATAGTCCTACATATTTCTTTCTATTATTTTTCATTCTTTCTCAGCATAAATATAGTGATGGATTCCTGATAATTTTAGTGTGATGTTTTTTTCCCCTCAAAGAAGTTTCTTTAGGGGAAGTGTGTTAATGATAGTCAGCTTGCAAAAGTTTAAGTTTCAAACAGAAAATGATCATCTATGATTATAATAAGATACAAAGCATCACTTTAATCATTAAACGAAAATAGTAACTTTACAGCAAATATGTAGAAAAATGTTCCTGCTCATAAACATAGTTTAGAAATTTGTGAAGAGGCTCCATATTTCTTGATATGAAGTGTAGAATTTTGTTTAAATTTTCTATGTAAAAGGGTAATAAGAAAACAATATGAAAGGCTATATGCTACCAAATTGGAAAACTTAGAAGAACTGGATAAATTCTTAGAATCATACAACCTTTATACACTGAATCATGAAGAAATAGAAAATCTGAGTAGACCAATCACTGGTAAGGAAACTGAAACAGCAACAAAAATCTCCCAAGAAACAAAGCCCAGGACCAAATAGTTTCACTGGTGAATTTTACCAGTCATTCAAAGAAGATATAATAGCTATCCTTTCCAAACTCTTTCAAACAATGCAAGAGAAGGAGGCACTTCCTAACTCATTTTACAAAGCTAACATTACCCTAATGCTAAAACTAGACAAGAAAACACACAAAAAAAGAAAATTATAGGCTGTTATCTATGAGGAACATAGATACAAAAATCCTCAACAAAATTATCAGTAAACCAAATACAACAATACATTAAGAGGATTATGGACCACGGTTAAGTGGAGTTTGTTCCAGGAATGCAAAGATGGTTCAACATCCACAAATCAATCAACACAATACATCACATTAACAAAATAAAGGATAAAAAGCATATGATCATTTCAACAGATGTAGAAGTAGTATTTGAGAAGATTCAATATCCATTTATGTAAAACTGTCACTCTTTGTGGATGACATGATTTTTTAAAAGATTTTATTTATTTATTTTTTAGAGAGGGGAAAGGAGAGAGAAGGGGGGAGAGAAACATCAATGTGTGGTTGCCTCTCAAGCACCCCCTACTGGGGATCTGGCCTGCATCCCAGGCATGTGTCCTGACTGGGAATCAAACCAGCAACCTTTTGGTTCGCAGGCCAGCACTCAATCCACTGAGCCACAACAGCCAGGGCGGATGACATGATTTTACATATAGAAAACCCTAAGGACTAGTACAAAAACTAGTAGAAAAATATACAAATATAGTAAAGTTGCAGGGTACAACATCAGTATACAAAATCTGTTGAGTTTTCATATACTATCAGAAAGAGAAATAAAGAAAACAATACCACTTACAACAAAATAATAAAATACCTAGTTATAAACTTAACAAAGGAGGTGACAGATCTTTATACTAAAAACTATAAGACATTGTTGAAAGAAATGGAAGAAAACACAAAGAAATGGGAAGATATTCTGTGTTCATGGACTGGAAGAATTAACATGGTTAAAATGGCCACATCAACTAAAATAATTTACAGATTCAGTGCAATCCCTATAAAAATCCCAATGGCATTTTCAGAGAAATAGAACAAAAATCCTCAACTCTGTTTGGAACTACAAATGACCATGAATAGCCAAAGACCATGAGAAAAAAGAAGCAAGCCAAAGGCATCACATTCCCTGATTTCAAACTATACTACAAGTGATAGTAATCAATATGGTATGATATTGGCAAAAGAACAGATACACAGATAAATGGAATAGAATTAAGAGCCCAGACAAAAATCTACACATACAGAGACAACTAATTTAAAACAAAGAAGACAAGAACATATAATAAGGAAAGAAAAGTCTCTTCGATAAATGGTATTGGGAAAACTGGACAGCCACATGAAAAAGGATGAAATTAAACCACTATCTTATACCACACACACACAAAAATAAGTCAAAATGGATTAAAGACAAGTGTAAGACCTGGAACCATAAAATACCTGGAAGAAAACATGGACACTAAGCTACTAGACATTCATTTTAAGAATGTTTTTGTGGATTTGGCTCCAATGGCAGGAGAAAGAGAAACAAAAATAAACAAGTGGGACTACATCATACTAAAAAGTTTATGAACAGCAAAGAAAACACCAACAAAACAAAAAGGCAACTATGATCTTCTTATATCATGGCAGAAGATATTTGCGCATGATATTTCCAATAAAATATTAATATCCAAAAAATATAAGAAGGCATACAACAAGAAAAACCAAATGACTTGATTTTAAAAATGGGAAGCCCTGGCCAGGTGGTTCAGTTGGTTGAAGAATTATCCCATACATTAAAAAAAAAAAAGTGGGGGCGTTGTGTGTGTTGGATTCTGGTCAGAGCATGTACCTAGGTTTTGGGTATGATCCCTGGGTCAGGGAGTCTATGGAAGGCAAATGGTTGATGTTTCTCTCTCACATTGACATCTTTCTCTCTCTTTCTCTCTCTCTCTCTTTTCCCTTTCTCTCTCTCTCAAATCAGTGAACATACCCTCAATGAGAATTAAAAATAAATAAATAAATAAAAATAAAAAACGGGAAGAGGATCTGAATAGACATCTTTCCAAGGAAGACATACAGATGACCAACAGGCTCATAAAAAGATGTCCAACACCATTAATTATGAAGAAAATGCAGATCAGCCCTGGTTAGTGTGGCTCAGTGGCTTGAGCACCAGCCCGCAAATCAAAGGGTCACCAGTTTGATTCCCAGTCAGGGCACATGACAGGGTTGCAGGCCAGGTTCCCAGTAAGGGAGTGCTGGAGAGGCAACCACACATTGATGTTTCTTTTACCCTTTCTCTCTCCCCCTCTCTCTAAAAATAAATAAATAAAATCTTTAAAAAAAAGAAAATGCAAATCAGAACCACAATGAGATATCACACCTGTCAAAATGGTTATTATAAAAACCACCTAGAAATTAACACATTTTAAAGAGGATGTGGAGAAAAAGGAACCCTCATATACTGTTGATGGAGTTTCCTCAAAACGTGAATAATAGGACAGCCATATATATGATCCAGTAATTCCACTTTGGGCATCTACCATAACTGAAGAGTATGAAAACACTAATTCAAAAAGATACATGCACCCCTATGCTCACTGCAGCATTATTTCCAATAGCCAAGATACAGAAGTAACCTAAGTGTGCATTGATAGATGACTAGATACAGGTGTCATATATACTCATTTATATATATATAATACACATATATATACATATTATTACATGGAATATATAAATATGTATATGCATGCAATGGAATAGTACTCAGACATTTAAAAGGGATTAAATATTGCCATTTTTGACAATATGGATGGACCTTGAAGGTATGCTAAGTGAAATAAACCATGGACATGAACAATGGTGTGAGGATTGCCTGAGGCAGTGGCGGGTGTTTGGTGGAGGGGGGTCCTGGGGGGAGAACTGAGACAACTGGAACAGCATAATCAATAAATAAAATATGATTTAAAAAAGAAAAGGGCAAACACTATATGATTTTGCTCACATGTGGAATATAAACCAAAAAAGAAAAAATGAACATGCTCAATAAAACAAAAAACAAACTAGTAGTACAGACAACAGACTGGGGTTAGTGGGGAAGGGGAGTGGTGGGAGCTCAAAATGGTTAAAGGGGGCCAGAGAGATAGTGACAATGGAAACTAGACTTTTGGTGGTGAGCATGCTGCAATGTATATCAAATTATGATGCTTCACACCTGAAACTTATATAATGTTATTAACCAATGTTGCCTTAATAAAAAATAAAGAAAAAAGGAAAAGGAAATAAAATTCCTATGTAAGAGCTTGCTAAAATTCTCCAGCTAACAGAGTGGATTTTCACTACTGATAAACCCTTGACACAGGCAAATTTCATTCTTGACCCTTTCATGTAGCACAGGAGAACAAATTTTTAAACTCAAAAAGAGTAAATAAGCATTAAGAAAAATAAAATAAGATATAAAGACACTAATAAACTTTTATGAAAGAATGCCAAATTGATTCTTTCTCAAGACATCTGAATTTTATAAAATACAGCAAGTAATATTTCATAGAAGGTTTGGAGGACATTTAACATTTCATTTTGTCTTAAAGACAAAAGAGTTGGGGTTTTGCTGTGTTAAAATGTTTATGGATGGATCTAGTTTGACAATTTAGCCTGTCGGATGTGACTTTCACAGTCTGTTGGCAGTTTGTGGGCAAGCCATCACACCTGTGACTCTGTGGTTGATTAATGAGTCTTTCAGCTCATTGCTACCATCTGAAGGAGGGCTATGGCCTTTCTGAGCTTCACTGGTTTATTCGCTTTAAACTGCAGTCCTGCTGAGGTATCTTCCATAAGAAAATCACACCTGGTTAAAGCTAATGAAAACCTCAATATGTCATTTTCTAGACACGTCAAAAAAGCATGTAAAACTAAGACAAAAGATGTATTCAGGTAACATGAATGTAGTTTTGTCATAACCTGCCAATTCCAAGACCAATACAAAAAAAGCTTTCTTCAATGACATATTTCAGTGTCAGCTTTTAGAGCGATAATTCAGAATTCTCTGTGCTGAGGGCTTCTACAATGCCAGCTCTTTCACTACACCCAGGTTCTATTTTCATCAAAACTAGGAAGGTTCTAGTTCATGATAAGATATACATTTAGCTTTAATTATCTATAAATGATTAATTTAATCAGGAAAATTTTAAGCCTTGTTTCCAGGTCCCCACCTGCAGTCGGTCCCCTGGAAATGTGTCCACTGTACTTCTAACCTTTTCTTAAGAGCAAGGCGGCACTGCAGCTGCTGTTTGCCCAGTTCTACTGTAGAGGCTGAAAAGCCTTTTAAAACAAAAACATTTCAATGTCCTCCCAATCCTCTTAAAATAAGTGTGAACTAGAGAAGAAGGGGAGAGAGTAGGGAGGGAGGGAAAGAGAGAAAGTGAGGGAGACAAAGAGAGAGAGAAACTCAAAGAATGGATGGATCCTGGAGGCCTACTGCAAAAAGTCTCGTGTAGGGCAAAGTAATGGGAAACTAAGGAAATGTAAAAGATAGAAACCCTGTCCCCTTCCGGGCTGCCATCACTCCATTTCTGGAGCACGACGAATTGTCAAACATCAACAATACTTAACTAAATACTAAAATCCATTTTAGAGGTAAAAACCTGCTATTCTTTACTGTGGATTTTGGACCAGCATTCCCTCCAGTAGCTACATATATATTTATAGAACAAGGTTTAGCTATGTGCAAGTGGCAGAGAGATTCACAACACTCCCAGTACTATCAATAAACGAGCAGAGAAAACCAGAAGTTTCCATTCTAGTTATCATTTTCTGATCCACGATATTCACAAAACTTTTGTGTCACTGCATACATAAGCAGTGAACAGTCCTCTGAATTAGAAGGGCATACTGGCGTGATTTTTCTGGTTACTCAGATCTCTCTTTCCATGTTTGCAATCACTGAAACCTGACACAGGCTAAATTAAAAGTGAATGCCCTTTCTAAACATTCTACCCAGGACATACAAAGAAATATTTTTCTTCATTTTACCATGGAATAATCTGAAATAATTGTGCATATCATTAAAATCATTGCTATTTTTCCAATTTCTCATTTGATACCTGTACTTAGAATTGGGGAATAAAAAATATTTCATCATCTACTACTCTTAATGTGTAATTCTGTGATTTTTATTTGAAAGCATTGATTTTGGCTGGTAAAAATACTGATTCCTTCAGCAACTTATCAATGTTGGCAATGGCTTTTTATTTTATAGTTTATCTTCAATATTATTTTGTATTAATTTCAGATGTACAGTCATACTGGTTAGATAATCACATACTTTACAGTGTCCCACTGATATTTCCAGCACCCAACTGGCACCACACATAGTTATCAAAATATTACTGACTATATTCCCTATGCTGTACTTTATGTCCCTGTGACTGTTTCATCACTACCAACCTGTACTTCTCAATCCCTTCACTTCTTTCACCTGGTCCCCCAACTCCCCTCCTATCTGGCAATTTCCAGTCTGTTTTCTGTATAACAATTCTTTTTAAACACTCACAAAGTGTTTGATCATGCAAATTTTCAAACTGGTATACCAATTGTTTCAATCCTGGATGCACAGTTAAATCACATGGAAAATGTTTTTAAAGTACCAAGTACTGTACTTCACCCCATAGATGCTTATTTAATTGGTCAATCAGAGGCGTGGGCATCGGTAGTTTCTTTTATGCTCTTCCCCAATAATTCTAATGTGCACCCAAGACCAAGTATGATTGGTCTACATATCTAATCTTCATGTTTATTTTGCTGACCTAAAGGAATAAAAATCTTAATCCTACTAGGGGAAAGAAATTTCTCAAATTAAGATGAAAAATAAAATCATCTGTCTTTGGGATTCTTAGATCTTTACTATGGTTTATAAGAAAATAAGCCAGACCACTATAAGTCAGAAACCCTAGGTCTGAGTCATTGCTCAGTTATTTATTAGCTCTATCACTTCAGTAAGTCCCTCAAGACAAATGTTTTCTAAACTATAGAGTAAAAAATTAGGGTTTCTCTCAGTTTTAAAAGCATGTTCTTAAATAACTTCCAATACTACAGAATGCTGTCCTCAAATGCTAATCAGAATACATATTTGATTCTGTACACTAGGGTAAGATTTAAACTAGGGTGAGCAAATGTGCATCACTTGATTGTGCATCATCATTTTTCTTTCCTGTTTGTGGTAGACATCACTAAGAGATCACAGCACTACTGACAAACATTATTCTTCTGCAGTTTTCACTAAGATAAAACTACTTTCTATTTGGGAATTAAGTGTGCTTATTAGCTGCGGGAGGAATTCAGGACATGCCACTCCAAAATATGCTGCTTTGGTATATTGATGAATTTGAGCTGAAGACACTTGAAGAACAGTAAATGCAGAGAGAGGCTTCTCTGAACTCCCGTTATCTGCCTGAAGACAGGTCCTCCAAAACAACTCAGCTGCTACATAAATCCCCTCCCTGGGAATCTCATCAGCCAAGGAAGAAGGAGTCGTTACAGGAGAGGAGACTAGATGTCCACATCACACCCAGACAAACTGTCACAAACCATCACACCTCCCATCTGCTCTTCTAAGGGCCGTTCATCCTTTCAAAAAATCATTTCCTCTCCCCTATGAGGCCTACATCCCTTCTCCCTTTGCCTTATTAAGATGGTATATAAGTTCTCAAATCTCACTATGTTGGTAGGTATTGAATTTTTTTCCTGTAATGCCTTCCTGCATATAATATTAAAATTAATACATTAGTACACCTTTTCTTCTGTTAAGCTATCTGTTGTCCATATTTCCTAGACTCAGGTTTCTAATCTAGGAGGTAGAGGGAAAGTTTTTCCTCCCCTGTACTGCTCTATTTAAAGAGATGATACAACAGGATAGTCAGCAGAGGACAAAGAATGTGCAGAAAGAATAAAAAATCAGCGCAGTTCAACAGCAAGGTCTCCATGACTCACAACAGGTGGGTCAGGTTCTAAAGGCTGCACAGTCCCTTGGAGGGAGGGCCTACTCCTGCTCACCAAACAAATTTTTTTGCCATAGGCTAGCTTACAATATCAATTCATTTCAAAGGAGAGAATGACCAATCTATTTGAGGTTGTATTTTTCACAGTGAATTAGTAAAATGAAACTCTGGTTTTGCAAATGTCTCTTGTGAATTTGGTTAGTGTGAGTCAATATTCCTATATGAAACCAAACTGCCAGACTTTCAAAGCTGAAGGCCAGGTCTGAGATTAGGGTGGAAATAATGACAAAATCACATCCTGCCGAAGGGATCATCTGGTCCTCTAGCAATGAGGTGTTCAGTGAAGAAAACACTTGCAAATATAATTTGTTCTTACATAAAATATTTTCTTATGTAAACTAAGAAAATAGAAGCTTTAAAATGCAAAAAACCTTTCCATTTTTGTAGGTTTTTAATATCTAAAAATAGTAATTTACATAAATGTTATAGTGGTATAAGCAAGAATAAAGTCAGCGCTCCTTGAAGGCAGGGCTCCCAGTTCAGCCAGCCCTAGGTGCTGTCTCTCAGGACAAACCCTGTACCAAAAGGCAGCCTAGTCACACCATCTGCTGCCTCCAGGGAGAGAAGTTGCACACTTCAGAGTATGGCAACATTCCACTATAGCATAATGAAGAAAAGGAAAAACATATTAGCAAGCTGAATACTTTGGGGAAATTTCATTTTCAAATTGTGTGCTGTTTTGCTTTTAAAGAAGTAAAATTATTAAATAAAATGTGTGAGAGGACGCAAATATTCTTCCTTGTAGCAAAATTACGAATGCTTTTTACTTTGTGAAAAACAACATTATTTCCAACGACTGCATTAAAATCACACATATAATCCACATTCTCAGAGTTGTTAGGAGCAAACATCTATAGCTGAAATGTACATACTTTTGCTGAAATAAAAATTCAGTACTAAAACTCCTGTTAGATTATTTGTGAGATGGGAAAATGAACAAGACTTTAGGATACAATGCCATACACCATCTTCTCCAGAAACCCCTCAGGGTCTATAAATTTAGTTTGAGGCCATCTCAGACCAGCCAGGTCAGAGCAACAGACATGAACCTGCTGACTTGGAGGCACTGTTACCACTTCGGGGCATTCCCACCACACTGTCAGGTAACTCAACAGCCAGAGAGAAAGTGAAGAACAGACTGTGCAGCTCCAGAATGAGCTGCAAGTACACAGAGAGATGAAGAGCAAGACAAATCAGGTGCACCTCTCATACCTGACCAAGGCTGGTATCAAACTAGCACATCTCATCTGAAGTGCCATCAATCATGCAGCAAGAGTGCCCTCAAAAAGGTACACCCCATCCGAGCCATATAAGGCAAACAGAATTTTGGTGACAGATTATCAGGCCATTTGATCTGTGGATTACACAGACATACAATTGCTTACACATGCCTGAGACCTTCAGCGTCAGATGAGGCCGAGGATTCAAAGGGAAGAACCTGTAACTCTTTTAATATTCTCCACTTGCAGGCCTATGACATAGGACAGTTGTCTCCTTCCCCTACCACTGCCCCTCATTCAATTTAGCATCTGACTATGTCCTAAGCAGCCTAACATTCAACAACTGGACCTATATGCTGCAAATAGAACTGATTTAAAAGTGAAAAATGGAGTGAGGAGACCATAACTCTAGCCAAAAAAACCTGTATACAACATACTATCTCTCTCATGTCGTGTCACTAAATATGTCAAACCACCTGTCTGTCTAGACCACCTCTCACCTTAGCTACCTGGCTGGTTCATGTTCAACTGTCAATACTCAGCAGAAGCATCCCCATCTTGTGGGTGTTTCCTGACTGCCCTGCATCAGGAGTTAGCTCTCCCTCCTCTGTGACCTTCCACTGTACTTCCACGGTAACTAGCATGAACCTGTAGAATTGCCATAACCACTGATTCCTTTAGTCTGTCTCCTCTACTAGATCCTGAATTCTTGACAGCAGGCACCATGTCTGGCTCATTTCTTTATCTGCTGTGCCTAGTGAATGTTTGATGGGTGGAAAAATGAACAGTCACAGATCCTCCTATTTACTCAGAGTCTTGCTGGACTGAATAATGGGGTGGAAGTATTCTTATAATCAGCACTGTGTTTTGTGGGTTATGTAATACTTTACTTTCATCTGCTAGCAAATGTATTCTCTGTATAACAAAATAAGAAGGATCTGAATTTTCCTTTACACACGTTATCTACTTCCAAGCAGTCCTTTACAGACCAGATTGGCTAAAATGGGTAAGTAGATGTTTATGACATACTTTAGGCTGAGTCAGATGAACAAATATGGCAAAGGCATAATCCTGATGAAAAGTGCCTCGTGGGCAAATGATACAGACAAACAACAAAATCTTAATTAGGTTCCTGACTCCTTTCCAAAGACAGATCAATTCTTATAACCTAGGATTCTATTAATAAGTTTTAAGTCATTAACCTGGAATATCAATTATTTGTCAATAAGATCTGCCACCTTCCAGGTCAATGGCTAAAACCTATATCTCTTTGTAAATTTTATAAAAAATTTTATTTTATAGGAAACTAGAATATTCTATTTTTAACCTGCTATTTTTCTAAACTATAATATTTATCCTGATAAGTTTTTCTTTTGCAATTCTATTCAGAATAATGATGTAATGCTGAAAGGATATTTTAAAGTTTAAATGGGAATGAAAGCAAAGGACAGCTTTGTTGCCTCAGGTGGCTGGAATTATAAGGTAAACGGTGAGGCAGAGCAAGACATTAGTTAACTTTTACTTTACTCAACGTACGTATTGTTTAAGTTCCACTGTGTATGTGCAATTTAAAATAGTTTAGCGAAGTTTTTAATAAATGAATTAACAAAGCCTCCTTCTCTTGGTGATCATTTCCATGCCTCAGAAAGGTCTAAAAACAAATGAAATGGGAAATCTAGCCTGGGAGCCAAAAAGCAAGACCTGTGCAGCTCTCCACTTTCACCACTGTGGTCGCAGGGCAAGTGCCAAACGAGAGGAGCCTGAGATGCCCACTCTCCCTGTGCTGAGCATCTGGGGAGCAGATAACCCAAAAAACATGAGTGAACACCCAAGAATTCATAGGCCAAACAATAACATGTGTAACAGTCTATAAGTGCCCCAAGAACTTGAAAAATGGGAGATATTTGAGAGCTCTGGGACTGGTGAGCGGCTTGATGCTGAAACTGACCTGGTCTCAGAAAGGCAGACGTGGGGGATGACAGTCTGGGGGATGACGAGGTTTCGTCACAGATGCTGATGTCATCTGCTCAGACCTCATGTCTAGATTCTGATTTCCAAGTAACTCAAAATCCACCACTGAACACAGGACCTGGTGCACAGCAGCTTCTTTTTTATATTTATTGACTGAATGTTAAATATTGTCCCTCTGGCCACACCTTCCCTGCCTTGGGCTCATGAATAACCAGACATCAGCTTCCTGAGTTCATCTTCTGCCTTGAACCCATGCATCGCACACACACAGCCAGCTCCTAATAAAAAGAGCTCTAGATGTCTTTCTAATTTCTATTCTTTCTCCTTGGTCCATTGTACCCCATTTTTTGGTTACCAGGATGCTTGGGTTGTTCCTTACTATTTTGTCCCTGGCCCCATGTTTACTCTGAAAATGAGGACGAATTAATAGTTAAAAACATACCTATTATTTATAAATCATTCTCTATGTTCCACACCTTGTGCTAAATATTGGTTACTCTTTTTGATCAGCCCACTTAAAAAGAAGGGTGCTGTTATGATCTCTTATTACAGCAAAAGAAAAAGGAGGCTTAGATAAACTGGTAGAAGATGATTTTGAACCACAGGTTCTAATACTCCAGAGTGGGCAAAGGGCCTAAAAAAGGAGGCATGTGGTGAATGGGAGGGCCGGAAAAAGAAGGCCTTGAAATTGAGGCTGAGTTTGGGTTTTGTGCAACAGCCAGTGTGCAGCCACATTGAAGTTTTAAAGCAGAAGAGTGACAGGGAAAAATGATACTTACAAACCTCTATATTTCACTCTAGCTCTGACTATCTGGCAATTTGTAAAACAGTTTGCGTGTGTCCCTTTTATGTTCCACCTTTGTTCTATCAGCATCAGGAAGTAATCTGCACATTCATGGAGTGTGATATGGAAAAACAAAACAAAGCAAAAATCTGGAAGTAATAAAGGAAAGGCTAGCTAAATTGTGCTTCAGTGATTTGGTATAATGTTGTCATTAAAAATAAAAATTATGCCTTTGCATGGATGAATGACAACATGAGTTTTGTGAAAATTGTAAAACTCACAACAGTAGGAGTTGATTCCCCCTTACTGTGACTGTGCTGAAGGAGGTGCGTATTGTGCGCATTCAAAGAGGATGAAGAGAAATGAAGAGCTGGAACAGGATCATGGGATTCACTTATAAACATGCTATTTCTGCGTCTTAACATGCTAGTGTTATTTTCTACAGGTTTTAATAACAAAGGAACATTTAAAAATAAAAACACATTAACCCAACAGAGATAAATGGGTTAAAAGTTAATGATGAACAAGATATCTAGACATCAGGGGATGAGGGACCTGGAGTGGGGCATGGGTGGATAAAGAGTAATGGCTGCAAGGAAGGTTGAGAGGGCATGTGGTGTCCAACAGAATATAAATGACCCAAAATGGAAACTTTGCAAAGTAATTCAAGGTTTTTAGGCTGAGGCTAGAAAAATGTTAATGTCATAAATTGAAATCTCACAACTCTAAATAGGAGGCAGCCTTTTGATGAAGATAATTATGATGTTAGAGCTTCTATATGAGTTGAGAATTATTACATTAAAATATTATTACAGTGCAAAATCCAAGTGTGTGTGATCTGGAGTCTCATTAAACAATTAGAACTAGAGCTTCAGATGACTCAGAGGCATAGTTTCACACATTCATATCGTCGAGCCTAATCCATTCTGACGACATGCATTATTTAGCTAACATAGCATTTTTAAAAACAGAATTTGATGTTTCTATTTAAGTATGCAGTCACTTTTCCCTATTGTATTATACCTTGCCTTCACATTTTTATTGGTCCAGCCCCTAAAGGCATTTGATTTTGATACTTAGGGTAGTCCCTTAAAGCTGTCCAAGTAGTTACTACAGAAAAAGAGGCGGGAAGGATACAGAGAGTGTAAGAATGGAGGACTGAGGCCAAGGGACCTTTGCAGTATCTGAGGAAACAAGTGAATCAGAACATCTGTCTTCAATAGAAATTTCAGAAACTATATAAGTGTAGCTGGGGGTGGGGAAGAGAAAATAATCAATATTAGAAGGGAAAAAATTCCCAAATCTAAAGAAAATCACAATATTGCAGAGGCCTACTCAGTACCAAGAGGAACCAAAGACTCATACACAGATGCAATCTCATTTCAGAATGACCAGGAGGGGAAAGTTATTTTAAACATCCAGGGAGATGATAATGGGAAAGAAGAATCAGTCTGGCATCAAATTTCTCATAGGCAGCATAAAACACAAGAAAATATAGTTTCTTTAGAAATTTAAACTGAGTATAAAGGGTCAGCAGAAGGGAATCTTTTGGGAGTGATTTTGATCGTGATGTTTGTTAAACAGCATTATAAATTTGTTAAAACTTAGAACTATACATCAAGAAGAGTGAATCTGACTTTATGTAAACTTAAAAAACAAAAAATTGAAAAACCCAAATTTGTTTAAAAATAGGGATTATACTATGTTACATAAAGGTGACCAATAGAAAAACTGAAATTAGAATTTTGTTATCAGCAGGGGAAGGGAAAGGAGAAATTAGTATAAGTTAAATTCTCTATTTTTCATTGCAAGGAACAAATAATATTAAGTTAATATTTTTTAAAAAATTAGTAGTATAGTATATTCTTTATATTTTTAACTAAAATAAATAAAAACAGAAATAGTTCAAATGTTTGTACCTGGAGTGCAATTTGTGTACCTCAGCAGCTGGAGAAGGGAACTCTTATATTTTATATCTTATCTTCCTGTACCACTTGAAATAATACATGTGTATGCATTGCTTATGGTTTATTACAAAATAAATTTCAAAATTATATTAATACAAATATGCTGAATATAAAAAAATCTCAATTTAATAAATTTGCCCCAGATCTCATAATCTTATCATTATCTTTCATATTATCATATTACCTCAAGGTACCTTTATAGTATGTGAAGGTGCTACAGGTGTCCAAATAATTTCATATACAAGTCATCAGAAATGTACTGTAATAATAAAAATGTAATAAATGTTAATATTTAAAGTTAACAATATTATTCAGATTTGTTATTATACTTAATTATGTTTAATAGACATTTAAATTTCACTTATAATTTCGTCATAGTAAAAATATCTTCAAAGAGATAATTTCCTCTTTTTATATTAAGATAGCAACATAAACAAACTGGGATATTCAGTGATGACCAATAAGCCTGTAAGTAGTCAACAGCCTTTTCATCTTCAGCCAAACCACATCAGTGAGCCTATGACAGCTAGTCCTGGCGGAACCTATGCTAAAACTTTTTGTAGAAAAACATCACAAATGCTTTGGGATCTGAACAGAATTTGACAGGGGGAAGACTTAAAGAATAGTTATCGAAAAAAGAATGTACTCCATGGGAGCAAGTTTTTAATAGCTTTTGATCCATTGCAAGAACCCCAAAGTGCCAGTATGTGAATGCATAATTATGTAGAAGAAAATTCATTACAAAGTGAATTTTGGTTCAACTTGACAAGCAAAAAATTCTCCCATGGCTGATTTTGAGAAAATTATTATACCTTCCTTTCATCAAGATGTTGCCAATTCTGCATTTCTGTCAATAGCATTTAACATATTTTTTAGGTTGTCTGATTTCTACCTCACTAAAGTAATGGAGACCTTTATTTAAATCACATCCCTGCCCTAACTTGCATAACACATACACATAAAATCTCTCCATATCTAAGAGAATCACTCTGCATCCCCACTATGGTAGCTGCTGAAATGTACCACTCACATCTGCTGTAGTCAGCATGGTGACCAATGGCCCTAGCTGTCATTCCTGTGCATTTACAGTTGTGATAGTGCTCAACCTATGCTTCTCCCAAGCTGATCTCAGCCAGTGTCTGAGCATGGTGGAGGTGCCATGCTCCTGCCAGCCTGGTCCTGCAGGACATGAGACTCTCCAGTGTGTGACTGTAGCTCAAGGAGTCCCCATCAGCCTTGTCAAAGCTTTCTGAGAACTATCCTGCTATCTGAGACTCTTCCTACCCAATTCTCCTTCCCCCTCTCTTTTCACAGGTACATACCTGTAACTTGGTCTGAAGAGTTTTTTTGCTGACTCCTCTTTCCTACTCTTTATTCTTTTTGTGCATTCCCCTGTAGTCATCTGCCCCCCTCCCCCCTCCAAAAAAACCCTTGGTAACTCTAATCCCATCATAGCACCTGCTTGGAGGATGTGAACCAACACATACACTCTGAAGAAATGGTGAGCATGGCACTTCTCTAGCAGGGTGTCCAAACTTTTGGCATCTCTGGGCCACACTGGAAGAAGAGCTGTCTTGGACCACACACTAAACACACAAACTCTAACAAAAACTGGTGAGCAAATAAAAGGTTTTAAGTAAATTTATAATTCTGTGTTGGACCACATTCATAGCCATCCTGGGCTGCATGCAGCCCACAGGCCATGGTTTAGACATCCCTGAAAGAATACCTGGGTCACTCTGTCTTCACAGAGAAAGAATCATACCTGACTTTTATGCAGATTAGGAATAGGTTTAGCTGAGCTGCCAAGCTTCCTGGGGAATATCTTTTATATCTCAGATATAGATTCTCTTTCTCAGTCTCTAGCCATAATCTCTAACCTGCTTTCCCTCTTTTTAGTTATTCTGTCCCTCTACTCTAGCTGTTATTAATGTTCTAAAGTAGCTCTCTGTTCTTGTCACTCCTTTGTACTTAAAGGCTTTGGTGATTCCCCCAAATCTAGTAGTCAAAGCCCAAACTTCTTAGCCCTTAGGCCCTCCACAACCTAAAAAGTCAACTTACCTCTCAAGTCTCAACTAGAAGAAAACTCTCTTTTTCCAAGGCCAGAGACAAGAAGCAAAGGATTAGCGATGATAGAAACCAAGTTGAGGTTTAGGAAGGAAAGTTGGGAGATTTATACAGGGTGGGGCAAAAATAGGTTTACAGTTGTTTGTATGGAAAACAATATAATAATAAATAATAATAATAAATAGACTCTATTCATGTAGTCTCAACTGTAAACCTACTTTTTCCCCACCCTGTATTAGATGGCTTTATGAGATAAGTCTTGTGACAACCAAAGTGAAAATTCAAAATGAATTAAAAATTTTATGGAGTAGCACTCAAGGCCCCTTTGACTTACATGACATTCTCTAGTAAATTGTTACTTTATTCTAAATAAGTGTATTTCACACAGTAAATACTCCCAAGTATTTGTTTAGTGAATAAAGCAAGCAAAGCTCTAGAGAAGCAGCAGAGGCGAGTGGTTGAAAACATGGACGTGAGCCAGAATCTGAACACCATCTCTTGGAGCTCTGTGCCTTATCAGGAAAGTGAGGATAATACGGCACTTCCCTTATAAGGTTATTGTAATGCTTTACAGTTAAATACGTGTATGTAATTCACTTAAATTATGCCAGCCATGGCAAGTGCTGTCTCCATTTACTATCTTCTTTATCAGTATTATTACAGTAAATATACAGCTAATAAAAAAAAGTGAACAAGGGGACAAATTTCCAGTTCCATAATGAAGATCTAATGTACTGTGTGGTGATTATAGTTAATAATACTGTATTAAATACAGATATTCCTCCACTTATGACGGGGTTACATCCTGATAAATTCACTCTAAGTTGAAAATGCCTTTAATATACCTAGCCTATTGAACATCACAGCTTTGTCTGGCCTACCTTAAACATGCTCAGATGTTACTAATATTAGCCTGCAGTTGGGCAAAATCATCTAACACAATGAGTACACTGTAGAGTGTAGCTTATTTACCCTCGTGATGACATGGCTGATAGAAGCTACAGCTCACTGCCTCTGTCCAGCATCACGGGGGAGCATCATACCACATATTTTTAGCCCAAGTAAAGATCAAAATTCAAAATTTGAAGTATAATTTTTACTGAATGCATACCACTTTGCACCATAATAAAGTTGAAAAATCAGCTCATTAAGTCAGCTCATTGTAGGTGGGGGATCATCTGCACTTAAAAGTTGCTAAGAGAGTAGATCTTACATGTTCTCAAAAAACAAATGGTAATTATCTGATGTGATGGAGGTGTTAGTTAGCCCTATGATGGTAATCATTTTGTAATATATAAGTATATCAAATCAAAACTTAAAATTTAAACTTATACAATGGTACAGGTCAATTATATCTCAATAAAACAGGGGGAAAATTTGACCAGAAATATGGTATAGTAGATAAGGCACCAGCTACAGACAGAAGAGTTCAATTTGAGTTCCAGATGTCATTTAAGATCTGTGACTTGGCATGTCATTTAATGTTTTGCAACTTCATTGGTACCTGTCTCTCACTACACTGCTGAAGTGAGGGTTAAAGGAGACTTGTGTGAAAGTACTTTACACACCACAAAGGACAACATACACAAGTTGTCAGTCAGAAAAAAATATGCATGTACGGGTTTGTTTGGTTCATGTACTAAAGCCCTAACCTGTGGAAATCCTGAGGATCAGGGTGTTAAATTTATACATCTGAAATAAACATTAGACAATCTCTGTGCAAAAAACGTGGTGCTTCATGATTTGAGGATGGGATGGAAGCCTGCTCCTGTTAGAGAAGATGGTGGAGGTGAATAATGAGTCACTGAGTTTGAGGCCTTTCAGTGGAGGAGGGAAGAAAAGGGTTTCTAAGGAGCTAGAACATGAAAAAACCCGTATTTGAATGTCATGGTAAAAGTAACAGCACAGAGGTGTGTATTCATAAAATCAGCTTCCTCTTTCTCTTAAACCTATCTCTCCATAACCAGGCAGCCTGCTGCTACATCAGGAATTTACTGCTGTGAGCAACTATGAATACGGCATAATGGCAGCACTGCCTGAGAACAGCATTGGACAGTGCAGTGTGTGCAGTTACAGGCCAGAGAGAATGTTTTTTACTTCCTACACACACCACGGGACGTATACACTATGATCTGATACAGTGCAAAGGTACTTCAACCATTATTACTATTAAAAACAAACAATCAACTCCACAGATCAACAACTCTTTTAAAACATGTTTTCTAACCTATGTTTCCTCTCAGATGTATGGTTATTGTCCACCTGGAAAGGGCCCAGAGTGATAGCCAGAAATCTGCCACCACCACCCCTTCTGCTGTTGCTGCCATCATATTTAATTGTTTGCTCAACTTGAAGCCAAACTCATATGCAGTATATTTAGATGGTTAAAAAAGCATAGCATTCTACTGTATTCACAGTAGAATGATTATTTTCAACACCACAATTCTTGGGAATTAGTCTGGAATAAATAAGGTAAAGAGAAAAGAAGCAACATAAATTTGTTCCAGTGACAAGGAAAACAATATCAAAATGGCAATCTGGATATTTGCCGTGAATATACAGTGTTTTCTGGTGGGCTCTCTGGCAAATGCAATCCCCGTCTCTTTTGCCAAGTCTGGATTTATTTTAAAGTGGGTGAGAAAGCAAGTAAGAAACTAATAGTAAGAAACTGAAAAGTACCTTTATAATTTCAAAAGATCAATGCACAATCTTATATAGCGTTAAAGGTAAAGATGTAGAACTGATATATATGTTGATTTTCTGAACCTCTGAGAAGTCTTTTTTCTCCACAATGGCAAACTTTCTAAGTTGAAAAACATATATAATTAATATATACTCAGGTTCTCTTTCCTGAGGTCTTAGCAACTGCATTATTTCCTCAAATGCCTTGAATAGAATCACAAAATCACAAAGTCGTGGCTGAATACTTTTGCCAGCTAACTCTACCTTAAAATTTTCAATCTGTGTTTTTAGTATCATTTAACAAATACTAACTCTATCACCCAAATGTCAAAGAATTTCTGAACCATGGAGCATAGAACAGACTTTGTTGCTGAAGAGGTTATGGCTTGAAATGGATCAATTAATTAAAAATAAAGACCAGTGTTTTGTGCTTTTAATCTGAGCCAAACTTTACATAATAATACTAACAGGTATTTTAAAATCTACAGCTTAATTAACCTGATTTTTGTCCAAATTTGGAAAATGAAGAGAATGAATATGCATACAGATAATTTTTTACTTAAGATTTTTCCAGAATATATATGGTATGTACATTACTATTAATCAAACACCACATTTAGAGAAAGCCTGCCTTGTGCTCATCTGTCAGGAGCTGACTTTTTCTCTGAATTCCTCATATGTTTGTTAATTAATTCAACAAATATTACTCAGAACCTGTTATATGTCCAAGGGTTGTTAGAGGTACAGAAGACGTAGAATAAGGTAGGCTCAGGGTTATTCTCATAGAGTTCGCAGTCTACCCTGAGAGTTAGGGTTAAGAGACAATAAAACACAGAAACTAAGGTCTCAAATAGTGATAATTCAATTCAGAAAGTACAGCATTTGTCTTTCTCTGATCTCACCTATATGTGGAATATAATGAACAAAATAAACTGATGAACAAAAATAGAAATAGAGGCAAGGACACATGGAACAGATTCACAGCTGTCAGAGGGGAGGGGAAACTGGATGAAAGTAGGTGAAGGGGTTGGCCAAAGAACATATATGCATGACACATAGACACAGACAACAGTGTGGTGATGGCCCAAGGGAAGGGTGGGTGGAGGCTGGGCAGAGGTGGGCAAAAGGAGGAAAAATGGGGACATTTGTAATAATGTCAACAATAAAAATAAAGTTAAAAAAAGAATGCACAGTACAGTAGAATGCTAGGGTGACTTGCAGGGTAACTTTAGATGGGTGATAAGGAAAAGCCTATCCGAGCAGGGAGCATGTGCCCCAAATGGACAAGATGGCACCAACCATGTGAAGAGCTAAGGGAAATGATATTACAAAGATCATAATGGGAAAGAGCTTGAAGAATCCAAAGAACAGGAAGAAGGCAATGAACTTAGAACATCCTGAAATGAAGGGGAATATTTTGAGATGAGGCCTGATAATGAGCAAAGGATATAAGAGGGCAATTGTAACACTCATTCTAAAAGTTTAAGGTTCTGGAGTTTCATTTTCAAATAACTATGTTGTCAAAAATTCAATGCACTATTTTTTTTAAAAAAATCATTATTTTCAGATAAGGCCAAACAAGGGAGTCTTTTAGAAGAAACACCAAAAACAATTTCCTTACCAGTTCAATATTGATCAAGTCTCATAAATAATGTTCTGAAAATAAATGGGAATGAGCTAAAAGAGATAAATACTCTCAGGTGTCTTCCATCCTTTTAAAGTATGTTCATCAGTTATGTTCATTGTAGCATGTGGTGTATAGTAGTTTGGAGTAGAATGCTTTGTGTACCATTCTTCAAAAATCTAAGGCTCTTATTAATATGAGATTCTAGCTGTTTCTATTAAAAATTCATGATCCTCTTCCCAGAGAACTGTTTTGACCTGTTACTTCTGGCTAAATATGCACAAGTCCTTTTCTTCTACTCAGTCTTGGGCATAACATTGCATATTTTAGGGAAATAGACTTTAATAGCTATTAACCTAATTGAAGTGTATCTAAAGTTGTTAAACAAAAATAACAGTATGCAATTTTGGCAAAAACACAAATTCACTCAAAAGATAGTATTATTCAGGGCAAATGCAATAAGTTTTGAAGGATGTGCTCCCCCTAAAGTACCATTTAGTGGATTGGAAGCAGCAGTTTACAGCTGAAGAAAACTTAGTAAAATACTCCATAATGTAGTTAACATATATAAACCCCAAACTTTGCAAATAGCAGGAAACAAATGACTTACCTTTCCTAGTTTGGTTCCAGATAGACATTTAACATTGTGTAAATACGTAACCATAGGTTCAACACAAGACCTGGCCTCTCTTCCACCAGTTCTACCTCCCACCTCTCTACACAACTTTGGGACAGGACAGGAGCACCCCTGGGGCACTATGCATGAATAGGGTGCATTCTGGACTGCTGCCTGCCAGGTGGTAAGCTTGTTGTGAGAAGGCTCTGCCCTTGAAGGGAAGCTTCTGGATTGTTCAGTTTTGTACATGGTAAGTGAGTGAACTTCATTTGGGGGTGAAATATTAGAAATACCACTGTAACTGCACATTTAAGCTATAGTTGTTTTTGGCAATAAAGCTGCCCTTTTTTCCCTCCTAAAAGCATCCTTCTGGGAAATACTGGAATTTCTTTTTCCCTCTTAAGATATTTTCTTACGGGCACCCAGATTTCTCAAGGATAACTTGACAATTGTACTGTATCATTGTCACTACTGTCTTTCAGGAAAAATGATACTTAATATATTTTTCAATAAACAGAAATACATTCTACATCACAAAGATCATATAGACTTTTCATATGTAACTATAAGCAAACTTATTATACTTGAGTAACAAAAGGTGTCTCATGCACATGTATTTTATGTGAAAATGTGATTACTTAATAGAGAAATCCGATTTATAAAATTTATACCTTGCACACTTTTCACTGAAAACTTTAAACATATTTTTAAAACCATATTAATTAATCCAGAATATAAAGAAAATGTTTATGCTTTTGTGCAACGTAAATTACATGGTTAGGTTCCTAGGCTGAAATCGAATTTTTCATCAGGTTGCCCTGGAGTGTGTGTGTGCTCGTGTGTGTAAAGTAAGGTGCCACTGATGCTATAGCGAGATAGAGCAACAATAACTGGCTGAAAAGCAAAACATTCAATCACGACAGTTTTACTTGTATGTTTCCCCTGATTAGACTAGTTGATTTGGCTTGACATTTTGTATGCATTCATTAAATTACTGTTCACTGTTGTAAACAAAGGCATAGTATTATAATAGCATTCAAATCAATAACTTTAGCTATTTACAATACTGAGCTATTATATACACAGTCAAAATATTTAAAATTCAAACTAAAATCAACTAATTTCATTTCAGAAAAATTATATCGCCTTATACAAATGCTTTATGTAAAAACAGCAATTAGAAAGTATATGTTATATAATTTCAGATCTTTATACCTATATACACACACACATATCCTACATATAAAGGGTTATTTATATATATATGCATACATATATATATGTGTATATATATTTATTTTCCCTCCAACCAGTTCTGTCAAACTCTCAGTCCTACCTGTTTTTGAGTAGTACACTGAAGGTCATCTTATCTAGTCCCAGATAATTTGGCAGCAAGTTTGACCAATTCCAGTTCCATTTTGTGATGGCTGACTGTTGATAAATGAGAAGACGCTATTGTTAGTTATTAATCAGAGTTAATATGATCAGTAAATTAAAGCTCCAGCTGTGATAGACTAACTAAGAAGGAGGGGGGTCCAGAACAAGGACTTAGACAGATAACATCAATCATGTCCACAGAAGAAGGTTTTTATTCCAATAAGACAGCAATTAATTTATAAATCCATTTGGGGATGTAGTCATTATTTATAAAAATATAAATCAATTTCTTGAGTCGTTATTCTTCCAAGTCCTAATGGCATTTGCCCAACAAGTTTCTCTGAGAGGGTGACTCTTTGAAAAGTGAAGCAAAATAATTGGTAACTTTTTCATATATTAGTTTATAGTCTTTTTTAGTACCCAGAAGTTTGATCAAGAAAACAAACTTGGAAGTGCTACAACTCAAATTATAACACCGCTTAATTAGAGTGTGATATTAATATTATCTTTTTGGTTAAGAATGCTTTAAAGGGGAAATTACCAGGGCTTCTAAGTGGAAATAATGTGATTCTTTTTTTTTAATTTAATAGATAATTTCACAACAGAGTAAGGAGAAAAATTACTGTGAAAGATAATGTCATATTTCAGAACTGAATAAAACATGCCATTTATTTAAATGAAGTGAGGATAATTGAACAGCTACAATGATTTTTTATGGTTTGGAGCAATCTAATGTACAACTCAGGAAAGCAGCCAATAAGCTCAAACTTATAAAATATATTTGGTTTTAAAGGATTATAGATGCTTATGCTCCTTAAACTAAATAGTTTTGATAATAAGAGTACAGGCTGATGTTTAAAATCCAACAAGAACCATGCCCTGTCACCTGCTGATTAATGGAGCACTGCGATCCTGTCATAGAGCAGAAGAATTCTGCCCCGGGTTGTCAGCATTTGAAGGTCTTATTCTGCACAGTATTGATGAGTGTGGACTGTGGCTGTAACAGGCATGGCAAAAATATTATCTGCATCCCGAATTAGGCCATTGTTTTAATTCTTATTTTCATCAGAGCTCTAGGTCAAGCAATCCTTCTCCTCTGCCCTGTTAGTTCAAATAGTCTGTCAAGAAGCTTCTCAGAAAAGCCACCAAAGGAATGAATTTTAAAGCAAAAACAACTTTAGATTTCAAATACTTTGGCATAATAAAGTTGATGTTTTTAATATAATTACTGAAACATTCAACTTAAACAATGGCATAATCTGACATTTAAAAATGTGTGATGTTTATCACATTGACTTTATTTCAAACATCCTGATTTTAAGATCATTAGCAGATTTAATTTAAATTTAGGAATGTGTTTAGAGTTATACATATATTTTTAAAAAAAGCTACTTTACTTCACATAACCTAAAATAGGAGCTCAGTGCTCTGTTTATAATTAATTTTAAAATATTTTATAATTTGTCTGATAAATTAGATAAAGATTCCAAGGTGTTTTGTGAGTGTGGGTATTATGGGATGGGGTGGAGGGCAGCAAGGGAGGGAAAGACTGTCACAAAACGCCTGGGTTTTCAGTCCTTCTGTAGACACAGCCAGACAGATCCCTCTGCCCATGGTGAACCAACCTGGTCAAAAGCTAAATTTTACACACCAAACATGAATCAGTTTGACAAACAGGAAAAAGGTGAAATAACTTTTCAAAGTCAATGTGTACAGACCATGCAAATAAATACAAGGCCTTTTGCTTCCCACTAAAAAGGTTTATGAGTAAATATTCAAGCATAGACCATTTTTTTTGTTACTAGTGTAAAGAAACCACACATTTAAATTAAATTTACCATTACATACCTGGTCTAGCATGTTTTTACTAAATGCCTTGTACACATGGAAAGGGTTAAAAGCAGAAGACTGATGATCTTCCACACTCCTCAAGGTTGTTTTTAAAGGTCGGATGGGTAATGGCTTTTCCTCTGAACCATTCATAGAAAACAGCTGTTCTTTTAAATACTCCTTGAAGGGGAAAAAATTACAAGTCATTTTGGTGGAAAGCATATATTCTCTGTAAAAATAAACTGATCAATACCCAAATCTACTCTTTCAGCACATTTGCCAGATTACACTGTATTACTTACAGTGTAAGTGAGGATAGAATACATTTGCCTCAGGATAGAATACATTTTCAGGAAAAACATAGCTGAGTACCAATCAACTTTGCAATAAACCCATCAAAAAACAGGTTCACCTAATATATAGGATAGATTAGAAAACATTTAACAAATTTTTACACCAGGAATGTATGATTGATACATCAAAATCTTTTTAATAGGCATTGTCTTGTCATTCATTGGTTTATGTGTTAACATATCTGGTTACCAAACTTAACTCAGGGGCATAATTACAGTACAAGATAGTTTATTCATTTATTAAGCGTAGTTGTGACCTACTCCATGCTTAGCAGAGTGCTAAGTATTCTGAAATTTCACTACAAACAGCCTCACTCTATGTAGAATTAATTATAATACAAGTGCCTAAACTCTATTTCCATGCTGTAGCCTGAAAAATATCAAGGTACAAAAGAAGATCAGAGTATGTAATTCTAGTCCCCCAACTGCCAGTACAAGCTTGAGTTAAAAAAGGCAATCTACTGCATTACTTCTCATTTTTCCATCCCTAAATAAAGAAGGTGAACAATCCTAATCTATTTTATAGATCTCTTTTTTGCAAAACAACAAATAAAAATGACTAAAAATTTCTAATAAACTATCAAATGTTTCCTATTAATAAGCAAGTCATGCAGTAAGTAAATGTCCTAATTTTTAGTATGTCACAATATAATTTTTTTTGCAAATTAGGATGAAGACTAGGTTCAGAATTTTAGAACTGAGAAGGGCTTTAGAAGTTTTCTAGAAAACCCTTATTACTCTAAGTCTGATGAACAGATCAGCCTCATCAGCCTTAGCTGGGAGCTTGTTAGAAAAGGAGAATGAATCTCAGGCCCCACCAAATCAGAATCTGAGTATTAACACTTCCCGGAAGACTGGGAGGCACATGAAAGTCTGAGAAACTCTAGTTCATGACACATTCAATAGGTGGCTCCGAAGGGTCAGGGGACAAGCCTGAGGTCACTCAGGGATGAGTGGTAGAGTTGGGGGCAAGAAGCCACATCTCTGGTCTCAGTCCAGGGTGCTTTTTTCCTATTTCTGTATATCACCATGAATAGAGAATGCCCACTGCATTGTGAAATGCAAATTTGAGATCCTAAAGTCCTTACAGTAAAAAAAAAAAAATGCCACTTAAGTGAACAATGATAGTAATTCCTTAACCCTGTTCATTGTGGATCACATCTTTTAAAAAATAGATTCTATGCTATATGATAGACACATGGATTCTTACTAAAATTATTAGGTATCAGTAAAGCCATCAGAAGATAATTTTATGCCCAGATTTGTATTTCTGAGCAGGAGCAAATTTTTCTCCATTATGATTTCTGAAAATAAAATTTTAAAAAGAAATAAAATGCCCCCTTCCATTAGAAAAACTCCTTTGTTTTGGCTAATAATCTTTCTCACTGATTTCCTCTCACATGATTATATTTTGGGGGTTTTTTTGTTTGTTTCCACAATTCAAAAAAAAGTGCTCTATTGCCAGTTGTAAATATAATGGTGTTTTCTCCTTTGTTAATTTCTCTGACCTCTCTGCTATATTGGCACTTGTTACTATTTCTTAGAAGTCTCAGATTTTCTGTGACATTACCTTAACCAGATGTATTGCCAATTGGGAATATCCTTTAGAAGAAATATTCTTTGAACATTCATTCTTGAACACCTTCCCTGTGAAGTTAAGTCAAAGCTTATTTATCTACCAGTCATTTCTCTACTTCTCTTCACTGAAAAGCTCCACCAGCCTCATCACCGGAACTACCACACTCACGGAAGGCCACCGGATGCATATACCCATGGCCTCCCTCACCTGTGCCGATGGCCAGAACTTCCATGCTCATAACATTTTAAAACTCAGTTTCTCCCATAACTTCTCTGTCTCTCAATGGCACACACATTGTTCTCTTCACCTGGGCCTGTACCTGAAGATGCTTCTATATTTGTTTCACATATTTTGATATTTAGCAGCACAATTGAAAGTGCTGAAGACTCATAGTGCTGCTCATCAAATGAACGACCATTCAGTGCAAATTCACCTACAATATAAGGCTACCTCACAGTACAAAAGCAGCCATAAATATTATACTAATCACTTAGTCACCCTTGTGTTGCTATTTAGGTTTAATGTTTGCATTGCTTTAGTAATCACAAGGCAATGTTCTCATAACTTTCTTTGGTTCTAGCCTCACATTACACATCTTACCTTGCAGCACGATGACTCACTGAGCACTAGTACTTAGTTCAACATCCCATCTGACAGACGTTGCCGTAACAAATGCCAAACAAGTAGGTATATACCAAACAAATATACCAAAGAAGTAGGAAGATTGAGTTGTAACAAAAGAAACATCATAACTTTGAACTTAATTGATCAAAATGTGGTGGTGGCCTAGTAAAGAATCTTACATACATGACATCTCAAAGCACACCTGTTCAGAACAACTGCCTGAGAGTTCCACGAGCTCAAGAGAAAACAGCCTTTGAGTTACCTGAATATCCAACTTAATTTTTGTTGATTCCACTGTGATTACTGATCTTTCTTGTGATATGGGCCTTTCAAAAAGAGGACTGGCTAGCCTATCAGTTTGGCAATCTATACCAGCCATTGCTGACCTCAGATCTAGTGTAATGCCATTTTACTAGGGATCTGAGTGAATCCCACTGCAACATCTGTTCCTCAGTAATTACCAGTGATTTGGGCCAATTTGGGTGGCCAGGTGGATGTGCCAATAAATAACATGACTTAGAAATGGAGGTTTTTCAGTTAGCCAAGGCTGGGAGTTAGAGTTCCCAAGTTCCTCAAATAGAAATCCAAAACAAGGTGTGAGGGATCATTAGCAAGAGCGAATAGACTGTTTTACTCTGTAAAAATTCCATACTCTAGTCCCCTAGAGACAGGACCATTTTCATAGCTACAAATTCCTTAGTTCCTTCCCCAGTGATCATGGAATACACTATTATATCACCTGGTTATTGACTGGTTGATTAGCTGTTGGAAAGCCAGGAAACAAGATTTACTTGAAGTAACTTTCAATAGATAATAGTGGGAAGAACACTTATATAACTCAGTTGTAAAATGCTATGACAATTTAATTTATTCCTTAGAAATGTATTAAGGCCTACCTCATTGAGATAGACACTGGATCTTCACATCATTCATATAATTCAATTTTTACTATTCCCAAAACTACACTCTGTTTGCAAATATAAACACAATTCTATTCATATTAGATGTTGCATTCTAATTCATATATGTATGATCAAATTAAAAACCTGGTTAAGTGAGCAAGCTTGTATTGTTTTAAGTAAATAACTGTGATACTGCTCTTCACATTTTTGCTAAAACTGCCTGAGACATGCAAGGGCAGACGCTTAACCCAGCTGAGAGGTGGACAAGCATGACATGGGTCCTAGCAGTGTCTGCGCATTAATGCATTGTCTGGGGTTAAGCTAATTGCTCCTGAATATGGCTCAATATTCTTTTGATGTTTTCTCATTAGGTAAGAAATCTCCAACCTCACCAACTCAAATATGCTGTCTATAGGAGAAGAGCTACATCTGTCCAGAAAATTCTTCATTTTGTAAACACCGAATTTTAACATTAGCTTAACAGTCACAAACACACAATTCCCAAACTACACCTCTAGTCTATACGATTCAGAAGTGAACTGAGTTTATGAGCTGCGTTATTGTTTAAACCATATAAATAAAACCTACACTGTTTCGGTGAAGCTTCTGCTGTACAAATGCAGAAGAGCCGAGTCTGAATAGATTCTATTAATAATACAATATTGAGTTTGGTATTGACTTTAAGAAGTATTATCACCTCCTTGACTAACCCTTAGCTGCCAGCAGACGCTGCCTCAGGCCAGTACACACCTAATTGCTCGGTAAAAAGGCCGTTTCCCTACCTCATTGAGCCGCATGATGTGATAAATTTGCCTCAGGTACTCGCTGCCACCTGGTTTGTGGCAGATATCCAGGACCATCATGTTTATTTTCTGCTCAGTCAGTTCAAGAGCAATACCTCCTTCTTCTAGGGCTGTGCTTTTCTCTATTGTCATAAACACACTAAATACAAAGAAAGCATAGATGTATCAGTGATGAAGAATCGTAAAGACAGAAAATAATCAGAGATTGAGTGAGAATCCGTGCAAGTCTTGTATTCAAAGCACCCACAGAGACTTTGCTAGAATAGGTAAGCCTTCCCAAAATGTTGCTGCGCATTGAAACAGTGACTTAGAACGAAGCATCTGAAAGCATTTTTAAAAAATGGAATCATTTCTTTTAAAACATTTCTTTATTGCATTTTTACTCCAATATATAAAACATTTTCCCATTACTGCAATTATTGAAATTGCCACAATCATGGGATGAAAACAAAACATTTCTTTTTAAGAACGTGTAAGAAATAATTTGTATTTCCTCTTTGAGGATAAAAAGTATCTTTGATGCCAGAAATAGCTTTGGTATTCTGTCTTTTGTAGATTCCTCTTTACACCTGTCTTAGAACACATTAAGGACTAATTAAAGTGTCAAGAGGGGGAGCCCATTATGCTAAATATAGGCTGGGTGCTTCCTGGTAGTGTGCTTACCACTGGGTATTTTAAATTGGCCTTTTGACACTTGTTGCCTTTCAAAAGTATATGCCCCCTCACCTGTTTCTTCTTGGTAACAGATACTTAGTACAAGTCACTACCCTGATTATTCTTCCAGGAAAAGGGTCTATTATCACTACCCCAGGAATGTGCAAGTTATGTTAGGGAAATATTTCTTCTATCATAAGAACTTATATGCTTATTATGGACTTTAAACATTATTTACATAGTAATAATGGATGGCATATTTTTTTAAAGTTCCCAAACTAAAAGGGCAAATTAAATCATGACATTCAACTTAAATCAGATATATTCCATACTAAATTTTTTATTGCAAATGTTATTTAGATCATGTTAGGCTTTGCAATCTAAATATTCTTAAGAAAACACATGGTTTTCCACTGTTTCCCAGACTAAATGAAATTTACTGGGGTGTAATCAGCTATATACTGCAGTTCATTACTGAGATTTTGCCATGATTATAAAATTAGTTCTGCTAAGAGTCAGTGCCGCTGACCTGAAGACTGAACCAAATGATACCCAGCTGCTGGACATTAACTTTTATATTGCTTCCACATGTAGCTTCAAAACATCCTTCTTTAAATAAAAACTTTATGATCATATAAGCCTTGCTAAAAAATAAAGCAAATCCTACTCTGAGATTTTCATTAGCTAGAGTAAATATCTTGAAGCAGCATACAGGTTGCAAGCAAAATTTCTCATCAGGTTTTGTAGAAGCTGACATTGAAAAAGTTGAGGTCCTTTGACAAAGGAGTGCCTCAGTGTCAGCCCCTGAATTGTATCCTTTCCTGTCCATCACTGTGCAGGTGAAGCAAATGATTGGATTCAGTCAATGCTATGATTAATGAGTTCCTCTCTGGATTTGGGACTGCATATCAATCATGTCATTAGGGAGAATGTGCCCTGAAAGAGGCAGACCTTAGCCAAGGAATAACTGCATTAATCTTAATCTGTATATGCACCCAGCCAGCCAAGTCAGGGTCACCATGATGAAAAACAATAATCTTCAGCTCGACAAATTACTTTGCAAAGACAGACATTTCTTTACTTTTTGGGCTGTGTGTTCTCCAGAATCTAAGTTGACTGTTTACAGCTTGAGTGTTACTACAAAGTGAAGGTTATTTTAATGAATAGTAATGCTTTCAGGCAGTATGCAAGATGAGCAATGCTTACAGCTGCCACTTTCCACTGCAGTTATTTGCACGATTTCCATAAAATCAACATTAAATCTGGGTGCAAGTGAAAGAAATTGAGTTAATAATGATATTGTGTAGTTCCAAGATAATCTTCATGGAAAATTAAGATTTAATCTATCTTAACAGAAGAACTACTTAGTTTAATTCCCATACTTTAAAAAAATAATAAAGCTAAGGCAACTTTCCCCCTATATACAGTATCATTGTTTAAAATACATTTTCCTCATAGTATAGATGATATAAATGCTTGTCAATTTATGAGAAATATGTAGAGGTAGAAGTTTACTTGTATACGCGATACACAACTTAGAAATCAAAGTCAAGAAGAAACATTTCTATAACATTCAAATCCTGTAAGAAATTACCTAAAGTGAACTAATAAGTCAAATTGAACTCTTTTTCAAATAAATGTGATAGCTTTAAAATCTGCATTTTTATATTGATGTCATTTGAGAAATAGAGAAAGACATAGCATTGTGCTAATTACATAATCACATAATACATACTGAGAATCTCTGAGGGCTATCAGACATTTGTAAAAGTCAGCAGTTCACTGTTTTGGATGCCTGCTGCAACAGATTTCGGATCAGCCAAAGGCTGGCTAAACTCCCCACATAGGAGATACCATGTGTGTTGGTGCTGTTTGTAAGATACTTACAGGAAACTTTTAAGGAAACCATTTTACTTATGGATTCCTCTTATATGTAGCCTCAGGTGTCTGACTGAGACATACTTGAAACTGATCTTATTGCTAGAAGGGCTCCTAAATCAGCAGGATCACAAACAACTTTGTAACGATAATCAGATCCACTGTTTTTACTCATCTTTATTCTCTCCCTTTCACAGTGAAAGCCATGGATAATGACATCTGGCCTTAATCTTTAAATCACTGGATTAAAGACTGTAAATTAGTATGAATGCAAATTTAAAGATTAAGAAGGTCATTCTCAATGTTACTAAGGCTTTACCTGACTGTTAGTGTTATCTTTACCCACATGACATCCTGGAAGTAAATTTCTAGAATCAGTATGACAAGACCAGGAAAAGCATGATTACTGACATTTCCCCATTTGGATTAATATAATGTTTTACAGATTAATATAAACCACTAAAGAGTAGTCATTATATTAACCAGCAAATTCAATGTATTTTAAGAGTTTATAAATAAATGCTTACTAGTTTTAAGTTTAATGTGAAGAACTTTAATTTCTCAAAATGACTCTACCAGGTTGGAATCATCCCAGAAAATGAGGCTTTGAGAGTCTCTATTACTTGCACAGGATGGCCCACTTACAAGGGACTTATATTTGTCCCTCTGATACCAAAGCCTGCGCTCTTTATCACTACCTTGTACTAGGACAATTAACAACTTGTAGTCATTTCAAAAAGAAAGTTATAATAGGTCCTGCTGGCGACATGAGCGTATATTAAAAGAAAGGGGACAGTGTGTGTGAGTGATGTAAAAAAGGAGGGGGGCACTGGCTTAGTGATCTGCAGACCATATGAACCATAATTCCTTTATCTGTATCATGCAATTTTATACCCAAGACTAATTTTAACAAAGGAGGACTCTATGTACATATTTAAACTCATCAGGGACCCTTAAAAATCTCTGCAATACCACAAATCATTTAGCTCTCAGTGACAAACCTATGAGAAGGCTGACATTTTCATACAGAAACAGCTGGGCGTGTTTATAGCTCAAGTGTGATATGCCCCAGTTGCCCTCTGGGATTCTTACATTACCAGATGAAAAATGTGTACCTTTTTGACAATCAGGTACACAGAAAGCAATAAAAAGCCTTTTATATCCATTAATTCCTTCTTAATTTAATCTCCATGCCCAATCCATTTACAAAAAGCTCCAGGCTATCCACTAGATACCTGTTTGCACACTGAAAAGGAGTGAAACCCGATTCTCCTGGGTTTAACCACCACCCTTTTCATCAGAAACCTTATGATGGTGACTAAACAAGTATAATGTTCCCGTGTATCAATGGGTTTCAAATTTTAATAAGACAAGGAACGTCTAACAATCTGGTTTTTAATGCAATGTTTATCTTTTTTGATATTCATCGAAATTCCCACCAAGTTACCAAAATGACCATTGCCACTTATCCGACAATATTTGGTTATTGTTGTTTATTGGGATTTTGTTATTGTGAATGTATTTGATGAAATTTAGTGGAAGAAAAACATTGCTTTACCATTCGGTGCTCAATTTCCTTGCTTTCAGCAATTGGCACTTAATCCAGTTGGGTTTTTGCTGCTCAATGCTCTGAATGACCTTTTGGGCCATTTGATTAGGGGTACTTGTCTGCTCTCCCATGATGCTCTCCAAACACGCACAGATTAAACCCAATGTCTCTTTCCTCATTCTGTCAAGGGAGGCACCTGTTAAAAGTTCCACAGTGTTTCCATCCTCAAATATCCGACATATAATTACAATCAAGTTCCAGACAAGCAGGCTAGCTTTCTTCAAGTCAACAAAGTTTTTTGACATTTTTCTCTCCGACAGAAAAAAGAAGTATTTAATTGGGGGAGGCAAACATGCAATCACTGTAGGTAACTTGCTGATTACAATAGATACTGCCTCAGCAGCAAGCCTTGTGACGCCTGGGGAAGAAAAGAAAGAAAAGGTATGATTAATATTAGCATTTGTGTTGCATCACTGTGTTGTTTGGAGTGTTGTGTGGCGATGTCTAACTTTTGTGGAGAAAATGTTGAGAAGAGCTTGACATATTCCGACAGAACTTGAATGGGGACCCCTGCAGTACTGCCTAAAATTCCCAAATGTCAAACTTATTTTTTCTCCCACAAATAAAGATTAGAAAGTTCAGAATTACTATTTATATATTTTTATGTATTAAGACAGCAGGTTTAAAAGTCTCATATGTTCTCAACTAACAAAAGTAAGGAAATGCCGTTTGACCTCTTTGTGGCCCTTACTTCCATAAGCCATTCTCTTGCTCACTTGGAGTCCATGTCAGCATCATTTGAGCTCTGACCAAGACTGGCTCCTCTTCCTTTAGTTCCTAGCCCAAACATCACCTCCTCACAGAGCCTTCCTTCACCATCCGGTTACAGCAGTCCTTATGTGCCATTTCTTTCCCAGCCCAATTCCCTCCCTATCATTAGACCCCAGTTTGTTGTTCTTATTATAGCACTTTGTATCACCTAATAATTAGCTCATTTGTTCATTATCTGTCGGCCTCTACTACAGTTTAAGCTCCATGAAATCATTGCTTTATCCTCAGCACTTAGTACCTCATGTATAATAGTCATTCAATAAATACTGAATAAATGAGTGAACAAACTTTCATGGTTACCTCTATTACTCTTCTTTGCTTCTCTGTGTCTTATGCTAGTTCCACTCCCCACTAACAACTCTTAAAGATGGGTGTTTGCTAAGAAGTCCATGGCCCACTGACCCACGATCCTACACACTCTCCTTTGTTCGCTGTTATTTCTCTGAAGGATCTACTGATGTTCCCTCTCTATATGAGGGTTTCCCAACTTTGGCATGATTGACATTTTGGGCTGGATAATCCTTCATTGTCAGGAGCTGCCCTGAGCACAGCTGGATATTTTAGCAGGATCTCTGGCCTCTGCTCACTAGAGCCAGCAGCATCCTCCTCAGTTGTGACAACCAAGCACTGCCAAATGTCTCCAAGGGCAAAATCTCTCCTGGTTGAGAAAAATTTTCCAGATGGCTCCAGAATCTTCAGTCTTGGTCTTTCCTTGGGGTAGCAATCCTAAAACTTCAGTTCCCTATTGAGTATTCCATTTCTCTGCCCTGGTCATCATTAACTCAGGGTAACCAGAACCAAATTCATTGTTTCCCCCACAAACTGGCTTGGCCCACTTTGGGCTTCTGAATATCTCAGCCTTCTCACATGGAATGCTGTCTCTTTTAATGGGTCACCCACATCCTTCAACTCTTGCTTCAAAGTCTTCTCCTCCTATGAATTCATTTGAACATGTCTATATGACTATTTTGGTAATGATGTCCATATGTTTCATGTTGTACCATATTTTGTATTATCATATATTATTGTTTATGTTATATTGTTACTTATGTCCTCATGAGTTGCCTTTACAATTAGTCTAAAGGCTCCTTAAGACAATGGAAAAAAATCTCATTGCTTCTTGAGTATCCCACAAAGCCAGGCACTGTATTTTAATTCTCTATGTGCATAAATTAACTTGAACTTTAAGTGAGAAGTCAGTATAACACAGCTTTGAGTTCTTCAGTAAAACATTTACTGTTTTTACTGAACAAAAATAATACAACAATGTGAAAGATTTTTCAAGTTATTTGTGACATCTAAAGAAGTCAACTGCTCTAAAAAAGTACAAAGCTCTTGGAAAACATATGTCTAGTGTGTGACTCCTCAGAATTTCATGACAACTTCTGAATCATTTAAAAAATTAATTAGAGCAGTCTTTTTAAGTTTTTAACTGGGTCTAACATATATTTGAATGATCACATAAAACTGCTCTCTTACATAAAATAATAAATGTGAAAGCACCTAGATAGGTACTTGGTACAAAAAATAGCTTCTCAATAAGTGTTTTCTTTAAATTCAGATAAAAGTGTTTAGATGAGGGTTAAAATATAAATAAAGCAAATAAGAGACTCCTTTGTGACCCTTCTTCTCTGTGTTCTTAAATTATTTTATATGTTCTAGGCTTCTTCATGTGTCCTTATCTCATATTCTTCATTCTACTGTCAGATATTTGAGTTAAAGATTATTTCTTATATTCTGTTTATCCTAGAGAGGGTTTAACTGCAGACACTGAGTAATATTTGACAATCTAAGTAGATTCAGGTAAAGATTACCAATTCTCTTCACACCTGCACTTGTGATAGTTTATGAAATTTGAGCATTCCAGGTATTCAAGTCTCCAACACTTCATTAAAACTTAAGGTGAATTCCAATCAGAACCATTAGGCAGATGACAAATTAATAAATCCATTCTACTAATCTCAGAAGCTCTGAGTCTATGATGATGTTAACAACATAACAGGGAAGAATCTTTTAAGACTGCCACATACTTATTTTTCTGTCTTTATTTAAATAACCTGACTCCTATCTAAGCCATATATATGTAATATATCATAAGGGATATCCCAAGTTCAGAGCTAATGGATGTGAAAAAAAAACTATTACTTAGAATAAATTCAATGTGATATGTATGTTTATGTATTTATCATTTCTCCCTTCCTGTGAGGTAGTCCTGACTATAATATATTTTGTAGATTATAAAATAAGCAAAAGGGAAGTTAACAATGGATGAGTAAAGACAAAAGAATGCCTTAATATTAATTAAATTTTTTGTTTATTAATGGTATAAAATGTCAACAATGATTTATTGAGTAAAAACAATGTGATTTGATATGCTCCATTATTTTTAACACCTGTGCTTAAAAACACTCTATGAAACAGTGATTCAAAGGTCGGGTTCGAAGTCTGATTTGTTTCCATACTTGGTTTCAATAGGTGTCATGGGGGAACAGCCATTACACGAACACACACAGATCCACGTGGAACACGTGTATCAGTAACTGTGCTTGTGAAGTCATGGCACTTACTTTCCAATCTCAGCCACCAAATAAGAAAAGGCTGTTGTTGAAATTTGACTCATAACTATTCATCATTCAAGATGTCAATTAGTTGTTCTTGCACACAAATTGAAAAATGTTTTTTGTATTTTTAAGCAAAATGTTCAAAAATCACTTAAACTCTCATTTGGAATAATTTAATCATGTTAGAAAATTCTATTTCTAAGCTCTTAGGTGTGCAACTGTAATATTTTTATGGGTTTTGATAAAATGGATATTTCTGGTTTTTATAGAACAAACTGCCTGCACAACTCCCAACAGCACTTGATGTGTTTTTGCCACCAGTCTCTTCCTCAACAATCCCCACGCGAACATCGTCATGAACATGCTTTCCTTGCGGGGCTACCTCTGGGTCCTCTCCAGGATCCAGCTTCCCTGACAGCAGTTACTCCTACAGTTTTCCACAAAGTATTCTTTTTCTTTGAAAAGTAATGTACTACTAATAAAATATATTTTCCAGTATATCTTTCATTTAATTGTTGTCAAAGGAACAAAAGAACATGCTTTTTGAAATAAAGGAGCAAATACCTAAGCTGATCGATATAAGAAACATCTGAACTTTCATTGAACTCGATTCCATAAGTCTCTTACTTTGCATAATTTATTGTAACATTTATTTCTTTAAAGCTTTGGTGTTTTCTATATAACAGTATTTGCTGAAATAAAGATGTGCATTTTAGTTTGTCGCCACAGTGTTTTCCACATTCTGTCATTTTCACTGTGTCAGGAAGAGCAAATATTCCCTTAAGCTACTGACTATTTGTCTTTTAATAAGTCATAATCTTCACAAAAGGTCTCTAAATATTAATCATTATTTCAACAAATTTTGCAAAGTACTGGATTAAATACACTTGACTTAAAACATTGCTGGAAATGATTACAGAGGTTTGTCTTCATGTTTTAAATGTTTGATTTTGAAATTTTTTGCTAATCAAGATGACTTCAAACTATTTTTATCTAATAAATAGCTCAAGGTACAGTACTCACTTGGGAAGGACTCATGTTTAACAATAATGTAAGGGAAACCATATTTCAAATACTTTTCCCACACATTTACTTTTTTTTTTTATTCTTCCTTTGGCCAAATCTGATGAGATTATTGTTGTTTTTCTTTATAATAGGCTGAGAAAAGCTCATGTTAGGGTTAGAAATATGTGAGCTTTTCCACTCTGTCATCGTTAGCTCTTCCTTGCATCCCCAGAGTTATAGGAGTATGTCTAGTCTGTGATGCCCCAGAATTTCAGTGTTAGTTTTAAACTACAGTTGATTTGCTGGTTTATAGGAATACGTTAAAGCCACTTGTGTGTTTTGTGAAGATTAATTTTGTTAAATCTAGATTCTGAAATATAAATGACAACCTTGATTCATTACTGTATGCTAAAAGCTAATGAAAGACTGAGGTGCCCTATCTATCCCCTCCCCAACAATACTGTTCCCAACACAGAGCTAGCTCACACACAGACCAACGGAGAATTCCAGTGATGATCTCCATATGAGAGTCTAGTAAAGTTTATTTCCTTTCTTTCTTTCCTTCTTTCTTTCTTCTTTCTTCACACATCACATAATTGTCTTATATATCCCCCAAGGTGTTTGTATACATTTGGAAAGTTATAATAGTCTTCAAGTACCAAGAGGAGATATCTTATTTATAGTTTATCTTTGGCCTCAACCCCAGTGCCTGGGATGTGGTCGTAATTCACTTAGTAAATATATATTGAAAGAAAAAGTGACAATTTCTGGCATGTAAATTTTTAAAAACATTTTTAAAAAGAGAGAGAGATTTGTTGTTCACTTAGTTAGGAATTCACTGGTTGATTCTTATATGGTTCCTGACCAGGGATCAGACCTACAACCTTGGTGTATCTAGATGATGCAACTGAGCTTCTTGGCCAGAGCAGTATTATCTTTCCTTCTACACTGCAGTGAAAATAAAGGTTGAGCACTATTAGTCTAAAAGAGGACAGAAATGAAAAACAATGGTATTCTTCTATTGTCATATCCACCAGAAAAGCACAAAATGTTTTATAAAGTTGCTTTTCTCCACCACTTACTTTTATATAATTATGTGAATTGGCACCCCTTCATGGCTGTCTATTGTGGAAGTGTTGTACTTCAACTCTTAGAGATAATTTTACAAAGATTAGTAAGGAAAACCACAAGAACTAGACTTACCATGAAACAAAGCACCAGGGGAGTATCCTACTCATTGGTCAAGATGGTGGCTGGGGAAGGTTCTTAAATCAAGCACACCAAGAGCTAGAAATATGTATAGGGCCCCAAGCATGTCAAAAACTGGAAAGATAATTGGATGGGGAGGGAAGCACTCCCCCCCCATCCCTATAAGAACCTCTGGCTCGAGCAGGAGGATTGAGATGGTCTTTAAGACAGCAGTCCACCATTCTCCCAGGTTGTATGGCACCTGAATAAACTTATTTTCTTGTGCTCCAGCACCTGCCTCACAAGTCTGTCATTTGTTGATGGCAGGCAGCTCATCCTCAGGTTTTTTGTCTAGTAGTGCTAGTATGTACAAAATAAGCACTTTTTTTGGAACTATAGACTCTTTGAAATGTTACAGAAGAATTCCAAATGCCTTTATAAAACAATATTGTTCATGAATAAAAAACTTGAAAGCCACAAGCAAAACAGTGCTACTCCTATGACATGACATGTTAACTATACATCATGCCTCCTGAATTGCTCAAAATCTATGAAATACCCAAAAGCTAGAATGAAGAGTAATGGCAACAACTCAGACAAGGAAGAACTTAAGTAATGAAAAACTGACATTTTCTGATTTCAATTAAATGGCTTTACTAGATTCAAAAGCAGTTTAATAAGGATTGGACAGAATTAAAACATTACTGTGAAAGGTCACAGATAGGTAATTGATTTGAGTTTGTAATACCAGGCTGTTGGATAAGAGCCACACTATTTAGGATCTTCATGAAGAAGGATGAAAGAAAGGCTAGTCCCTTCGATTGACTTTAGCGGGTTGAGCTGGAGCATTTTACTGTTGACAGTGCCTTTAGAATTAGTAAAATACACACACACACACACACACACACACACACACACATATATATATATATATATATATTGCTTTTAATCACTGGATATATTGCTGTCTGGTTGTTCAAGAAATGAACAAAATGGAGCTGAAGACCTTCAAGTGCTTGCAGTTTGCCCACTGACCAGATAACTGGAACTACCTACATTATCTACGCAGCATGGAGGTGTTAATTTTTACCTAAAGCTCCCTCTTTTTGGAAATAACAAATGTGTTTTTTAAAGCCTATTTTTTTCTCAATATACATTTAAAGGTTTTTAAATTGCTTATTGTCTAATCAAGTTGAGATTTTTAAGAAGCTCATTTTTAATTTGTAATAAAAGTTTCCAACTTGATTTTTTAAAAAAGTCAATAAATGGCAAGCACCTGTTAATAAATGTTTTAAATGATTGTCAAAAAAAAAAGGATGACTATGAAAAGGAAAATTTTGACTTGAAAAACCCTAAAGAAGGTCTACAAATACAGAGAGGTACATAATATACATGCAAAGGAATCTTGTGAACTTCTCAGAAAGTAGGAACATCTGGGTAGAAACAAACATTCAAATGAAGACTTGATTAACAACGTAAGTGAATAATGTAAGTAACCGCTGGCTCTTAAATACACCTGGTAGATGCACTGCCTTGGGCAGGAACAATGCACTAAATTCAGAACCGTATAGATTAGAGGAAAAATACTTTGTCAGAAAAATATGTGGTTACTAAATTGGGTGCTATTTTTGACCTAAAAGCCACAGATATGGGTGTGTTAACAAGAGAAAACAAAGTTATAATTGGTCATTTAGGGGGAAAGGCTTAAGGAAAGAATAATTAAACTGAATATCACAGCAATCCTCTTGAAAATATGAATTTTAGATTACTCAATAGATTTAAAGAAAATTATGTCAAAATTATGTGAATAATCTGTGAATACTAACGTGAACACAATACGTTACAGAAAATTGAGAATCGGCAGCTAAATAAAGAAAATGACCATTTGAGTCATTTTTATTTCTAGTTTCCTTGATTATATGACTCATAGTAAAGAAAATAACGGGTTCCAAATATACATGGTAAAAATAAGACTAATATTGTTTGCAAGTCTTATTATTTTTCGCATTTTACTTGATCTCATATCCTAGAAAATTGCTTCTTCAGGGAGGCTTCCTTACAGAAAAACAGATATACCTTTGCTTGATTCTTTCCTTTTGATTTCTTTGGGAACATAACTCCATTCTTTTGGAATGCTCTCGAGCAAATGTTCAGGAACACCAGGCTTGTTTAGGCTTGTCTCACTGTGTCTCCCAGAGGTCATCACAGATATTATCTGCTCCACAGTGTCCTTGACAGCGTCGGTCAGTGCCAATCTCAAGCATCGGACGACCTCTAGCTCGAACTCCATGCAGGTTGAGACTTCAAAATCAGACAGCATATTACAGTTAGCAGAATCTGGCAAAATTCTGTGCTGATTCAATTGGGAACTCAGTTTCTTAATGATCTAGTGTAAAGCTATAGGAAAGGTGAGCGGCTTTTAACCTAGAAATCATATAACTGATGAACAGTTCATAAACATTTAAAAATTCTTCTTGATAATAAAGAGAATAGAAATTAACACTGAAAAAGTATATTTGCTAGTAGTTTGGAACTCTACTGGTAAAAATATAAATCATGTGATCTTCATAGATGATAATTTAGCAATAATATCAAAAGCTCTAACATTTTACTTACCTGCTAATCTACTTATCCTCTCTAAGACTTTATTCTAAGAACTTTATTATGGTTATATAAAAGATATAAAAATTGGAAATAATCTAAATGTCTAATAATTGGTAATTTGTTTAATTAACCAAGGTACATTCATCTATACAACAAAGCCATATATTGTTTAGTATAAAAATAAAACTGGGTGGAAAGAGTATGACATGCAATTTTGTTAAAAAATACATATCTACATGCACATATAAAAAATTAAAAGATATACTCTACAATGTTAATGATGATTTTCCTCTTCCTTTACTTCTTTTTTAAATTTTTCTGCCTGCCTTTCTGACCTCTCTCCCCCTAGCCCTGCTTTTTCCCTTCCTTCTTTCTTCCAGTCTGCCTTATTTCTGATTATTTCTATTACTTACTATGATATTGTGTGAGAAATACAATACAAGTTTTTTACAAAGTAACTGCAAAGTCCTGGGGCCACCACTTGAATCAGGATACAAAAGTATCTATATGCTTTTTTTCTCCTTCAAATTTCAAGGTGACATTTCTCAAATTACTCAAGCCATTGTTAAAATGACCATGGTGAAGAGGATTGTGGTAATATCAAATAGTGAGAGTTTTTAATTTTTTTAACATGGCACAATCATCAGTTAGGTAAGCCGTCTGTCTTTTTAATGATGTTTCAAGACTTTAATTCACTGAAAGGAATAAAGAACCCTTCTTCTTGTATTAATAATTAATACTCACTTTGGTTCAATTCTTTGGAGTCATGCATTAAAATCATCTCAGGCATCTAAAAATTCTAGAAATTCAGAAATTCTTTTTCTTTTTGTTAAAAGACTGTGTTTATTCCTTTTAAAATAAAATCAAGATACTGAAAATAGGAGAAAATAATGGCTCTATCTCAAATAATTACTTAAAATTTATAGAAATTAATAACTGGCACATACTAGACATTATGCATATATTTGCTATTATTGCCTAAGATAAGAGTTTTCTTAAAATGTAATATTGGGCTGCATAGTATTCTCTTGATTCAGGGTTTGAAACATCTTGAGCATGAGATACTATGGGGAGGATTAAGCAATAGCTACAGATGCCAATGGTAGAAATAAGATACAAGTTTATTTTTAAGGAGAAATTGGAGAAGAGGGAATAGAAAAAAGAGAGTAAGTGCCAAGAGCTTCTCATTTCTGACTGTGCATATAAAGAGCCTGGAAGTTGCTGTTGTATCCTAACAACAAAGAAAAAGCTAAACAAATGGGGAAAAAAACAGCTCTTCTTGAAAATGTAAGAGAAGCGAAGACAAGGAAAAATGAACAGACAGGCACATACAGGGAGTCATGACTTATGGAGCAAAGGGTCGAGCAGAAGCTACCAGGAGAAGCAGCATCAAGGTGGGAAAATCTCAACTGTAATTGACGAACTGCTGGAGGTTCAGTGCAGACCAGTCGGAGGTTAAAACCCCAGAAATACCTGTTATTGGGGTTGGGGCTGCCACGCTGTTATGAGTGTTACCTCCAGGAGCTCCACTAGTTTCCCCCAGTAAATTTCAAAGAAAAATCCCCTAGTGCTTCCAGGATGGGGAGGAAAAAAGAAACACTTTGAAATAGGCCAGAGCACTCTGTTCTTCCTAAGGCCTGTCCTCAGGAGAAACTATTAAAACAGAGCCTAACCCAGTGGGGTTTTCAGAGCCTAACTTTTCAGAGCCTAGGTGAAGGGAAATGCCCACTCTAGCCATACTCTCCTATTTAAGAGGGAAGGAAAAAACTGAGAAACATTTGTGAAGTATACCATCCAGAGGCATAGGCTCACTAAAAAATCAAGACCTAATCACAGGACGATAGATAGCTTACCCTCCCCCAACACCTCTCCACCACATTACTAAAGACCTATTTAGAGCAGTTCCTTTTACCAGTATATCATGTCCAGCTTTAAAAAAAAGAAATAAATTATAAGACATATTAAAAGGCAAAACACAAAATTTGAAAGAAAAAACAAGCATTAGAAACAGATATAGCAAAGATGGTAGAATGATCAGACCAGGAATTTAAAACAGTTATGATTAATATGATAAATGTAGAAATGAATAAAATAGATAGCATAACAGAACAAATGGGCAATGTAAATAGAGAGAAGAAAGTCCAAAGAAATCCCACCCACCAAATACTATACATCAAAAGCAATGTAACAAAAATGAACAGCTTATTAGTAAACTGAACATGGCTGATGGAAGAATATTTTAGCTTAAAGGTGTCTCAATAGAAACCTCCAAAATGGAAAAGCAAAGAGAACGAAGACTAGAAAAAAGAAACCAGAACAGATATTAAAGGACTATAGGACAACTACAAAAAGTGTAACATACATATAATGGGAATACTGGAGAGAAAAGAGAGAGAAAATAAAACCAGGAGAAATATTTAAAACAACAATGAAAAAGAATTTTTCCCAAATTAATGTTAAAGACAAACCATAGATCCAGAAAGTTATGAGAACACAAAGAGAATAAATACTTTAAAAAAATTATACCTAGGCATATTATCTTCAAACTATTAGAAAATCAAACATAAACAAAAAGTCCCGAAAGAAGTCATATGGAAAAACACACCTTACATTTAGAGAAACAAAGAGAAAAATTACAGTTGACTTCTCAGAAACAATGTTACTAAGAAAAGAGTAAAGTAAAATTTAGTGTTGAAAGAAAAATAATCAACCTAGAATTCTATATCCTGCAAAATTATCCTTCAAAAGTAAAGGAGAAATAAGTACTTTGTTAAAGAAATAAAAATTGAGAGGATTTGACACCAGTGAACTTGCCTTGCAAGAAATGTTAAAAGATATTTTTTAGAGAGAAAGAAAATAGTATAGATGAAAAACTCAGATCTACATAAAGAAAGAGCATTGAAGAAGAAATAAGTGAAGGTAAAATTAAAACTTTTTTCTTATTCATAATTGATCTAACAGGTAAGTTTGTTCAAAATAATAATACCAACACTATTAACTCATGCATATATTATAATGCATATATATGAGTATACTTCTGTATTTTTATTTATAAGTGAAATGAATAATAGCAATGCCACAAAAGGGAGAAATTAGAATTATTTTGTTATTATAAGATACACAATTGTGAAATATTAGTATTTGGAAGTGAACTTGGGCCCTGGACGGTGTGGCTCAGTTGGTTGGAGCATCATCCCAATTCCCTATCAGGGCCCATGCCTAGGTTGTGGGTTATATGGGAGGCAAACGATGGATGTTTCTCTCTGACATCAATGTTTCTTTATCTCTCTTTCTCTGTCTCTCTTCCTTTTTCTCTCTCCAAAAACAAAAAACCATATTTAAAAAAGAAAGTGAACTTGGATTAATTTCACACTCTGTATATGCTGCAAAGTCTAGGACAACCACTTTAAAGAGTAAAAAAAAAAAAAGAAACGTTATATTTCTTTTGATATGACAAGAAAAGCCAAAAAATAAAATCATATAAAATGCTCAGTTAGAACCAACAAAAGAGAAGTCAGACTTCTGGCTCAAATGGAGGCATAGGTAGATAAACTTTGCCACCTAGCATGACCAAAAGAAAGATAACAACCAATTAAACAAAAAATAACCAGAACTGCCAGGAAATCAAACTGTATGGAAGTCCAACAACCAAGGAGTTAAAGAAGAAATATTCATCCAGACCAGTAGGAGGGGTGGAGACAGGCAGCCAGGATGGAGAGGACTTGCGGCAAGGCTGGTAGCTGGAGGACTGGGGTGGGTGAGACAGCGGCTGGCGGACTGGGCAAGGCAGCAGCTGGCAGAGCAGGCAGTCCCACACTTGCATGTGGAGAAACCAGGAGGAACAACTGGAGAGTGAGACAGACTGTACAACCCAGGGCTCCAATGTGGGGAAATAAAGCTTCAAAACCTCTTATTGAAAAAACCTGTGGGGGTTGCGGTGACAGGAGAGACTCCTGGCCTTACCAGAGAGTTCATTGGAGAGACCCACAGGATCATAGAATGTACACGAAACCACCCACCTGGTAATCAGCACCAGAAGGACCCAATGTGCTTGTGGGTAGTGGAGGAAGTGACTGAAAGCTGTCCAAGAGCCACGGCAAGCAGCATTGCTCTCTCTCTCTGACCCCTCCCACACATACAGTGCCATAATGCAGCAAAGTGGTTGCCCTGCCTTGGCAAATTCCTAAGGCTCTGCCCCTTACAACATATCAGGGGTGCCAAGACAAAAAAAATTTGCCCAAATGAAAGAACAAATCAAAGCTCCAAAAATAGAACTGAGCAGTGAAGAAATAGCCAACCTATCAGATGCAGACTTCAAAACACTGGTAATCAGGATGCTTACAGAAATGGTGGGGTATGGTTGCAAAATAGAGGAAAAAGTGAAGGCTGTGAAAAGTGAAATAAAGAAAAATTTAGGGAACCAACAATGAAGTGAAGGAAACCTGGACTCAAATCAACAATTTGGAGCAGAAAGAAGAAACAAACATCCAACCAGAAAAGAATGAAGAAACAAGAATTCAAAAAAAGTAAGGAGAGGCTTAGGAACCTCTGGGACAACTTTAAATGTCCCAACATCTGAATCATAGGGGATCCAGAAGAAGAAGAGGAAGAGCAAGAAATTAAAAATTTATTTGAAAAAATAATGAAATAAAATTTCCCCAATCTGGCAAAGGAAATAGTCTTCCAGGAAGTCCAGGAAGCTCAGAGAGTCTCAAAGAAGTTGGACCCAAGGAGAAACACACCAAGGCACATCATAATTACATTAGCCAAGATGAAAGATAAGGAGAGAATCTTAAAAGCAGCAAGAGAAGAAGAGACAGTTACCTACAAAGGAGTCCCCATAAGACTGTCAGCTGATTTCTCAAAAGGATCCTTGCAGGCAAGAAGGGCCTGGAAAGCAGTATGCAAAATCATGAAAGGCAAAGACCTACATCCACGATTACTCTGTCCAGCAAAGCTATCATCTAGAATGGAAGGGCAAATAAAGTGCTTGTCAGATAAAGTCAAGTTAAAGGAGTTCACCATCAACAAGCCATTATTACATGAAATGTTAAAGGGACTTGTCTAAGAAAAAGAAGATGATTAAAAACATGAACAGTAAAATGACAACAAACTCTCAACTATCAACAACTGAACCTAAACAAAAACAAAAACACAAACTAAGCAAACAACTAGAATAGGAACAGAATTACAGAAATGGAGATCACATGGAGGGTTGTCCACGGGGAGGGTTTGGGGAGAGAATGGGGAAAAAGGTACAAGGAATAAGAAGCATAAATTGTAGGTACAAAATAGACAGGGGGAGGTTAAGAATAGTATAGGAAATGGAGAAGCCAAATGACTTATATGTACAGCCCAGGGACATGAACTAAGGGGGTGAGTAGATACTGGTGGGGGGGGGCATGCAGGGCAGAGGGGAATAAAGGAAGAAAAAAAAGGGACAACTCTAATAGCACAATCAATAAAATATATTTTTTAAAAAAGAAGAAAAAATTCACTAGATGGTCTGAATAGCAATTTAGAAACTGAAGAAGAAACAACTACTGAATTGATATAATAGGAAGTATCCAAGTCAAAACACAAAGAAAAAGAAGTCTAAAAAAACAAAACAATAACAAAAAAAATCCAAAAAGAACACAGCTTCAGTGACATGTGGAAAATAACAAAAGGTCTAGTATTCTTGAAATGGGAGTCACAGAAAAACAGTGGTGGTTGAGGGGACAAAAGATAAACCATTCCAAGAAAGAATGGCTGAAATGTTTCCAAATACGATAAAAACTAAACATCCTCAGAACCAAGCAGCTCAGCAAACCCCAAGCAGAGTCAATACAAAGAAAAGTAAAATAAAGTACAATGATACCAAACTGTTGGAAAGTAGTGATAAAGGTGCAAATATTAAAAATCAACCACAAAAAGAAGACACATTATATAAAATGAAAGATACCTTGATATTAATTGATATATCATCAAGAACAATACAAGCCTGAAGATAATAGAATATCTTTAAAGTGCTGAATGAAAAAGGAAAAGAAAAAAAACTCTGTACCCAGAATTCTGTATGTAATAAAAATATTTCAAATATAAAGGCTAAGTACTTATTTCATGCAATCAAAAGCTAAAATAACTCGATGGCAGATGATTCATAGTACAAGAAATATTAAAGGAAGTGTTTCAGATAGAAGGAGAATAATACCTGTTAGAAACTCAGATCTACATGAATAAAAGAAGAGTACCAGATATGCTAAATATATAGATAAATGTAAAAGACTTTCTTTTCACTTTCAATCTCTTTAAAATATAAGTGACTGAAACAAAAATAAAACAATGAACTGTGGGGTTTATAACATTAGTAAAAATAACATGCCTGGCAACCCTAGCATAAAAGCTAGGTGGGAATAAATAGAAATATTTCATTATAAAGTTCTTACATTAGATGTGAAGTGCTATAATATTATTAAAAGGTAAACTGATGAGTTAAAGATATATATTGTAAACTCTGGAGCAACCACACACACACACACACACACAGACATATATACACACAACATACATACAGGTATATGTGTAAAAACAACTCATATGAAGACTAAGGACATTTCACCAATTTGAAGTTTGGGCCCCTTAAGACTCCCTACACAATTTGGGCTCTATAAATATGTACAACACCTGTCTAAAGAGACTTGTCTGACCTTATGGAGGAGGATTTATTCAAAGTCTAGAGAGAAGACTAGTTAGGATTGAATAGTAGTTTTGCTTTCTCATGCTGGCCCCTGAAATCCACTGATATTTTCTAGGTAATTTTCAGGACTGTTTTGTGCTGAGTGTCAAATGGTTCAAGAACTTAAGAGTTGAAGGATAAATAATGGTTGAAGCATTTGAGTCACCAATTCTTTACAATCTTGTGCGAGAATTCAGCTCTTATTCCACCAGAAGCAACTAAAACCAGTAGGGGCTGAAGGGGCTTTCAAATTTGTTTTTCTTTCAGTCCAGTCAAGTCCACATCAGAAGTAATGCATTATAATTAACTAAAAAATTGCCCTCCCTTGGTTAAAGAGGAAGCAATGAGAGAATGCATGAAAACTGGGAGATATAACTTTAAAAGGAGATAATTATTATAGAATCTTTATGTGACAGTTTCAGATTTTTGAAATCATTACATAGTTATCTATTGTTATTTTGCAGAGATAATGAACAAGAAAAGATGTAATATGACGTTAAAACAGATAAAAAGATATTCCAGCAGAGTCTAAAGGATAGCCAAAAAAGTGAAACCACAATTGTGATCCAGTTAGTTTTAAAATATGGGTCCTAGAAAATATTTTATGGAAATGGCAGTTCCAAAACAGTGTAGAGGAAAGCTTATAGGTGGAAAGCCTAGTGTAAATGATCTAAATGGTTAATAGACTAACAGGAAACCACTAACTTCTCATCCTTTGTTTTCTCAAGACATTAAATACAGAGATTTAAAGGTAGGGAAACAATGTGAGAATCTTTGTACTTCGCCCTGAAGGTGGGGCAACCCATGAGTACTTCCTATTCGGATAGGTAACCTGCTCTGTCCTTAACATTTGCTCAAGAACAATACACAGGGGGAAACATACAGTCCCCAAAGGAACGACAGGATGCCTTTAGAGGGAGGCACTGTGGTCATCATAAAAAATACTTTTTGCATTTGAAGAAAATTGATCAGTAATTTTGTCCATCAGTTCACTGAATAAATGCACCCAAGAATCAAAAAATATTTTTTCACATCTTACTAATGCCTTTATGTTCAATAGCGAACATAATCAATGGCAAATATTGTTATTTTTTATGAGAGAATACTTCCTAATAATCATAAACAAAATCTGAATTACATAATTTCCCCCCTCAACCTCCTTGTCACCTTGTTTGTCCCAAGTATACTAAATTTTGATAGGGACTAATGGCTAATGACTTTGAAAAGAAGCCTTTATAGTAAGAAAATGTAAGATAAACTTTTATAAATAACAGACTCTGCAAAACTGATATTGATAAAACTTTTAGAACACCTTTAATGATACATTTAGCTATCTTTAAAATGCTTCTTTTAAAATTATAAATTTTTCATACCTGGAATGTTATATAAAAAGTTCCATAATTGTTCTTCTTCCATGTAGCTCACAAAAACATTTCCAAATATTTGTGGAGAAAAATCGCAATAGTATAGTACTTTAAAGATGGCTTCCACCAAGCTAGATACTTGGCTCATATTATTTTCTGTATCAGAACTTTGTTCTTGAAAGGTGCATTCTTAAAAAGAATAAAAGTGATTTAGTAAGATAGGTATCAGTAAATGTGATTAAATTCATATCACTCACCCTGGCATAATGCTGTAAAAATGTATTTGATTAATATTAAGAGAAAAGTCTTTGAGACATTCTTTGAGACCAATGGCACATCTAACCCAATCTTTTATCTGAGATATACATGGATATATGTAGAAGAAAGACTGTGAGAAAGACCACAATGACATCACTTCAAAGAACAATGCTAGTTTCCTTCTATGTTAAAATGTTTTACTCTTTAAGAAAACTTTTTGATTTCTTTTTCATTTAAAAGTAATATACATTCATCCTAGAAATGATAAAAAAATCCAACTAAGAAAACTAAACTTGTACCAAATCCTATGAATACGTGATATTCACTACATTTGATGCAGTATTTTATTCATATTATGTACAAATATACATAAGTGAATACAGGTATGTATAACTTAATCCCAAATACAATTATTCTTTATATACCCCTTTGTTATCTAAAATCTATTTAAAGCTAGTTGAATCTTTGTATCTCTCTTCGGGATTTATTTTCTGAGCACTACTAAACCCTTTATTCAGAACATAAATGTCATGGAAAATTCACATTTATAGTGTTCTCAGAATTATGCTACCAACTCTACAAATACATTTATATGTGTTTTTCAAACCCATAGGTCCTGTCATTTCAGAATTAAGAGGTTTATCAACTGGTTTCTCAATAAACCTATTTTACGAATTTCCACAAAGATGTAGCCATTTTAATTGCCCTTTCCAGCCTTCCTCTGGCTCCATTAGGATTTCTTCAAAGATTAGTGATCAGAAGTTCCTATACTGTTATACCTATAAGTTTGACTGGAAAAAAGTGAAATAATTTCTATTTTGTTTGGTTAATTAGCATATGTCTAGTATCATAATATGTAAAAATGTTCATTGAATTGAAGATAATGATTCTCATAGCTTATCTCATAGTTTAAATATCTTAAATAAATATAATGTAGATTATTTTGGAATGAGTACAGATTTTTCTTGCTCATTTAGAAGCTTCACTTCACTTATCACTTCATGTTTCTTCTTGATAACTTTATTTCTCTAATTCGATTTTCATGCTCTAGAACTCAATGTTATCTGCAAACTAAGAAATAGCACCATAGACTTTATGTAGAGGAAATTTATTGTTTTTGTTTTCCAATAACCATTCTCTCTCTTTTTAAACAAGTTAGTTTAAGCAAGCTAACCTTGCCTCCATTCTCAGCCCTCCTCTGCAACCCCTTCCCTCCACACACACTCTGTTCATTTGGTTGGATGAAGCTGATTCCATCATTTGGGGTGGGCACATGACCAAGTATTGGCCAATCAGTGCATGACACCCCCAATAGCCCCTATTAACAGTTCAGGGATATGTGGGTAACCAATGAGAATATCCCTGAGGGTTTTTGCCAGAACTATTGGTAAAGTGGTCTCATTGAACTGGGGTTGCTAAGCTGGAAGTTACTGATGACCATTCTGGGGAGAACTTGACTGAGAACAAATCCTGTACAATAAGAAGCAGAACCAAGAGATGGAGAGAACATTACTGATGAGATATCACTGTTTGAGAACCTGAATATAGCAATGCTTGTATATTTATATTAGCTGGGCTGATAAATTTTCCTTTTCAGTTAAACCAGGTAAATTTCTGTCACTTGCTATCTAAAGAGTCATGACATTTTCATAAGGTATAAAAGGTTAGATGACAAAGAGTAATAGTCTGGGCATTCATAATTTCATTTTTCTTATCTAGTTGCTGCAGTTCTCCCTGCCTTTCCCTCCCCTCAATTCATCTTACATACAACTATCAGTTATTGTTCATGCCATTCCCCTATGTTTAAACCTTGCCCTGTCCCTCCACTTTGTTGGAAATTCCTTGCCTAACAATCAATTTGCATAATCTTTTCCCAAATTATATTTCAATCTCCAGACATCCATTTCACCTAGACTGGTTTCCTTGCTTTCCTTGCAAATATCCCTTCCCATTTCCTTTTGTTTACGGCATTTTATGACTCTAGAATGTTCCCCTCCAACAATATTCCCATGATTCAATTAATCAATCGATTTATGTGGCAGCAGTCATTATACTAGATGGTGAGGCCCACACCTTTCCAGGATTCACTGCATGTGTACATGTGCTTGTTAGTGAGGGCAGGGGATGATAGAAATGTAACAATCATTACAGCAATGTAAGAATAAGTAAGATGACCATACACTCTGGTTTGTCTGGGGCATTCCTGGCTTATGTCTGTTGCTCTGGTGCAGTTATCAATATTAGTAGCATCCTCTTTCATTCTTAAAAGTGTCCCAGCTTGGCTGACAAATTATTTGATCACCTTAAGTCTAAGTGCCTTAAATATTAGGCACTATGGAAACAGGAAAGATGATGATTTAAATGAGCGGAGGGAGCACGCAGAGATCATGTCTCAGCAAAGTCTTTTAGGAAGAGTTGAAGTATATCGGCATGACAAGGTTGAAGTTGGGGAGCTGCTTTCCAGAAGAAAGAAGAATTGGTATAATGCGGAGAAGACAGTAGCTGCTGGTAGGCTGGCATGACTGAAGTGTGGCTGGTGTGAGGGGGTGGGAGATGAAGCCAGGCAATCAACAGAGCATGAACAATTGAAGGCCCCAGGAATATGCAATGACAGTGCAGATGAAGAAAGGGGGATGGATATGAGGAACAGTCATAATAAAAATAATAACAAATAGCAATAAGTAGTAGTAGCAGCATTGTTGTTATGTAAATGTGTCAAGACACTTCAATTAGATATTATTTTTTATTTTTGCTCATTTTCCTTTGTCATAAACTAAAGTAGTCTGTTCCTGTTTACTTTGCTAGGAATTTTTGGTATTTGAAAAACCCAAATAGGCTGAAGTAGTTGCCCTTCTAGAAAACTTGGTGAAAATCAATATCTTTGTCAGGTTTTCACCCACAAACATTGTCTTTCCTTAACCTCTGAATTCCTTCCACTATTGGGATAGGCTTTTACATACACTTCCATCATGATGTCCCCTATTCCTTTCAATAAGACTGGAGCTTTATAATTTTAACCTGCTCGGGTTTTTTTCTTTTAAGAAATTATTGATTTTAGAGAAGGAAGAGAGAGAAAAACATCAACTTGTTGTTCCACTTGCTTTTGCATTGATTTTTGTTTCTTTTTTTAAAATATATTTTATTGATTATGCTAGTACAGTTGTCCCAATTTTTCCCTCTTTGTCCCCTCTGCCTGGTACCCCCATTCCCTCCAGCAATTCCCCCCTTAGTTCATGTCCATGGGCCATGTATATAAGTTCTATGCCTTCTCCATTTCCTATATTATTCTTAACATTCCCCAATTTGTACCTACCAATTATGCTTCTTAATCCCCGCACATTTTCCTCCAGTATTCCTCTTCCCCCTCCTAGCTGGTAACCCTCCAAATGATCTCCATATCTATTATTCTGTTCCTGTTCTGATTGTTTGATTAGTTAATTTCTTTAGATTCAGTTGTTGATACTTGTGAATTTGTTGCCATTTTAACTTTTCATAGTTTTGATCTTCTTTTTCTTAAATAAGTCCCTTTAACATTTCATATAATAATGGCTTGGTGATGAACTAGTTTAGTTTTCTCTTGTCTGGGAAGCACTTTATCTGCCCTTCCATTCTAGATGATAGCTTTGTTGGATAAAGTAATCTTGGTTGTATGTCCTTGCTTTTCATCACTTTGAATACTTCTTGCCAGTCCCTTCTTGTCTATAAGGTTTCTTTTGAGAAGTCAGCTGACAGTCTTATGGGAACTCCTTTGTAGGTAACTCTGTTTTTCTCCTACTGCTTTTAAGAGTCTCTCTTTATCCTTAACCTTTGACATTTTAATTATGATGTATCTTGGTGTGGTCTTCTTTGGGTCCAACTTGTTTGGGACTCTCTGTGCTTCCTAAACTTGTATGTGTATTTCTTTCACCAAATTAGGGAAGTTTTCTTTCATTATTTTTTCAAATAAGTTTTCAATTTCTTGTTCTCCCTCTTTTCCTTCTGGCATCCCTATGATTTGGATGTTGGTATTATTGGAGATGTCCCAGAGGCTCCTTATATTAGCCTCATTTTTTTGAATTCTTATTTCTTCATTCTGTTCTGGTTAAATGCTTATTTCTTCCTTATGTTCCAAATCATTGATTTGAGTCCCGGCTTTAGTCCCTCCACTGTTGGTTCCCTGTAGATTTTTCTTTATTTTACTTAGTGTAACCTTCATTCCCGCCTGGGTCTTTTTTATGTTATTGCCATACTCAATGAGTTCTTTGAGCATCCTGGTCACCAGTGTTTTGAACCCTGCATCCAGTAGGTTGGCTATCTCCATTTCATTTAGTTCTTTTTCTGGGATTTTGCTCTGTTCTTTCATCTGGGCCATATTTCTTTGCCTCCTCAATTTGACAGCCTCCCTGTGATTGTTTCTGTGTATTAAGTAGAGCTGTTTTGACTCTCAATCTTAGTAGTGTGGCCTGTTATAGAAAAGGCACCTGTAAATTATGTGGGGCAGAGCCCTAGTTAATCATCAAGGTAGGGCATCTTGCTTTACCACTTTGTGACTGTGTTGGAGGAGAACTTGGAGAGGGGACAATGCTGCTGCCTGGCTTCTGGAGGTTTGCCTGGCACTCAGCCTGTGCAACTGGCACCCTTCCAGCTGTTTTCCTGGTGCTGAATCCCAGAGTGGGTGGGTCTGCATATGTTTTAAGTCTTTGTGGGACCTTTAAGTGGAGTCTCCTGAAAATCCAGCAGTTTCTCCCTCTGCTCCAACCCCACTGGTTTTTGCAGTCAGAAGTTATGGGGATTTATCTTCCTAGCACTAGAACCCTGGGCTGTGTGGTCTGGCCTGGGGCTGGGACAGCTTGCTCCCAAGGTAACCCTCCTGAATTTTATACACCACACGTGTATGTGGGACTGCCCTTAACCTGCTTGTTTAGTCAGCCTTTTCCCTTCTCTTCCACATGAAGCTCTAGCCCTCTCCTTTTTCATTTCCTCTGCTTCTGGATGAGAAATTTGTTTATTTAAGTAAAAAAATCCCCCACTGTCTTTATGGGATTTTCAGTAGTGAAAAGAATAAAAATCAGTGAGTTCTAGATCTTCCTAAAGTATCCATTGTTCTCACAGTCCTCATCCACTTAGTCTCAACTCCCTCAATCAATTCATTTACTCAAGAGGTATTTTCCCTTCAGATCAACATCTAAGCCACGCCTGGACTCTCTTATTGTCCTCCCTTTAGTATGAAATACATTCCTGTCTCTCCCACTCCTCATTCTGAAGAGGAAGGTAGGACCCATCTCAGTGGTGAGCTTGTGTGGGGGTCCTGGGTGAGGCTAGATATGGATAGCTGTGCATTTGGGGCCCACCTGACTGAAAGGAGCTGAATTCTGACCAGCTCTCCCCCTCTGTGAAGTCTACCAGGGAAGACTCTGCCACTGTAAGGGAGTCCTGTAGTTTTCAGCTCTGCTGGGGGTTTAGTGGGTGGGCGGGGGGAGTTAGGGCAGTTGGAGGGATGGAGAGATGAGCTTATTCTGGAGGGCAGTGTTGACAAGCCACATATTTAAAGTTGTATTCTCTGACCCAGGTTTTAGCAAAAATAAAGCTGCTAGTTTGAATTCCATCTGCCTTCTCCTTTATCTATCAAATGGTTTATACATTATGTAAACAAATATAAGATTTGGAAACAGATTGTATTTTCAATAACACAAAGGACCCTTTTCACTGCAGTCATTATTTTAAACTCCTTTTGAGAAATGAACTTGTTAGTGCTTCAAAGGAAGGGTGGTGTCAGCTGAGGACCTTCACCCCCAACCCACCAGGAGACTCTGTTTATTGCTCCCAAAGATTTACACATGCATGGTACACTAGCACTCTGCTTTCCAAGACTGCTTAATTTTTACTTTCTACAAGAATGTTGCTAATGACAAGCTCCTGCTGAGTCACTGAAATGGATTTGGCAGCAATATTTGGAAGAGTGTACCATGAGCATAGGGATCCCAGATTAACCAGGCACTAAAGAGCATCCCTAACCAAGGGGAGACAGAGAGCCTCACCTTAGACAGAGGTCTGAGAAAGAAAGTGCATGAATGCATATAACACAAGTGCTCCAAAGATAAAACACTAGACCAACAAATTAACACCCAAGAAAAAGGGGGTGGAGCAGCATATGAAAATTGCCTTAGGGGAGCACTAAATTTGAATGTCACAGCCTAGTTCACTGTGGAAATTAATACCAATAAAATGGAAACTTGTCTTAAAAATTGGTTTCAAAAATCTTGCAGTTTGTTTATGAAAGGCTAACAATAGATAGAAAGACCTGCCATTTATTTATGTTTTCAATGAAATATTACTTGATTATTAATTTTTCCCCTTAAACTAGTTTGGTTAATTTTGAAATTCAAAAAAAAAAAAAAAGGAAGAAAGAAAAACCTCATGTAATGGGTCTTAAACATATGAAGACAAAAAATAATCTTTTAGAGCTCCTCTTTTCCAAGTTTTATCCTGGGAATTATTTTCTTGCTTTATGTTCTAAAATGCTTACATACAAATTTTTTAGAGCTCCTCTTTTCCAAGTTTTATCCTGGGAATTATTTTCTTGCTTTATGTTCTAAAATGCTTATATACAAATTGGGGGGCAGCACTAAAGACTTATTCTATGCTGTTTTCTTAAGTAACCAAATAAGCACTGAACATCGGATTTCTCTTTTGAATACCCACATCTCGATTCAGGGCTATGAGTATAGAGAGATGGGAGACAGGTCTTTCCTGAGTGTCCACAGTGGTGCAAGCACTAAATGAAGTGTTCCACATACATTTTCCCATTTACCTTGATCATCACAAAAACTCTATGAGGTGAATTTGAGCTCCATTTTTTTTTTAACAAATCAAGAAACTGAGTCATAAAAAGGCGGATGAGGTAAAGTAGAAAAGCACTCTCAATCATCAGGAAAATAGCTACTTCAATAAAAGCTTATAACTGGACAATTGATTCCAATTCCTTGAAACCTGATCATCTGCGCATGCATATACAGAATTATGTATGTTTAACATTGTTTTATATTATTTACATATTTATAAATGTACATAGGCAGACCTCTTTGAAACAGGCTGTATCTGCCTGTATCTAGTAGGGTTTCCCCACACACTTTTATGAGGTAAGATTTTCAAAGTACATTTTATGGATATTAATGAGTAGTATATATGCTCTAAAACTGCTGGCTTCAACAATGTTAAATGCTTTTGTTTTCTGTAGAATTAATCAGAGGCTTTAATTATTCAGGAGCCCTGTGACTCTCCAAGAAGGGAATTTAGTATACAACATGTAGTGTTTCTATAATACTTTTGACCATGAAACCCTTTTCTAGTATTGCATCCAGCAGAACTACTATAAAATTGAATATAGGGATCATGGCTCTAACGTTTGCAAATGGACTCAAATGAACTGAAGCCCCTTACGTGAGCAGTTCTAAGGATAAGGAAGCAAGGGTTGTTCTGCTTAAGATTGTCAACTGGAAAAGAAGTGATTGATAATCAGGTCACCAAAGTTGGATTTAATTTTAGTTCAAATGAATTATTTGTGGGGCAAAGAGGGATTTTGGGTCAGCAGTAGGCCCTGGCAAGAATAACGAAGCATAGCCAAAGCAGGTTTTTAAAAACTTCACCTCCTAAACCCATACATTTCTTCCAAGTTCTAACTATCTGGTTAAGAAACATAATGAGATTTTATGACTGGCAGGTATCCTATAGGGAAGTCAGTAAGCATTTGGTCAATAAATGAATATATGTTTGTTGAGTGAATAAATAAAAAGTCCTCCAGCATCTGTGAAGTGGTGGCCTAGCTTCTTTTTGAAATTTTTCAGTGGTGAATATTCACTCTCATTCAAGGTAGCCAGTCCCTCTGCTATACAGCTCAAGTTACCAAACTGTTTTGTAGTAAAAATAAAAACAAAACAAAAACAAACAAACTGTATTTATCTACACACATACACATGCACACACAGGGCCCAGCACAAATAACGCCCCTTTTTTATTACAAAATCTTTTATTACAAAATCATAAGCATGTAATTCTATAACATAACAACATCACACTCAGGCACACCATGTGTCATTTTAGGTGAAATGTTCAAATTAGAATCATAAATTCTTACACCCATGTTATTACCTTACCAACCACACTTAAGTAGGTGTTATCTCTGCTGGACCCTGTGTGTGTGTATAATCACTTTTATCAGAAAGGACTACCAAAATCTAGGCCAGCCTCTTTTGTGGATAAAAAAAGAAGCTCGGAGTTGTAAATGACTTCCTTAGTTATCATTAGGGATGAGAATTCAGGTTTCTGACTGACAGTCAAAATGCAAGGCCTTTTAACTTATTCCCCAGCATCTCCACTTGTTGAATTGAACAGCCTATTATTTTTTTTTACATGAAGACAAAATATTTAAAGATACCTATCTTGTTTCCTCTAGTCTTTTCTTCTCTAAATTTAGATATACCTAATTTATTTAAGCAAGGTATAACCTGGCTTCTACTTAACATAGTAAGCGTTTTTCTCTGTATTGACTCTTAAGTGGGCCATATCCCTTTGAACACCTTTTGCCAAGAAAGGCAATGGTACTCCAGACAATGTCTGATGACCACTACACATAGGTTGACTTATTGGTCCAAATTCTGCAGCTGGCAGTCCTAAAGAGAAAGAGGTAAGTTTTGAGAACTGAGTTAAAGCTATTTCAGAGGGAAATTCCTCCTGTAGGAAGATACCAAGCCTGTCTGTCTACTCAGGCCTTGGGAGAGAAGTTAAACGTGCCATGCGAGGGTTCCGTGCAGGCCTCTCTCCAGGCGAGCCCCCTGCAGAGAGGTGACAGAGCCGCCTGGGAGCTGCACAACACTTTAGAGCGAGGCTGGCAACTACGGCCCAGGAGACAAATCAGCCTGCCACCTGTTTTTTTTTTTTTTATGGCCTACAAGCTGAGGATGGTTTTTAAATGGTTGGAAAAAATAGAAATAGAATAGGTTCTGAGACATGCAAACCCATGGGAATTCGAATTTCAGTGATCATAAATAAAGTTCTGTTATAATACAGTTGATGAGGTTGAGGACATGCTATTCCAAATATGGCACCTTGTCATATTTAATATTTTAAGCTAAAGGACTTTGAGAAAACAGCAAAAGTAAGAAAATTACTCTTTCTTCAATCCCCTTCTTTCCTGAAATAGGTCATAAAGCCCTCAAGTGAGAGTGCTCTCCCTATACCAGCAGGAAAGGAGCACTCTTATCTCTAAAGTCAAAGGGACACTGAGAAGAATCCTAAAAAACAAGTCTTGCTACGTTTTCCCCAATTTACTACCCTTACCTCATTCTCCTTGACCTGTCATATTTCTCCACAATTGTCCATTTCTCATTAGACCTAGCATAAAAAATACTCAGGTATAACTCAGGTTTCTTTGGGTCTTCTTTTCCTTATGAGGGCTCCCACGTCAGGCAAATAGGTGTAAAAGGGGAGAGCCCACCTCCTGGGAGACTCTTAAATTTATGCTTAGACAGAGGGGAGAGTTGCGGGAAGCAAGGGAGAGACCACTGCATGGAGAACCCAGGAAGAGTGATGGCAGAAGAGAAATACATCAGGAATATCTTCCTGGTTTCTACTATAAAAGAAGGAAAGAATCTAATATAAACTAAGTGCCTCCTAAGTGCCGATCACACTTTGTGTTTACTTTAAAAACCTCAAAATGGATGTATAAAGTCAATATTGGTAGCCCATTTAGAAATGAGGCAACTGAAGTTCAGAGAACTCATAAAGCTAATGAATGACACAGAATTGCTGTCATAGAAATTTAAGAGGCCTCCATTAATTCATTCAACAGATACTTTTTAAGCACGTCCTGTGTGCTTGGTACCAGTCTAAAGTATCAAGAACAAGGCCAAGCACAGGGGATACATGGTGAGCTGTCCCTGCCTCCTGGAGCTCGCAGAGGCTGAGACAGGCACTAAATACACAATCGTGTGAATTAATCTTTCACTTAAAATTGTGACAGGTATAACAGAAGGAATTATGATGGGACCTTATGGAACAATCAAAGATAACTTCCTAGCAAGTAATGTTTAAGCTAAAAGATGACTAGCAGTTGCCAGGAAATGGAGGAGAAGAAGATTCTAGGCCTCCTAATCAACATTTCAAGGGCTCTGTCCATGGAAAGAAGTTGGTACATATATGAGACAATTGAAAGGTCATTGGTGTTGGAACAGCTGCCTTTTTCCTCAAGACATTTCAGCAGAGATGCTGCTGTTACAAATGTACAAATCTGGGCTGCACAAACGAGACCACAATATGTATGAGTTGGAGCGTGCTAAGCTGGAGGACAGCATGACACAATATGCTGGACAAGTTGGCCACAGCCGGGGAAGGGCACACTGCTCGTTCCTCAGGGACTAGGGTCCTAACTGGATGAGTAGTGGGCAGCCTCAAAAGGTTTTTGTCAGGGGAGTAACATAATCAGCTCTGTATTTGAATAAGATCATGCTTTCTTACTTATTTATGCTGCTCTGAATTTCCTGATAAAATGGTTTAGAAATATTCTTAAGTAAGCAAGCCACATACTCAATTCTTTTGCCCTTTATAGCAACAGATACTTCCATCAATGGCCTTGCTACTCAAAAGGTGGGGCAGTGAGCAGTAGCAGCGGGAACAGCAAACCTGGGAGCTTGCTAGAAATGCAGGTTTTCAGGCCCCACCTATTGAATCTGAATCTTCCATGTTAACTGACTCCCCAGGTGGTGTTTGTACTTGAAAGTCAAGAATACCAACCTTCTGCCATTAATATGCTTCTCATGACTTAAAAGATCAGGAAATATATTAACTATAAAATAAGAGAATTTGAATTGATTTATTCATTTTAAGTGAAGCATTGCTTCGTAGGGATAGCAGCCCTTTAGCTAGAATTTTGTGCTAAGTGGTTACTTGATGACCTTTAGACACTTGTTAACAAGGTTGAAAATATAAAACGTACTATCAGAATTATCCACTGTAGGGTTCCTGACAGATCCCATGAACTGTGCAGCTTACAATTTGGTAAATGTTCTGTGGCTCTGCTTGGATGCGGTATGGTGTGGTGTGGCGGGTGAAAGGAGTCTCTGGAAGCCAGAGGTCTGGTTCACATCCTGCTTTGCCACTTAGATAAGGGATTTAAATTCTATGTGTCTCAGTTTCCTATTCTGTGAAATGGAATCATTGCACCTACTCCACAGAGTTGTTATGAGAATTCAGTGAGTGAATACACTCAAAGCACTTAGAAACAATGTCTGGAACATGTTAAATATTACGTATTTGCTAGTTTGTTGTTATTATATTACAACATCAAATTACAAGAAGCCAAGAAGTTTCACTGGAAATCATTCTTGGGGCAATGGGCAAAGAAAAGAATGTTAGTCACACTTCATTCAAATGTCACCAGCAGGAAAAGGCCACCTGCTAACAATTGAGAAATTGCCAAATATTTGTTTCTTTGATGCCACATGCAAGAAACTGCTTAGGCCATGTGGCCTCACTGAGATAACTACCAAAACAATTGCTTTGGTTTTTTTAAAGTCAGTAATCCAAAATAGTCTTACAATTTTAAATTCTTCTATAAACATTTGTAGTTGAGAATTATTTTTCTTCAAATTTAAGATGGCCTAATTTAAAAGTAACGTCAACAAACATTTCCAAATGAATTGTCTCATGCTAACTGATCTATACCCAAAGGATGTTATAAGCCACCTACCACGTGAAATCAGTTTATTTTTTATCAAGTTTTAGCAGCATGAGCATTCCCTCACTTTCATACGTGCAATTATCAACCACGGCAAAAACATGATTTCACTTCCTAGAAGCTGCAGCCTGAGGAGCACATATTATACATTAAAATTTTATAATTCATTTATTTAATATGGCTATTTTCTGACCCTCAGTGAAGTTGTGTGTCATATTACAAGACAGTTTTTCTATATATGTTCTGCTGATCCTTTTAGACTAAATAGAAATTCTGATAAATCACTTTCATGGAGCCAAACCAAAAGCTGCAGTCATCACTCTGACTATAAGATAAAACGTATGTTTTAATCTTTATATTGTATGGTTATCTCTCAAAAAATTCTGTACCTAACAGAATTTAATAACTGCTTATTGAATGAAGAGAACCTTGTTTTAAAATATGTATAATAAAATAGCTATTTTAAATCTCTTTATTTTTATTCATGAGACAATTTAACACAAAGTTAAGTTTTATCAATCAGACTGTAAAGACACTCTTTATAAACAAAAAAGTCTCCCATAAAAAAGCTGATAATTAGGTTGCTTGAAATACCTACTTCAGCATATATTACTCTAAAATTTGCTTTCCTAAAAATATCATTAAACTTCTAAATTACCAAATGATGTTTTGAAATACTGAGACTTCTAAACAAATGAAATGAAAATCTCTGCAAAAATATTACAAACTTATTTTTATTACATAAGAATCTCTATCTTAGTCTAGTTAATAAGATTCCATCAGCATATTGCTTTTAACTCAAAGTGACAAGACTTTAACTAGAGCTCGATAATTCAGTCAATCAATTGATTAGTGAATTCTGTCACTTCATCCTTAGAGTTTTTCAAGTGGCTAATAAACTCAGCATAAGACAATGACAGAATGGTTATGTAACCATGATCAAACACCTACTAGACCTTTTGAAAACGATGGGTATTTAAACAGATCGGGTAAATATACTTGTGCGCCCGTGACCACCAAGCGGAAGGTGATATAACTCGGTGCATTTGATAGCTCATGTCTCTCTCACATGCCAGAAGGTGGGTCTAATACTTTTGATAAGCAAATGTGAAATTTATTTGTAAGAAAACATGGTTAAATATTCATAACTACAATAGTTATTCCTGCAATAATGGTTATATCAGTATAGTAAAAATGTTTGATCTTGCCTGATTTTCCAGACTGTTCTATATAACAGTATCATAGGAGACAATTTTTCTTCTGGGACTACGCCCATGAGTTTCAATGATTATATTGATATTAGAGAAATGCTCCAGCTGTGTCAGATACTATCCATGTCACATAGCCATTCTGTTTCACATTTTATATCCTAACTAATCACTGACTGGCCAATTACTAGACATTTTCTATGAAAAGTACTGTGCTAGTACCAGTTAAATACACAGGCATCAGGGTGTCCTGGTTGACTCAAAATGAGAGTGGACAGATTACAATTCTTCCAAATATTCCTAAAAGTCACTCCAGGATTTAATATGTATAAGTATTTGTCCAGAAAGGGCAGGGGACAAAATCCTCTGTTTCAGTTCAAAATCCAGGTCTATCCATCTTTTTGTGTACCAGCTACCCGTGTCTCTGAGCAAGTAACGTTATCTTAATCTCTCATATTGTTGTTTTAAACAACAGTACATACTTTATACGGTTATAATAAGAATCAAAGATGATGACAAATGTAAAGTACTTAGCACAGAGCCTGACACCTAAACAAGCCAAAAATAAATGTTGGCTACTTGAGGAAGCAGTTTCCCCAGCACCTGTCTTCCCTTTAGGAGGTGGAGTCACAGCCTGAAGCTAAAGAAATTGCTCTCCAGTGATCTTTGTGAGATGTCAGGCCCAATAGTGCTGCTTGGGATCTAGGGGAATAAGGTCAGGTTAAGGATTTAGGAGAGGGGTAATTTCCACACTTCTGCAGGAAACACAGTAAAACTTGAGGAGTCGTAGTAACTTTGACACCATAAATTTTCTGGATTTGAGAGCACCATAGCTGCTTCTCCAGGGGAGAAGCAATATTCTCACAAGGGCTCAGGAGTGAAGCACCTTCCCTAAGTGGTTCTTGGGAAGCAAAGATCAAGGTGTATGGGAGAGGAAAACAGGGGGAACTGGTCCTGAACAGACATGAGAAACCAAACATTTCCTGAAATGACCAGTGGTTTGGACAGGGGAATGCTATAAATCTCATTTCAATACCAACAAGCTGGTAGGGCCTGGTGACATTTGCCTCATTCATATGCAAACATAATAACAATATAAGGTGGAATGTGCTAAGAGCAAAGAAGCAACCAAGATAATGGATACTGTGAAGTTCAAGGAAGAGATCAATGTGAACTGGAGACTTCAAAGATCTGGAACATTAGCTGGTCCTTGCAGACTCATGGAAACTGAGCTGTTTGTGATGGGTCTTTCAGATAGGAAAATGGGTGAGCCAGGTCACCCGGGGAGCATGTGTCCGGCACTTTGAGGAGAATGGCTGAAATGTGTGTGTGCATGTGCGTGTGTGTGTGCGCAAGGGAATAATGGGAAACAAGGTTAGAAAACTAGGACGTGACCATATCTGAATGGCTGAAGGGCAGGGGTTTGGTCCTGCAGGTGATGGGGAACTAGATAAAAAACAATTTTGATTTGGGTAATGGAAACTGAAACTGGTGATTGATGAAATTAACCTGGCTTCCTGGGTGGTACGGAATAGAAGGAGAGTTGTGTGGGGGCATGTGAAAGTTGTTAGAAAACTCTTCACAAGTGTTGCAGGAGAGCAGTGGGATGCATTAGATCAGCATAACATTACTAACCATTTTCTAGAATAACACAGAGAAAAAAATCTAATTAAGAGAAATATGGTCTTCTGTTACTCCTCAATTTCCATTCATAATTTTCTCATGATTATGTCTCCATGCCCCAATGGATATGGCTGTAAGCCACAACTTGCTTGTTTATAAGTTATATAAGTGCTCTTAAAGATCCACTGAAATTTCTAGCGCAGTTCTAATGTAATCTTTCTCTTTCTGTTTGGCTGTCTCTTAGGTCTAATTGAGACTCTCTTTTGGACATATAACTGTGTTTCTATAATTTTCTTAGGCATTTCAAATCCCAGATATTGATAATTATGACAGACAATTTTACATAAAAATATTGCTTTCCCTTTTTCGGAGTTCCTGAAAAAAAATCTCTCCAATAGGCGTATAGAGCAATTCAGTATTTTGCCTGCTGCTAACCCCACTGACTGTTAATACAGTGCAATTGGTTTACAGCCCTCTGCCAACATTCAAGTAGGAAAAAAAATTTCATTCAACTCAAACAATGACGGGGTTTTTTGAGGACATTCTCATAATTACAACACTCACTTGAGCTCTTCAGCAAGATTCTCAGTAAAACACCATTCTGATGCAGCAGGGTTTCCAGAAGCAGGTTCCAGTTACAACCTGGCTGGGCTAACAGCAGTTTCAAGTGCCCCTCAGTCATCAGTTGTCCAGCTGATGAAGTCCTTTCAAAATGCAAGATAAAGGTGGAGTAATGAAGTTAATTTATCTATGAAATTAATAGCCTTAAAGTACAGATGTAATGCTAACTCCCTTAAATGTCAATTCCTCCAAGATTACCCAGAAAATGCTTTCATGCTTGCTTACTTCAGGGTTGCTCAGGGAAGGAATTACATTTAATCTCAACTAGCTAAAAGCAAATTAACATTTGGTAGCCTGCCAAATTTAAAACTGATACAAAATAACCATGCCTATATTTCACAGAACTATGTCTGTTTTAGTTTCATGGAATGAATACAAATCATTTATGCATTTATTTGGCATGCATTTATTTGTTCATTCACCAACTATATGAGTGTCTACTGCATGCTATTAACTCCTTTCATTATTCATGGAAAGAAGTTCCAATAGGTTTTGGTTACTTTGTAATTTGTCATGTACTATGATTGCTGATAAAACCAAAGGAATTCAAAGCTTCTGTCAAGGGTCAACCATAATCTAATTATTTAATATGTAAAGCCTTAAATCAACATGCAATCATCAGAACCACTCTAACAGTCACGCTGCTACCAACTTGGGTAATCATTTCATCAAAGAAAATACTTCCAAGGCAAATAAACTTCTATTTGGGAAATTATCATCAGTGTTGAACAGAAAATCAAAGTCAGGGCCCCTTATCACCACTTCCATTTACTAATGAATCAGCAGGAGATAAGAGAGTAAAGTAGAAACTGAAAACTGATAACATAATTCATGTTTTTCTTCTAAAATCTTAACATTTAGATTGGCTAAAGGTCACAACACCTAAAATCAGCTTATGACCACAACAAAAAGGCAAAAAATCATCAAACTCAGTCAGGCTGCAGCCCTAAGAATGGTGGGGATAGCAGCGTGGGGAAGAAAAGGTGAGACTAAGCAATGTAAACATGTGAATGAGAGGACTATAAACTTCAGCATGGAAAAAAAGCTGACCAAAGGGCATTGCTGAGAGAAACAATTTGCAGAATCATTTCCAGATGAAATTTACACAGTGGTGGACCAACCAGTTATCAACACTGTCTAGACCAGTGGTTTTCAAAGACTGGGTGTTGGATCAGCGGCATCAGTATCACCTGTGAAATGGTAAAAATGCAAATTCCCAGGCCCCATCCCATCAGCATTCTGGAGATGGACCCCAGGAATGTGTGCATGAACAAGCCCTCTGCAGGAGGGCTCTTAGAATCAGCATTCTAAGTATGCTCAGTTTTGAGAACCACTGTGGTAGGCAGTGTTTCCTGGCACATAGGTCGTAAGGATGGACCTAGCATCATCTTCCTGCCTCTGTGCCTTTGTGCCCATTCAAGTCCACCTTGGCTGCCACCCTTGCAATGATCCTTTACTTATCTTAACCCTATCCATCTTTCAATTTGCAACAAAAATTCTCTGTTAAGTCTCCATCAAACATTTCTCTGCACAGTGGTCTGATTCTGAATTAAAGCACTTAGGACAAGTATACACATTTTAGCACTTTAACATTTCATCAATTAAAAGTTTGTCTTATCAGATTCAAGCCTTCTGAGGACACAAGAATTTGTTTGATACCTCCAAATGTCCTACCAGTGAACTAAGCACATTTAAGGGCTCTGTAAATGTTAGTTGATTGGATCATAGGCTCATAAATGGGTAGGCAAACTCTTTAAAACAAAAAAAAAAAAAGAGGATGCTTTGCCAAAAGGCTGTTTTAAGCAAAAGTGAAATGATCCAAAGATATAAAATGAAGAAGTTTCAAAACACCCACTCCTTGGCTTGGCTTGGCATTTGGATCATTTCACAACCTTATGATACACAGACTCCTTCAGCCTGCATCTGAACTTTGGGCCAACTCAGGCTTCCCATGTGAGATTCTGATAAACATGGCTGGAGGGAAACTCCTGCCCTGAGGAACCATGTCCACCAGTTCAGGAGTTGTGAATTACCATGAGTATTCCCAAATTGGTCTGCCTCTTGCAGTAATTTCAAATATGCAAGCGAGGGAACAATCCACTATGAGAGCCCTTCAGACTGAAACATCAAAGCAGATCCTCACAATGGCTGTCCCTATTCCTCCTCTAAGCCCCAAGTGCTGACTCCTGGAGGCTTGCTTGGGGTTCAGTAAAGAAAAGCGGCTAGCTGGTAGCAAGTGGTATATTAAACTTGACTTAGTTTTTGAACATTTCCTACAGATTTTACTTGAGTCAAGTGTTGATTTAAGGATACATTTAAAAAACTGAAAGATCCAGTTTGATGGAGTATAGAAAAGGAGGTGGTTCTCTGAGAGACACTTGGAAGGAGGTTGGTGCTAGATCATAGGGGGGCCTCATTAGTGGAGATTTAGGGCCCTTTTAAGAGTTTAAGGCAGATGAGTTTCTTGATCAGACTGCAGTGTGGAGAATAGATTGGAGGGGGTTAGTGTTTTTGCTCAGCCATTTAGACATGTGATAAAACAAAATAATTGGAGTGTAATTTCATACCGTTGTATTTGAATACCTGGTTATAAATAAACCCTTGCATTTGCCAGATAGGAAGCTGTTTGTTGAGATGTACCTCAATTCTGGGATCTTTCAACTTATCACAGATTTTGAAATGTACAGTACAGTGACTCACTATAAGGAAAACTAAAATATTACAAAGATTCCTCAATCACCAAGCTCCGAGAGATGCACGCGCCGAGTCTGTGCTGCGCATATGGAGAAGCATATGTTCCCTCATCCTTGGAGCTGGCGGAGCTGTGAAAGTGAGATTAGCCTCACAAAAAATGACAGAAAGAGAACTTTTATATGTATTTATATATGTATCAAATGTGTACATGTTGAATTCCACTATAATACAAAGAAGAGAACAAAAATGTGTAAGTCTATTGGAACATGTAAATCTTGTGTTGGGAGACAGGATGAATTTATGGCTAGATTATATTAGAATTACACTCTAATAAGTACGACATTTCAGGGGCCTGAATTGACCTAAATAATTTTTCAAACCCAGGTGGTAAGGAATGATACAGTAATGAGATTTATTGATAATAATGAGATTTATTGGTTTATGAGAATAACAAATTACTTTTATGGAAGCATCATGCAAAACCTGCTGTATTCAGGTGTGTGTACTTTAATATTATTATTACTTATCAAGCACTTCACTTATAATTTCTGCAATTTAAAAATATGTATTTATACTGAAATAGAAAGCTAAAAGGAATCTTAGTTCTATTAGTGCCCACTAACCTAAGTTCCCAATGCAAGATGAGCAGCCCTACTGTGGGATTCACTGAGATTCTACGACATCTGTCCAGAAAAGGTCCAGCCATTGTTAATATAATGAGAGAGGTCTGTGCAACATCAATGTAGCCTGGCAGCCAAGGAGAGTGGACTGGAATGTGCATTCTTGAACAATGATGACTTCACTGTACTAGTCATGGGGGCAATAGACACGGTTGAGTGAGCATGTGTATCATGTGGCTTTCACATTCAAAATGACTGAGCTAGTAGAGAAAAAAACCTGCCAAAACGAAGGTCCAGTTATCCCAAAGGAAGTTGCCTGGTTCTCCACCTTCAAAGAAGGTGTGGCAAAGTCACAGAAATGTCAAGACCATGTTGACTGTGTTTTCTGACTGGGAAGGTGTTGTCCACCACGAGTATGCCTCTCTAGGATAAAAAATTAATGAGAAGTACTATCTCAATGTTTTCTGTTGGTTGAGAGATGCAATACGATGAAAACGGCTGCAGCTATGGGCAAATGATGATTGACAGCTTCAACACAACAACATGCCCCCACAGCCCAGATTTGGTGCCCTGTGACTTCTGGCTTTTCCCAGAACTAAAATCACCTTTGAAAGGGAAGAGATTTCAGACCGTTGATGAGATTCAGGAAAATATGATGGGGCAGCTGATGATAATTCCAAAAACATATTTTGCAGAGTGTTTTAAACAGGGAAAGAGACCCTGCGAGAACTGTGTGAGGTTCCAAGGTGCCTACTTTGAAGGGGACTGAAGCATCATTGTCCTTTGTACAATGTTTCTTATACCTTGTATCTTCTTCAATAAATGTCTCTATTTTTCACATTACATGGCTGGATACTTTATGGACAGGTCTCATGTATATCTTCATTGGAGTACTATCAATTTAAGATTTGATTTTAATATAAATTCTTGGAGATTTTCTTTTTTGGTAAATCTTTTGAGGTTTAAAGGAGGCAGCCACTGTCTTCTGTTGCTTTTTTAACCCTAAAATACTATACTTCTAAAAACTCCAGTGTCTAGACCAAGTATCTGCAATAACTCCAAACTCAGGAATAAAAGAAACTCTAGCATCCTTTGTAACAATGAATGAAACTCTGAGCATCAGATTGTGATGAAAACAGTTCAGAAAAGCCAAAGATCATCATGATATACTTTGATATTTTTTCTTTTTAATTAGAAGGAGTATGGATTGGCTGACTGTGCCAGTATAGCAGATCTCTTTTGTCTGGTACCTGAGAAGAGCAGGAAACAAAAGAGATAAAACTAATCAAGAAACAGAAAAGAAGTGTTGAATAGTGGTATAGCAATTGGATGCGGCTAGATGGAGAGTGGCAAAGATCAGCAATAGTAATGGGTGGTGAGCACCAGAACTGACAGCAGAGGTGAGGGCACCCAGCAACAAAGTGACAGAAAGGAATATAGCTCCACAGATTGGGATGGAATGGGGGATGGGGTGAGAGAGTGCAAATCACCAGTGGCTTCTCAGCATGTGGTTCTGAAGTTAGTCACTTGGCCTTGACTAATTCAGTAGGACTGACTGTACGTCAAGTATGTCAGTGTGTCGAGTTCAACAGTTAGTGTTTGGGAGGTATACAGTCTATATAGCCTACTATAAGTTTTTAAGACCACATATCACATAATTTCTATCCATAAAGTAATGAGGTTTAATTGAGTAATTCACTGAGTAATTGTGTAATTTCACATTGTTCAGCATTATGAAAAAATATTTTAGGTTATTGGTTTAAGATGGAAAGGGATTTTTTAACCCAGAATGGCTAATGGTCCATTAGTTAAAGGTGACATCTTTTTTTTTTTAAATCATTGAATGCCTTATATGCTATTATTGTCTATTAAAAATTCTTGGGTTTCCACAGATAGCTAACTGTTTTTTTATAAAGCTCATTTAAGTTGATTATTGTGCTTTAATTTAATGAATGAAAAACTGCACCACAATTTTGCTTATTATCCTTTGGCAAATTAAAATCAGCTGTCGCACAAACTGTTCTTGTTATATTAATAATGGCTCAACTTCTTCCAGAAAGACTATATATGTGACAGACTAGTAGAACATTGGAATGGATTCAGAAATGCACAACTTGGGGATGGCTTCCTGTGGTATTAGGGCACTGTCCTTCAAGATTTGATAATTTCTCTGAACCATCAGCCACTATATGATACCATGTCCCCAACAGATAAATTACATGCATCTGGGAGGCAACAGGTGAAAGAAGAAGGGGCCACTTTCACCAGTGTTCCTGATAATTCAGTCGGGGAATTTGTGTTTTCCATCTTTGTAAGCTCCCATATGTATTATGGGAGTGGGGATCCTGGTTTCTGTGGTGGTCCTCTACCAGGGGACAATTAAGGATTCGACTAAACTAAATTTATAGTTGCCATCTGGTCATTTTAGGCTTTCCATGACAGCAGTCTATTGGGCAAGGAAAGGAGTTACTATACTGGCAAGGGTGATTAACCCTAATTATCATGAGAAGCTACATTAACCCTAATTATATATCATTAGCAGCTATCATAAGGTGGATAGGAAGGAGTATATCTGTAATTCAAGGGATTGTCCCTTTTTCTTTCATAACTGGTAATCACTATAAATAGGTGACTGAAGTAACCACATTCTGATAGGTGAATGATAGCCAGGGGTTCAATCCTCTGGGGATGAAGGTGTCAGTGACTCCATTTTGCAACATCACAAATCAGCAGATGGTGAGGGAAAGTTGAAATAAGAGGTAGAGAAATGGAATAATGAATATCACTTGTAAAGTCTGAAATACTTGCAGCAGGGGAAACCCTAGCTTGCCCCACTAACTCTAACATAATACATTTTTTTAAAAAAAGAAACTTTGGCCAGCCATCACCTAGAAGAATCAATGATAGGGCTGAGAGAACTTAACAGGGGTATGGGTGGATTTCCATGGTGTAAGGAGGAGACCAAAGCAGATGCTGTCAATATCCCCACATTCTTTTGTCATTACTAGCACTTAGTTGACATCGGCCTGACTTCTGAATGTAAGAGCTTATATTTCTCTTCCTTTCAGGAAGTACCAGAATTTAACACCCCAGTGCAGCTCTCAATCAATACTTATGAAAATTGCTGTATTAATATCTCAGCATCCTTGCTCCTTTGCTGGGATAACACCAAGAATTTCCCCAGAAAGTTTAAGTTCTGGTTACTCATTGGTAGTTGGCTTGATTACACTAATCTTTCTTTGCTCTCTTCCTTTGTCTCACTTGCTCACTCCCCTTCCAGTATTTTCTCCTCTTAGAAGATAAATTACTTGTTTTCTAATCCTTGAATCCTTGTCTCAGGGTGTGCTTCTTGGGGATATCCAAGATAAGACATGAATGGAAACTCTTAGTATTTATCTCATTTAATCCCTATTTCAAGATTATTGAGAAACTCCTCCAAGTTCTTTTAGCTAATAAATGTGGCTATTGAATTTTGAACCCACGTGTAAAGTCTCTGACTTTAGAACCCATGCTAATTCCACTACTCCAGGCTTCTATTCATTCAGCCTGATTGTTATTTGATGGGTACGTTGTATTTTCCAGCATTGAAGATGTTTGGCTTTATTTCATCTTCTGATTGAGGATACCATGTTTTTGACCCCAAATCAAGTTTGTGGTCTCAAGGCTTATTCCTAAATTGGAGACACATTATTCAAGGTACCTAGGGACTGATTTCGACCAGATGGTTCCTGTCAAGGATTACTGGGCCAAATTTATACCAGAGACCATAAGTTACATGATTCAGAGAACAAAGGCAAGGGCATGACTAAAGAGAAACTAAGAGTAAAACCCCAGAGTAAAAGCCCTAAAGTGGGAAAATGAAGGTGGAGGTGAAGCCCCCTCTATTACTAAACTGTATCATTCTTGGCTTCCCAAAACTGATTCTTCAAAATCTTTCTAGGAAAATAAGACAAATCTTTAAAGCAATTTTGTCTTCTTTCTTTAAGAAAATAATTTTAGCACCTGAGAAAAAAGCTGAGGTGGGGGAAACACAAAATATATTTTCTTCATCATTTTAACCAAGATTGTATACATTATATGTGGTTATAGCACTGGAAATTTTTATATACAGTTTAATCTATGATGGGTTTATCCAAGTCTCTCTGAGCTTTATAATTAAAGATGACCCAATAAACAGAAATTAGACAGGGTTCACCTGAATATCTATACAGAGGATTTGACTTGATTCAATAAGGCAGATTGACACTCTTAAAAAGTCTCATTATTTTCAGAGTTGATTTTATCTACATTACTTGGTGTACAACTTAGAGGGTAGACATTCAACTTATGATGACCTAATTTTCCCCAAACCATCCAAAGATATTAGTACCAAAAAGTAAGAGCTTAGCTCCTTACTTTAATATTATACAAGTTAGCATATCCCATTTCAGAAAATCTAATTTTAACTTTTAAAATAATATTACATTTCAGCTGTTTTAGACTCTGTCTGGAGTATTAATCTAGCACCTGAGACCCTGGACACTACTGAATGACTCAGCCACCTCTTTTGAGGAGCAAAAGTTATCTTTCCAGAGCCTTTAACTATTATTGGTCCCTGTCTACCAGGTAATTAATATACTGTTACAGGGAGATCAAGAAAGTTCTCCCCTGGCATCATAACTCTGGTAAGTGCAGAGACCAAATGAGAAACCAGTTCGATATTCTTTACACTTTATTATAGTTGTAGTGGGTCCTTTAAAACATGTTTAGATAGTTGATAAAATCTGTAATTTTCTGAAATCTGCAACTAACACAACAGTATGGATTGCTTGTTTAGTAAGAACCTATGTGATAAGTGCCATATAGGCACATTAGTTCAGTTATTCCTCATGACTGCACCATGAAAGTATCTCAGAAGTGAAGGAAATCAGGTGTTTCAAGATAGAAGAAATAGCCAGTTATATTGCATGCTGTTTTTAAGAAAATCAACAAGATTATATTGAATTTATGTCTCAACTTCCTCACCAAAATATAAACAGTTTCAGATAGTACTGGAGAACTAAAGCTCACTTAGGTTAACTCAATTTCCAAGATCATAAAACTACATAAGTCTACAAACCATGTCTTTCTAATGTGAAAACCTATAGTTGTCTTCTATTATCTCCCTGCTGGTTCCATTGCTATATTCTTATTTACATAATACCTTTAAATCATAGTAGAAAAAGAAAAATACAAATAGATATAAACCTTAAGATATCTGGGTAAATCAAGTACCTAGTTCACTGATATTTTCACTTCTTTTAATAACTGCACTGTAGGCACATGACTTTCACTCTGAAAATTTTTTTTAAAAATCCAGCTGCTTGTCCATCCACATTCAGGAACAGCCACTTAAGAGGTTTGTGTTAAAAAGCTCTCATAGCTTTCCCCCTGCCTGTTGGCTCCATGTACAAGCTTGGCACCTCATCAGAGTACAAGTTCTCAAAGCTCTTTTCCTCACTCCTGTGGAGCAGCTGTCAGCAGCAGCTGGGAGACCAAAGCTCTTTTTTCATCCTTCTCCCCAGATGTTCTCTCTTCAGGATCCTAGAAGCTACCTCCTCAACAAGACCATGCTTTCCATGACTGAGCTTCACCACTCAGAGCAATTGTTTGAAAAGAGCTAAAAGTCCCACTGAATATGATAATACCTAATACAATACTACTTTGAACACATTTGTTCCTTTTTTCACTCATTCACTCAACTAATATTTGTTGGCCAATTTATATGTGGTAGGCCATAGAGACACAATACTAAGCAAAAACCAGTGGCTATTTTTTATGGAATTTAGAAGAGAATATATATATAAATATAGAGTTTAAATAATCATACAAATATACTTAAAGTTACTACTATGAGAACTCTGTGCAGGAAAAGCAAAAAATGCTATTAGAAGATATAGTAACAAGAAGTGAAGTAGTCTTTGGGGTTGATGAAAGGCTTTCCCACAGAAGTCACATTGGAGCTGAGACAGGAAGATCAACCAGGTGAAGGAAGAAGAAACATTTTAGACTTCTGCCAAAATGGAGGTATAGGTAGACATGCTTCCCCTCCTTACACAACCATAAGAAAGATCACAACAGAGCTCAAAATTAAAAACAACTGGAACTGCCAGAAAATCGAACTGTATGGAAATCTCACAACCAAGGATTTAAATAAAAAATATACATCCAGATAGGTAGAAGGGGTAGAAATGGGGAGCTGAGGTGGAGAGGATGCAGTGTGATGGTGGTGAGGCAGCAGCAGCAGTGGCCAGCAGAACAGAAAGTCCCACATTCACATGTGGCAGATAAAAACCAGGAGGGACACCTGGAGAGCCCCAGGCCAGAGTACACAACCCAGAGTTTTAGTGTCAGGACACAGAGCTTCATAACTTCTGGCTGTAAAATCTAGTGGGGATTGGGGCAGTGGAAGAAACTGCTGGTCTCTCTGGAGAGTCTATTTAAAGGGCCTGCATGGTCCTAGAACATATACAATCCACCCACTCTGGGATTCAGCACCTTCAGCAGCTAGAAGGACACCAGTCACATATGGGAAGTGGGGAAGGTAAATGGCAATGGGGTGAGAGCCAAGCAAGCAGCATTGTTCCCTCTCCAACCCTTCCCCACATATAGCACCATAAATAGGCGAAGCATGTGGCCCCACCCTGGCGAATACCTAAGGCTTCGCCCCTTACAACATAACAGGTACACCAAGACAGGGAGTCAAAGCAGCTCTACCTAATACACAGAAACAAACACAGAGAGGCTGCCAAATTGAGGAGACAAAGAAATATGGCCCAAATGAAAGAACAGATCAAAACTCCAGAAAAAGAACTAAGTGAAACAGAGATAGCCAATCTATCAGATGCAAGTTCAAAACACTGATGATAAGGATGCTTAGAGATCTCACTGAGTATGGTAAACACATAAGGGAAGAAATGAAGACAACACTAAATGAAATAAAGAAAAATCCACAGGAACCAACAGTAAAGAGAGGGAAGCTTGGGTTCAAATGAATGATTTGGAGCATAAGGAAGAAATAAACAGTCAACAGTACAGAATGAAGAAATAAGAATTCAAAAATACAAGGAGAGAATAAGATGACTCTGGGACATCTCCAAATGTGCCAACATCTGAATCATAGGGATGTCAGAAGGAGAAGAGGAAGAGCAAGATATTGAAAACTTATTTGAAAAAATAATAAAAGAAAACTTCCTTAATTTGGCAAAGGAAAAAAAATAAAAGACCCACATAACATACAATATAAAGAAGTCAAAAGTAGCTTAACACACTCAGGGGACAGGAAAAAAGCATACAAATCTAAAACAGGATTACATTTAGTAAAAGCACAATAGAAACAAAAGCAGAATAGAAATAAAGATCTATAGCTTAGACTGGACTGGCCATGAAGGACAACATCATGTTGTTGCTGTAAGAAAAGATGAGCAGCATAGAGTGAATGGACTGCTCACTCACACTGACCATGCTCATTGGGGTCAGTGTCCAGCCATGACCTACCTAGCTAAGGAAGATCTGAAAAATATTTGGAAATTTTTAAAAATATGCAAGAAGTTGAAAGTTTGGGAAATAATGAAAAGCTTTATAACAAATCACAGTACAGTTGACTAAGATATTATTCTGTTGTGAATATTTACATGAAAGGACAGTATGGTGTCATAGGACTAACCTTGAGATTAATATATTCTCCACATGCCTTAGTTTAATCTAATAGGAAACCGATTACCCTTTTTAGATCAGCTCACATTGTTAGCCTATGCTATTGCTAGGGATGATGAATACAAGTACATTTTACTTACTGCTTTGAAAATACATTTGCTTTCCCTAGAGCAAAGTCTTCTACACTCTGTTCCAGGGATTCTAGGAGAACATCAAAATTCTATTTTTCCCAATTTTTATACTTTATAGTTTTCTCTAGTAATCTTATAGAAAAAAGTATGACCCATACAACTGTTTTTGCATTTGTAACTCTTATTTTAAGTCATAATTTTGTATCTTTCTCCTTGTCTGTTTCTTCCTTGTTGCCTACTTTTAATTCATTATCTTAATATATTTAATACTATTAAAAGCTCACTGAGGGGACTTCTGGCCAAGATGGAGGCATAGGTAGACATACTGTACCTCCTCGAACAACCAAAAGAAGGACAACAACAAATTTAAAAACAAAAAACAACCAGAAATGACAGAAAATCGAACTGTATGGAAGTCTGACAACCAAGGAGTTAAAGAAGAAACATTCATCCAGACACATAGGATGGGCGGCGACAGGCAGCTGGGGAGGAAAGGACTCATGGCAAGGTGATGGCTGGAGGACCAGGGTAGGCAAGGCAATGGCTGGCAGAGTGGATGGTCCCACATTCATGTGCAGATAAACTGGGAGGAAAAACTGGGGAGCAAGACAGACTCTGCAACCCAGGGTTCCAGCATGGGGAAATAAAGCCGCAAACCTCCCATTGAAAACACTTGTGGGGGTTGAAGCAGCAGCAGGAGAAATTCCCAGCCTCACAGGAGAGTTCGTGGGAGAAACCCACAGGCTCCTAGAACATACACAAACCTACTCACTCAGGAATCAGCACCAGAAGGGCCTGATTTGATTGTGGGTATCAGGGGAAGTGACTAAAATACAGCAGAGAGCTGAGCATGTGGCATTGTTCCCTTTTGGACCCCTCCCCCACGTACAGCATTGCAAGGCAGCGACGTGTGTTGCCCCACCCACCCCAGTGAACACCTAAGGCTCCACCCCTTACTATGTAACAGGTATGCCAAGACAAAAAAAAAATGGTTCAAACAAAAGAACAGATCAAAACTCCAGACAAAATACAACTAACTAACTAAGAGAAAGCCAACCTATCAGATGCACAGTTCAAAGCACTGGTAATCAGGACCCTCAAAGAATTGGTTGAATATGGTTGCAAATTAGAGGGAAAAATAAAGGCTATGCTAAGTGAAATAAAGGAAAATGTACAGGAAACCAACAGTGATGGGAAGGAAACCAGGACTCAAATCAGTGGTTTGGAGCAGAAGGAAGAAAGAAACATTCAACCAGAACAGAAATGAAGAAACAAGAATTTTTAAAAAATTAGGAGAGGCTTAGGAAACTCCAGGACATCTTTAAACATTCCAACATCCAAATCGGGGTGACAGGAGGAGAAGACAAAAAGTAAGAAATTGAAAAGTTATTTGAAAACATAATAATGGAGAACTTCCCCAATCTGGCTAAGGAAATAGACTTCCAGGAGGACCAGGAATCTCAGAGAGTCCCAGAGAAGTTGGACCCAAGGAGGAACACACCAAGTCACATCATAATTACATTACCCAAGATGAAAGAGAAGGAGGGATCTTAGAAGCAGCAAGAGAAAAGGAGACAGTTGCTTACAAAGGAGTTCCCATAAGACTGTCAGCTGATTTCTCAAGAGACCTTGTAGGCAAGAAGGGGCTGGAAAAAAGTATTCCAAGTCATGAAAGGCAGGGACCTACATCCAAGATTACCCTATCCAGCAAAGTTTTCATTTAGAATGGAAGGGCAGATAAAGTGCTTCTCAGATAAGGTCAAGTTAAAGGAGTTCATCATCACCAAGCCATCATTATATGAAATGTTACAGGGACTTTTCTAAGAAAAAGATCATGACTATGAACAGTAAAATGACAACAAACTCACAGTAATTAACAACCTCCTAACCTGTTTTATTTAAACAAAAACAAAAACAAAAATGAACCAAACAACAACTAGAACAGGAACGGAATCACAGAAATAGAGATCACATGGAGGGTCATCAGTGGGGGAGTGGGAGGGGGAGGGAGGGGTAAAAGGTACAGAGAATAAGTAGCATAGATGGTAGGTGCAAAATAGACAGGGGGAGGGCAAGAATAGTATAGGAAATGTAGAAGCCAAAGAACTTATATGTACAACACATGGACATGAACTAAAACAGGTGAATGCAGGTGGGAAGGGGTGTGCAAGGTGGAGGGGAATAAAGGGGGGAAAATGGGATAGCTGTAATAGTATAATCAAAATATATTTAAAAAAATAAAAGCTGAAATACTTTCTGAAACAATAAACAGGTATAAATAAATAAGCAAATAGATAAATAGGTTACTAAGATCCTCCATAATATTAAGTAATTCAGTTACTGCTCCTCTAAGCCTCCACTTTTCAAAAAAAAAAAAAAGAGGCCCAATATATTTTTAGTTTGTTTTATCTGACACATGTATTTTCCTGAACAGCTAATTTTAGTTGCTAAGGTGAGAAATAAAGTTTTGAGGAATAATTTGGGGGTAAAAGACACATTGGAACAGCTGATACATGTAAGAGAAATAGATGGAAAAATAGAGATTTTTAAGGTCATATGATGTTGGTCTAGGAATTCCCACTGCAATGTTTGACAAATGCAAATCAATAACTTGAGTTAATGTGAAATTACTTTTATTGCTGTCCTGGGTTCCTCTGACCATACCACTGTTCTGAACATGTTGAATCATAAATCACATGGACCATGTCTTTTTAAGCAGATCATGCTTTTTAAGCAGATCGTATAGACCTGCTAGACAACAACTGTCAGAAACTAGGCACTCAGTGTAGGAGGTAATCATACTGTACCTTGCATGGAGAATTTAGAATGGCAAAGGAGAGACAAAGGCATTCCATGGGAAAAAACTACATAAATAAAAGGCCTAGATCTAATAATAACCATTAAATAAAAGTTAAAGAAATGAAATATTTGTGTCTCAAAGGCAAGCAAGGAGAGCAACAGCTGAAGCACAGAAAACTCTTGTATGTTCCAGGAAATAAGCCAGGATAAGACAGTGTGGGCAAACAGTAGCAGGAGACTGATAGAATGAAAACAGTATCTTAAAAATGCCAAATAAGAGTAAAATGGACTGAAGTTGTTATAATGGGTTCAAGAGAAAAGATGGTTCTAAGAGAACTTTGAAGGAAGAATCAGCTGAACAGGATGACACTCTAGGAACAGGAAAAGAAGCAGCTCAACACGGAAACCATACTCAAGTTTTCACCATCAAAGTATTGAAGAATGATGACACTGCTAAGAGAAAAGACAGCATACATGGAAGATGAGGGAAGAGTGGAAGGAAAAATTAGTTAAGGACATCGTATTGGGTTTCCAGTGATACAGTGGGTCATTTAAGAAATATGGGCAGTTGGACAAATAATGTTGGGGTAAAGGCAAGTGCTCAGAGCTAGAAATAATCTGTATGGAGGTTATAGGTTAAGCCATGTGAACAGAGCAATGAAACTTTTTTTTTTACTTTTAAAAAGCTTTTGTCTTATTAAAATGAATTTTTTGTTATAAAAATTTGGAAAATATGGAGAACTACCCAGATAAAAATTAAAATTATTTGCAATCCTACCATACAAATATAAAAACTATACACTCCCTAGTATATATTCTCTTAATGTTTGTTTTTATACATACATTTTTAATGCTATATGCATAGTAGCAGGGCTCAAAACTTCTCAATTGAATCCCACATTTCAAAAAATGTTCACCCTCTGGGATATAGTTCTCTCATCCTGCAAGCTTGGGGAATCAGCATTCTAGATCCCTCCCTTGGAGGTAAACACTATACATTAATATAATAGAAACCCTGCAAAGCTGAAACATAAAAAAGACTGTACATAATGGATAACTAACAATCTTAGGTTTTTCACAAACACCTGTTAACGTCCTTGAACTGCTTCCCCTTTGAAAAGTGGATGTGTATTTGTCAGGAGCTTGAAGTTTGAAAGGGAACAAACCTAGGTGTAGAGTCTGCCTCCCAGCTTTGTTCTCTTCTTATAACTTCAGCTCCAAAAGGGGCATGCAAGTGCTTACCTTACAGACTGGTGTGAGGTCTGAAAGGGATAACATAAATGAAGCACCTGGCATGTCTAGTATGCAGTTCACTGTAAAAACTGGACCTGTAGATCCCCCTTAACTATAAATCATAATTATTTGTGATTAAATATTTTTAAATCAACCTTTTTAATGGCTCCACATTACTCAACCCTATGGCTAACTCATAACTTATTTGTCTAATTCCATATTGTGGGAGATTTATTTCCATTTTTTCCTTTCACAAATAATGCTTCCATGAACATCCTTACATATAAAACTTTGTCAACAGTTCTGATTACTTCTTTATGATTGATTCCTGGAAATGGAATTGCTGAATAAAGGGGCATAAATATTTTTAAGGTTTTTTGATACAGCTCATAAAATACCCTTCAGAAAGCTTGTATCAAATTGCATTTCTTCTGTGGGCTGAGTAGCCACCCCATGTTTTAATCTTTCTGTTAGGATAATACTGGAGATTGGCTGCTACACAGAACAGAAAGAAAGAAAAGTCTTACTACATTTATGCTTGCTTTCAGTATAGAAAAGAGGAAGAACTTTCTTATAAGATGTAACTATTTGAAAGATAGACAACCCATTTCTATGATCACTTCCCAGGCCTCTAGTTGGGCTGAACAGAGCAAGCCTGCAGGTTGAAGTCTTACAGAGCGATACGTAAAGGACCATATAACTCCAATGATTAAGGTTAAGATAAGCAGATAATACAAATGAATTAAGGCTATATGAAAATAACAGGGAAAACAAATGTGTTCAGAAGTTTGGGAACTTATCAAAAGGACCAGTTGCTTGCTTAACTCACACTATCAAATATCTAGTTGCTTAATTTGTTACTTTGCCAATAATAAGTATTAAAAAGTTTGCTATTTAATTCTCAATGATGTAAGTGTATATTTACATGCCAGGGGACAGAGTATTGAGGGTATTCCAGCTCTAGAAATCAGTCATAAGGAATTAATCAGAGATGTTGAAAAGTTTCATATGTAAGTGAAGTAACAACAATACATTGGGGTCTTTGCAGGTAGGGTGTATATCTCATTGATCTTGGAGTCTCCATTACCTATATAATAGGAACATAACAGGTAAATTGTATAGAGACTTTGTGTATGAGGTTCTCAACCTTCTATTAATGGGTAGGAATTTTGTTCCTTGAGAACAAGAGAGAATACATTCAGTCAGTTTAGATGGTGAAATTACTGATAGTGTATTTCCAAGATGAATCAAGAATGTAGAGGGACTCTTCGTGAGTCCCTCAGCATAGATGGACCTGGAGAACATTATGCTAAGTGAAATGAGCCAGGCAGAGAAAGACAAATACCATATGATTTCACTCATATGTGGAATCTAGTGAATAAACTGAACTAACAAGCAAAATAGTGACAGATTCATAGATAGAAAGCAGGTTGGTAGCTGTAGGGGGGAAGGGGACTGGGGTGGTGGACAGATTGAGCAAAAAAGAAAAAAGAGAACTCATGGACACTGACAACAGTGTGGTGATTGTAGAGGGGAGGGGAGGTAGAGGGAGGTAGAGGAGGGTATCGGGAGGATAAATGGTGATGGATGGAAACTCGGGGTGGCGAACACAAAATACAGTGTACAGATGATGTGTTGTGGAACTATACACCTGAAACCTGTATAATTTTGTTAACTAGTGTCACCCCAATAAATTCAATAAAAAGGAAAAAAGAATTGTTGTGGATTAACAGTATCTTCTTTATTTATATGTAATATAGTTATTCACAGATACCAAGAAAAGATACTTTCTAATGATATATTTAGCAAAGAATCAAACTGACTTTCCACATAATGCCACAAAATGTCATCAGATTACTCTAGAAGTACATTTCACACTTTAAATGATTTTTCCTATATTTAAAAACTGTTAATTAGATAATAAAAGTGAATTACCTTATTCATAATTTTAAAAGTTACTCCTCTCTCAACTTTTACTAATGTTCTGAGTTAGTTATATGAATTAATCAGTTTGCTGTCTTTTTGATAATTAGCTGGAGAACTGCCAAATCCCCAGTCATGGGTCAAGAAGGATGACTTTTTAAATGACTAGGCAAGTCTCTAAAATAGAACTAAATTCCCCAAATTACCATTTTCCCACTATATCAGCAAAGCTATGAATTAGAAGAATAATTATGAGGACTCTATTTTGGATTCTTGAGCTAAAAAAAAATAAACAATACTCTTTACTTACCTGTGTCTTATACAATATTGTAAGTTCTTTTGGTAAGATGCATTTACCTCCATGGATAAAAGTTTCTATTAAAATTTAAAAAGAATTATAGAATTATAGATAATATAGCATTTAGAGGTTCTCACCTGAGTAAAGAAGGGTAGAACTGTGATATGCAAGAAGACCAATGTAATGGTTGCCTGAAAAATGGCTTTAAGGAATCTGAAGCAGAATCATCTATGCCATGCTGAAAAGTCCTAGGGAAATAAAAAGAATTATTTCAGAATATTCAGGGAACATTAACTATGAAGACCATCAACACTTTTTATTTTTACTTAGTATTCAAAGATAATGATTTTTTGTATCGTGTTAGAATGGACAACACACCCACGTCATCCACTAAATAGGTGATTTGGAGGCTTCTGTATAAAAATCCTTACCCTCGGAAAGGTTTTGACAATACCACTATCATTGAATTTGTTAAAACACCTCACATTATAAAATTCATCAAAAATAGATGTATAAAGCATAGTACAATGAATATCACTTATCCCTCCTTCCTTAACCTGGATCCAATATTAATCTTCTGTCACATTTGTTTCATTAATGTAAAAATGTTTAGCATAAAGGTGCCTCTTTTAACTCTTTAAAGTGATTTATAAAACCTAAACAGTTAATTATAATTTTGTATTCTACTAAAGTCCCACAGAGAGTTTGTAAAGAAGAATTTAACTGCAAAATATATTACTATGATTTCAAAATTAGAACAATTTGGCCAGAATATCTGATCTGAAACTATCTTTGGAGAAGTGACTGTAACATTTTTCTAGATTGGCCCAAATTCAGCAACAAATCTTGAGTTAACAAGAAAGGATTTGTCACATTAAATCCTTAGTACAGAGCTTGGTTAATAAAAATTTTATAATAACAGGAGACTGTATTTGCCCACATGGAGTTAAGAGTGACAATCGGACCACTTTAGAACTGGAAGTGTTTGAAGTGGTGCTACTTCTCTTTATGTAAAGAAGAGGAGCAATTACATCTTTTAAATAATATGTAGACAGAATTCCACTTGAAAACCCGTCCCTTATTGTCATTTCACATCCTGCTTCTTGTATCCTTGCATTTTCTAAATTTGACCTCTCTCCTATTTGTCTTGCCAAGTAAAACACCTTCTAATTAAATATTCTTAGACAATTTTTAGACTTAATTTATCATCTCTTTGAAAGCCATTTTTCCTCACTAAATTTCAGAATAGAACAAAATTCCTTAAGTAGTTTTCAAAATCAGGCTATAGCCATTCCATGCATTCCACTGTGTGACCTACACAGGTAAGCAGAAGCTAGGTAAAAATACCAGAATATATTTTCTAGGGAGTCTGGGCTTTGTACAGCAATGAGGGATCACTGAAGAGCTTATAGCCAGGGAGTGATATTACCAATTTCACCTTTTACAAAAATCCCTTGAGCACTAGTGAGGAGAATAGACTGGAGAGAATCCAGGTTGGAGGAAGGAAGATACTGAAGCTGAAACTGTGGTAGACTAGGCAGAACAAGACAAGGTCCTGTAGTGAGAAACAAAGAAGATAGTGAATAGGACACAAATGTGAAATTAAATTAAATTAAATTAATAGAGTGAAAAATATTCATCTCCTAATGACATGTGGTTGGAGATGGCATGAGGGGAAGGCAGAAGGGAGAAGAGTTAAGGGAAAAGGAGATGCCTAAGATGAGTTGCAGGTATTTTACTTCAGTTTTAGATATGTTGAGGGAGCTGCAGAGAGTTGAAGCACATCCAAGAAGAGGCATGCAATAGGAATTTGGATTTATTAATCTAGCATATACAAGAGACATCCGGGTTGAAGATATTTGTGTGGAAGTCACTAGCACAATGCTGAAACTATGGGAACGGGTGACTCACCCCAAGAAAGAGTGTAAAATGAAAAGATGGTCAAGGAAAGAACTCTGGAATACATTAATATTTAAAGGGCAAGGTGAGAAAAAGCACGAAACCAAGAAGGAGTAATCAGGGAAGTCATCAAAGAGCCAGGAGACAGTGATGTTAGGGAAGCCAAAGGAAGAGAAATGGCTAATCATGTCAAGAGTTGCAGAGAGAATGAAGAAATGGAGAAACAAAAATTGTAGTGAGTGATGGGGTATGTATGGATGACCTGGCCCGGGCTGTATGTTTAGCAAGATGAGGGCAATTGCAGTGATGCAATTATATTAAAAGTCTAAATGATGAGTGTACTGAGTAAATGATAGGCATAAAAATGGAGACAATGAACACAAACTATGTTTTGAAGGGAAAAACAGCAGTAAAGAAGGAATAAATTTTAATGCAGGAGAGGCTTTGGGGTAAGAACCAGGAGCTAGAAGGAACATTCTACATTATGAGTAGGATGTGAATGTGGTCAGAGTAGGAAAAGATTCACTTTGGATGGGAAGAGATACATTGATCATCTATCAAAGGATATAGAGGTGAGTAGGGATAGAGATAATTCACACGAACGGAGGTGAGAAGTTAAAGTGCATTCATGACGGTTGGGTTTTCTCAGAGAAGGACAGGGACAAGGCCATCTACTAACAAATAGTGGGATGGGGGATGGAAGTGGGGTCAGCTGAAGTAGAGGATGGAAGAGGAAGCTACTCAGAGACTGAACAAGGTGGGATTGTCAAAAGGTATAAAAGGACAGCTCAGTGATTTTTGCCAGCAGTGTTCCAGGGTGTAGGTAGAGAGGCCAAGAAAGAGAGGATGCAGAGAAGAAAGATGTAATAGCAAGGGGGCTAGGAAGAGGAGAGGTCTGGAATAACATGAGAGATGCAGCAAGTGGTCTGCGAAGAAAGGTAGTCTCAAAGGAAGTGACAGACTGAGGGAAAGGAATGGGACAAGAGATGGGGGGAGCTTAAGGAGAGAGCAGGAGGAACTGGAAACTGTGGCATCACAGTCTCTGCCTACTTTTCTGCCTACCTCTTCAGGCCTTTGCTTTCACTCCCATGTGTCCAATTATCTGGAAGACACCTCATTTCTCTAAGAATAAATACTTTTCCTAGAATGCTCCCTCTGTCATGTTCAGCTAGTCCTGCAGGTTGTTTAGAAGCAGTACATAGGCACATGCAGAAGCCTGGAGCCAGACAGCCTGGGTTTGTTTTTTGAGTGTGCTTTTTATTAGATGTGTAATTTGTGTTTCATTTATTTAGCTACAGTTTTCTCATTTGTAAAATGGGGATAATAATAATATTAACCTCACAGGCTCAGTGGGATGATTGAGATAACACATATAAAGGACTTAGTAAAGTACCTTATATATAATAAGGGCTCAGTTTATGTAAGGTATTATCGGCATGATGACAGTTGTTAATACTCCTTAAGGTCTATGACCATCTCAAAACTGACATGAAATTCTTAAAAGTCTAAATGATTGCCTAGTTACAGTTTTGTCATCAAGATTAGAAAAATAATGGAGGATCTAATAATAATGAAATAGTTATTGGTGCCAAAATTTCTTAGACTACAAACCATTGGCAATATAATACTTCCCAGAACATTTCTGCCAGTACCTAACCTCTTTTACTCCACTAATGGTTTCTCAGTCGTACTGGTAATAGTAAGGTTATTTGGCTATAAGAAATGTTATGGCAGATGTTTATGGTCTCATAGGGGGTGGGATCTGTATGAGCATTTAATTCCACAGCAAGATCCCAAATTAGTTTCATTATTCTGGAGAGTATAACAGGGTGAAAATTGGCCCACAAGCCTCAATGGGGGAATGAAATGATGAGCTAGCTATTAGATAACCTCTAATGATGTTTTGGTATGCAGCTAAAAGAGAGGATGCTCTAAATAATTCATAGTGGAGAGTAAAACACAATTCTATGAGCCACAGAATTATATTTTCTAACAGACAAAGAAATTTTGATATCACAAATTTAATACTCCTTTAAAAAATAACTGATTGTCTATAGTTTGAAACAGAATACATTTATTCACATTCCCAAATTAGCATACTGTAAAGATGGCTTTGTTAAGGGAGAAAAATGATTTTGCTTTTGCCCTTCTTCCAACATTAACTAACCCATGCCCATTTCCTCTCATTAATACTGCCCCAGGCTCATCCCACCTCCCCACTTGAGCACTCTACCTCAGATTCAGTCTCGGTTCTCTGATCTACAATTATGCTACCTTCCTTCCTTTTTGCATTAACAAATCTGATTGATTCCTTGAGCTTATGTAGCCAGTTGCTAGAATGAAATAAATCTAATGCACATAAAAAGTGAGAATAAGTGATAAGCAAAAGAGCTGGCTAGGTTTTATGCTTCTCTTGTGCCACCCTGCTTTTGGCTGCCCTCCCAGGAGAATCATGTCTCAGTATATCATGCTAACAAAATAAACCTCCAAGATGGAAACAAGGAAGCCCAAGGGTCAGGTCAGATGTCTTGCATCATCTGTGCCTACCATTCTGCCCGAGCCATTTAGAGGTGCTCAATAAATGAAAATATCAAGGAGTAGAATTAGTTTGAAACTGAACTATTGAGAGAGCCCTAGAACAGTTTAGATTACTGAGGACACGTGAGCCAAACTCAATCGACTTTACCGTTTTAGACATAATATTAAGTCACTGCTTCGCTTTCATAAACCAGTGTTACCCCTGGGATTATAAGCAGTTGCCTAAATTTCATTAAGTGAGAGAAATCAAGGTATACTTGGAGTAAAGTACAGTTCCCCACATTTTTCTCACCACCAACCCCCACTCCAGCTTCTATTTCTCATGATGAAAATGACTCTTGGAGGTTAGAAAATGATGATTTAAAATTAGAAAATGACTAGTACAATGCTTGGCCTCTAGTCAGCCAGAGTAAAGGTCAACCATAGTAAATAAGTATGAATAAAGGTATTGTCAGCACCTGCTTAGTGGAAAAGAGGATGAATTTTGGGGGCCATCTGTGAAGAGCAATCTTAGCTGGTGCACAGCCAAGGGGCAGGTTGAGAATAGAACATATGGTAGAAAGACAGAATAAGGCTTGACCCCTGAGAATAGAGCAGAAACCAGCTAGTCAAAGATTCAGGACATGAGCCTTCTCAAAAGTTAATTCGTAGCCTTTTACCAGTGTTTTTACCCTATTAAAACCACACATAAAGATGTTCAACTTTGTTGGGTTTTTTAAAAACAGAAATTTCCGCTTAAATAATGTTTAGAGGGAAGGGGAACAAAGGTAGTCATTTAATCAAAACAAAATGCCTAAAAAGAAATTTTACTTTCTGGATTATTTTGCATTCTGCAAGACGCTTTAAAAAATATTTAAAAATTTTATTTCCATTCAGTCTTTATTCATTTTAATAGCTTATTGAGAGATATAATTCACACACCACAAAATTGACCCATTTTAAGTGTACAACTAAATGGATTCTAACATATTAAGAGTTGTGTAGTCTTCACCTCTGTCTAAATTTCTAACATTTTCATTATCCTCAAAAGAAATCCTGTACCCATGAGCAGGTACTAACTATTCTCCCTTCCTCTCAGCCCCTGAGCAACCACTAGTCTTCTTTTTGTTTCTATGGATTTGCCTGTTCTGGACATTTCTAGTAAATGGAATCATATAATCTGTGTCCTATTATGTCTGGTTTTTTTCACTATGCATATTTTTGAGGTTCTCCCCTGTGGTGGCATCTATCAGTACTTCACTTCTTATTATTGCTGAATACTATTCTACTGCAATGACATGCCATGTTTTGTTTACCCATTCATCAGCTGATGGACATTTGGGTTCTCTTCATTGTGTGCTATTACAAAAAATGTTGCTATTAGCATTTGTGTACAAATCTTTGTGTGGATGTATGTTTTCATTTCTTTTTAGTATAAACCTAAAATAAAATTTCTGGGTCATATGACCAAATGCTTAACATTTTACTTATGCATATTCTATGCTTATCATTTTGATGAACTACCTGTTTTCCAAAGTTTGCCAGATATTCTGGAGATACAAAAAACAAAGTTTTAGAGCAACATACTCTGTTTTGTGGGGGACAGTGAAATAGTTTTTAAAAATATATAACAGGCTAAGAAGACCATAACCTCAAAAGACCTAGCATGAGTTTGAAACAGACACAACAATAAATACCTTGGAATTCAGTGATGCAAAAGCCAAGTGAGTGACACCAGTGAACCCCAAGATAGGTCTACTTTTCTTGGTGTTGAGACCTATGTTCTGACCTATTACTGATTACGTCAGCCTTTGCCTTGCATGTTGTATATATATTCTGTCATGTTACTACAAGTTAAAACATTGGGGATACTCACCTTTCATAAAGTTTCCACTTTTAGGAGTTTTTATATGATACATCAAAACATTTTTAGTTTTATCATTAAAAATTTTATCAGACTTTTTAAAATTATTAAGGACAGATATTTCTTTCCTCTCACTCACTGCTGTATCATTGTGCTTAATCATAGGGCGCAAGGAGGCAACAACATTTGTTGAATTGAAACTAAATTGCTTTTACTGAAAATTCTAAGAATTAATTTTTAATTTGCTCCACACAAACGAAAACTAACACTATATACAAGAATGTATAAAACTAACACTCTATACAAAAATGTAACATGAAACCACTCTCTGGGTGTGTGTGTGAATGCACATTGACTATGCTTCTGAAGGTGCAGTTTAATGCCTTTATGAAAGAACGAGTGATAAGCACTTTGGAAAATACATGGTGAATATTTCATGTTTCAGTGGGTCTCTTTCCCTAGAGGGCAAACCTAAAGTATTCCTTTTACAACATTCTCAAAGAAACCTTCAGAAGAGACTTAAAAAAAGAACACACATTTTTGCAAACAGGCTTTATGCTTCCTGAAAAGACTTTTAAAATTATGTATTCCTGCCCTGGGATTGAGCAGTCCTGTGCTAAGCTCAGAAAGAAAAATACATTCAGTTTATTTGTCAGAACTACTCAGAGTAAAGGAAGTCACCTTCTAAAAGGCTTATCACATAGACTGGCAAATGTCAGGTATAGTTTATTAAAAAAATCAATACAATCAATAGCTGTTACTTTCTTTTGCTGTAAAATAGAAATACAGTTGTTTTCTAAAACACAAATATGACAATTTCATACCCTGTCTATGAAAGAAAGCTAAATAAATCAATAGGGTTCTTGCAATGCATGCACATTTTTTCCTAATTGGTGAGAACACACTGCCCTGTAGATTCTTTGCCAATACAGAGTGAAATATATGTCAAAGATTAGATTTATACTCTTAGAAAACCATCACAAAAGTAAAATCAACATGAATGTATAAAATTTGTGAATTTTTTTAAAAATGAGAATAATTTAAAAACAATTAAAGTATATCTAGATTTTTGTTCATGCTTCAAAGCAATATAGCTATCTGTTCTATATTAAGAATAACCAGAGGCAGTGCATGGTGTAAAATGTTCTATAATCCTGGTTAAAATTAGCAATTTAAATTTGTTAAATGAGGTTACACTGCAATATCTAATGCACAAATGACAGAGATTTAAGTGCTTGCATAGTTGTTTAAAAATGTATTAAAAGGCTATAGGTTAACAATAATGAATGTATAATACATTATTACTATTAAAATATGCAATCTTTGATAATAATTTATTTGTTTTACAAATGCATTGGGGGTTAAAATTTTTCTATTCATCTGTGACCAACCATGAAATTCAATATTGCTCACCATGACCAATCCATGAAATTTGTCAACTTTGTTCCTGATTTTCACAGGGACTTACTCTTAGATGAAATGACCCACCGAACTAAGAGCACAACAATTTTTTCATCTATGGTAAATCAGTTTAGTTTACTAGGCTTTACTATGGGCTTCAGACCTTGAGCTTTTTATGATTGTGAATGATTATGTATTTAATCCCAAACTTCTAGCAAGTTACCTCACTGTTTCTCCCCCTTTCTGAAAGAATTCTCCATTTCTGAAATTAGTGTTCAACACAGGGCTGCCAGAAGGAACAATCTGTAAACAATGGGTTAGTTGAAAGTCAAACAGTGGGTGAAAATTATGGGGAAACTGGAATCAAAGTTGTTAATTACTCGAAGAATTTCTAAACCAACAGCCTCAAAATTTTCTGAAAATCAGGGTTTATATATTGCCCTTACCAGAGTGTTAAGAAAGGAATACTTTACCTCATTTATCTTATGAAGTAGAAATACTGATTGTCTAATTTTTACTATCCGAGAAATAAGAACATGCAATTATCTAGTCTTTCAAGATAAAGTAACTATTTTGGAGGACAGTTTAAACAAAATTATATTACTATTTTATTATAAGTCTACTCCAACCTTTTCTATATTACAAATTTGAATTAAATAAACCATAAATAAACCAAAAAAGTAGTTCAGAAATTTTAACTTCCCTAAATCTTATTTATTTAGATAAGAAAACTACATCGCCATTTTAAAAATGTAATTGTTTAGTTCTATTTCTACTTGTCATTACTAGCTCAGACACTAAAGCCTAACACTAAAAATACAAATCTATGGTAGATTAACTGCCAGTGTGGAACCGTTAGGTCTCTTCCAGATTTGAACATATTTTAGAACTCTTTTTCAATTTTAATTTTGCACTTTACATAAATTAGAAAATAAAAAATATTTTTAAGAAAGCAAAAAGGCATTACATATGATTTTATTTTTCACAGTTTCAAGGGATGACTAAAATAACCAACCACTAATATAATTTGATCATTTAAATAATTCAAATAGTAAAGCCCAAAGTGGTACTGTTTGTATTGCAGCCTTATTAACTGAATAGAATTGATGAATAGATACATTATTAGGACTGAATTACTTCGAATAAAGAAAGCCCTACTGCTTACCGTTTGTTTTGTAAAATGATCCAATTTACAGTATCAAAAATGCACTTCAAAAATTTCTATGTACTACTTTACACACTTCAGTAAGAGTATGAAAATAACTTTGTTAAATCACATTATGTTATAAATGATAATAGCTAAAAAGAAAATATATTTAATACTTACTGATATAATTCAGTTAATGGCGAAGTCAAAATGACTAATGTTGTCAACAGGTTATTACAATGGGCATGGATTTTAAAAATTCTATCATCTATATTCTCATGAGGATTCAAAAGTTTCTGTACAGATGTGCAAACTGACCATAACATGTTCTCAGTGCATATTAAAATTGTTGTGATATCGAGTCTATCAGAAAGAAAAAGAAAAAAATTATGTTAACAAAATTGCTTCTCTACTTGGTATATATATTATCATCTCTATTTCTTATATTAAACATATATAATTTGGTTAGATAACAGGGTTTCAGAGATGAAAGACAGAATGAATCAAAACTAGGTTTTGAGTTTTCAGGTGTTAGGTGACTCATAATACTATTACTTTTAGGGACTGTGAGGTCTGTAACAGTGAAGTATTTTAGGAGTGCTTTAAATAAATATATAATTATTAGATAAATATATTTCTACAAATATATATAATTATTAGAATATTGTTCAAGAAGTTTAAGATACTTTCCTTGAAATACATTCAGTAAAAGAAAAGCCAGATTAAAAGAAAATTTGCTATAACTCACATATGGTAAGTAAAAATTTGATAGAACAATTCTCCTCATCCAAGTACAAGCTGTCAAAAGAAAGTCAGGAGGGTGGGTCATATGTTCTCCAAGCAAATGGGAGATAAGAAAAAATGACATCAAAAGCACTAATGTATTGGGTTGGCCTAAAGGTCCATATGGTGGTTTTTTTTTCATAGAATAAAAGATACGTTTTCCATTTTCACCAATAACTTTATTGATTTGGATATTTTGAGTCTGTTCCTGTCTCCCATTATTGGCTTCTAGTGGGAAGAGGCCAGGGGCACTGCTAAACATCTTCCAAAGCATAAGACAGCCCCACAGCAAAGAATTATTTGGTTAGCCCTGGCTGGTGTGGCTCAGTGGATTGAATGCTGGCCTGTGAAACAAAGGGTTGCTGGTTTGATTCCCATTCAGGACACATGTCTAGGTTGCACGCCAGGTCCCCATTGAGGCGGGCAGAGGAGTGTGAGAGGCAACCACACATTTATGTTTCTCTCTTGCTCTTTTTCCCTCTCTTCCCCTTTCTCTAAAAATAAATAAATAAAATCTTTAAAAAATAAAAAGAATTATTTGGCCAAAATGTCAAAATACCAAAAATCTTTGCAAGCCACTTTTAACATGTTCAGTTGGTCACAGCACCTTCTCCACACACTGCATAAATCTTTTTTTGTGTTTCAGTTGCATTTTTATCTTTCTTGAAATATACACTAAAAATGTTGCATATCTTCTTCCATCTTCAATATTAAAATGGCTGTACAAAAATTCACCAATTTTGATAAGTATTTTTTTAAATGCACACTGATATAACAGCTGTCACAATACAATCTAACAAAATTGCTACAAAGGAAGTTAAAGACAACTAAGCACTACTAGAGCCATCCACCACACCGAAAACAACTAAACGAACTTGTTGGCCCACCCAATAAAAGCCCATAGTTTCAGAAAATTCTAATACTAAAAAATTTTTTAATATGTTAACTTATTTATCTTATTCAGAAATTCAATTACTTGTTTCTATCTTTATTGAGCTATAATAGGCACCCAAAGGTCTGTTTAAAGGGTATTTTGGTACACAATTAAATTTCACAGACCATAGTTAATTTCCTCTGTTTTTCTTCTGTTTATTCAGTATTGAAGAAATAGAAAATGAAAATTTTGAAGCTATATGAAGGAAAATAAGTATAAGAATCTTTTTAAATGATATTTTTGCTTTAACTTTATTGTATGTACAATAAATTTATACATATATTAATAATATATCACATATTATATGTAAATCATATATACAGTTGTGGTTACTTGACAGTTGGAGGCTACTGGAATACTAACAGCATCAATAATCACCTGTAGGAAAGTTAATTGTAGTTTGCATCCACTTACTTCCATTACTGATTAAACAATTACAAGTTATGTGAATATTATAAGTTATAAGTTATGTGTATATACACCTATGCAAATGCATAATCAGGCACACATACAAGTGCATAATCTGATTTCCACATGAATGGTAGTTTAGAATTAAACATACAAATAAAAATATTTATTTTACTTAGAAAAACTACAAGAAATACCTCTAGCTCTGCATGGCTATGTAACCACACAGAAAATAAAAACTGAAAGTCTCTATAATACAGTTATTTAATTAAATATGCTACCTATTTCATGAGCTAACAGTTAATCTGATTTCCTAAACATCTCATAATGGCTTGCCACCTCAGAGTCAAAAGTGATTTACACTACATAAGAAAAAAGAATGAGGTATTCTTTGCTCTCAAAAGGAATTTTCCATCTATTCTTCACAGTTCAGTTTTAAAAAAATGCTTGGTCAGTAATTCAAAACAGCCCGTGCAAAACACCATATTTATGAAACACTGTAGCAGGACCTAAATGCCCTTCAAGTGCAGCCTGCTTTACAAGAACATGAACATGATCAGGAAATGATTCCTACTGCAAAAAAGAAAAAAAAAGCCTCTGAGGTCTATAGGTTTCTCTTAAAATATATTTATACATACCTATATTTAAAAGACAGGTCTTAATTCCATTAGTCAGAATGTTTATAAAACAAAGTCTTCTCTTTATACAGACTGCTGTTGTCATGTAGGCGCATTTTTATAATGCTCATTGCCTAGATAGCTTGTGAAATTGGACCATAATTTAGTCTTTAATTTAATACAGTGACTGTGGCTCCTATTTTCCATGATTTCACATTTCATTGAACTGGCTTTTAGTAATACATAATGAAAAAAAAGAAATAAAATAAAGTAAAAGAGGAAAGAAGTAATTAGAATATATTAAGGAGAAAAATGACTAGACAAAAGAGTTTCCTTAATGGAGATTAACTACACTATTTAAAGGCTTTAAAAAAAAACCCTAAGAAACTAAAATCCCCTGGTTGCTTAGAATCTCAGTCAAATTGACTGGTCTATCACAACACCACATTTTTCCTGCATTTTAGTACCTTAATTTCTCTTTATCTTATTTATTAACCTTCATATGTGCATACATGAAGGTTAAAAATAAGGACATACATATCCTAGATATGTCTTCAATCATTTTTTAGAAAAAGTGGGTCCTATACACAACTTTAAGAAGAAAAAAAACAGCAAAATTATTTGATTCAAGTTCCACAATCTCACTTAAATATCTCAGAAAATTGAACACAATTTCCTTTCAGATGTTAGAAACATGTTACATATACAAGACGTCATGTCATGAGATTCAGAATTACATTCTGCTTTATATTAAATGATGAAAAATTTTCGTGAAAGGCAATGGTTTTCACATCAGTTACCTTATCTGTGGAGTTCTCTTATAACTGGGATGGGCCCGAGCATATCTGGAGGCCAGTAGACCCAAAGATTTCTCAAGAACTTCTGCTAGAATCTTCTGGGCTAACTCAGGGGGCAGAATGGTCCAGAGATCATGATGAAGAGCCCAGAAGAAATAATGCCACATCTGGAGTGAGAAGGAGCATCTTTCCCCCTGGCAAAACCACCACACATTAAACAATAGAATCACATCTTCCAAAATGTCAGTTTGCTTCCTATGAACCTAATTAGTTCAGGCTGAAAGGAAATAGCTGGAGAGTTTGACACACTAGATGACCAAGAAAGATTTTTGACAAGATGTAAAACATCCTTACTGACAAAGGAACATATGTTTTATTTCAAACACAAGACCAGATATACTAATGTAAATTCAGACTGCAAGCATTTCACCTAGGATATCCTGGCCTGAAGTTTAAAATTTACTTTTAAACAATTGGCTTTACAGTTGCTAAACATGTCATGCCAGTTAAAGATACTGGGTGACTTTTCTAAGATTAAAATTTAATTACTTAAATTTATTAGCAGGACTGAGATAATTTTACATATGCTTCAGATTTCACATTATAGTGAAATGATGAGAACAAAAATTACCTTACATACTGTATACTTATCAACATGCATGAAACCAAGGGGACGGGTAACTACGGAAGATTATTACATCAGGTTCTTTTATCCATGGCGTTTTAATAACAGTACTAGAAACAGATAATATAATAGTTTGATTTTACAAGATTTTGAAAAGCCTAAGCAGAACTTACCATTATTTCTTAGTATTTTTAAACCACTCTATACTTCCAAGGGGCCAGAGTCTCATTCCCTTCCATCCCCTTGTACATCTCTTCTATGTGCCAAATTTTCCCTGACCACAGAAGGAGACCCAGCAGTGGCCAAGGCCAAGGGGAACAGGCAGAAATGAGAGGTAGCCTCAAGTGATTTACAAGCATTAATTAGTTAACTTGCTCTTAGGGAGGTATGCTAGTAGTTTGACCTCATTTTCTTCCAACCTGATAAAAAGATTATATTTGAAATAGAAGTAGACTGCATTCTTCAAACATTATCCTGATGATTTTACCATAACAAAAGTTAAACTAGAAAAACTTCCGATTTTATCTCTAAGTAATCCTCTTGACTTAAAATTTTTGTTTTACCTATTACTTCTATTTCTCAAACAAATGTTAAATAAAAAATGTCTTACACCAAAAGTGGATAAGTTACTTATGCATATGCTCCTATTAGTGTTTTCCCTATATACTGTTCTTCCAGTAATTTCTTCGATTACTAAAATCTTTTATTATCACTGTATAATAATAATTTACAGTTAATATTTATTGACTTTCAAATAGAGTTTATAAATGAGTAGAATCATTATCCTTTGGTGGGAAACTTTGGTATCAAATGTCAAAGAGTCAAGTTCAAACTTGAGAGGGGATTTTGACTACTGGCTCCTGATTAGATGTGTATCAAAACTATTTAAGAAAAAAATTATAAATTAGTGCCAAAGGAACACAATTATAGTTTCTTATGCTTTCTATGTTGTGTTCTGCAATAAAGAATGCTTTTTAAAATTTCCTGGAGTAAGAAGGGTGTTTTATTTTTATTTATTTATTTTTATTCTTATTTATTCTGTAACAGTTGTCCCAATTTTTCCCCTTTGCCTCCTCCACCTAGCCCACCCTCTTTCCAGAATCAATCCCCACACCATTCCCCATGTCCACGGGTCATTCATACATGTTCTTTGACTAGTCCCTTCCTCTTCTTTCCACCATTCCCTCCCTGCTCCACTCTGGCAGCTATCAGTCTGTTCCATGTTTCCATGTCTTTGGTTCTATTTTGCTTGTTAGTTTATTTTGTTCATTGGATTCTTCTTGTAAGTGAGATCATATGGTATTTGTCTTTCATTGACTGCTTATTTCACTTAGCATAACAGTCTCCAGTTCCATCCACACTGTCGAAAAATGCAGGAATCCCTTCATTCTTTCTGCTGCATAGTATTCCATTGTGTACATATACCACAGTTTTTTAATCCACTCATTTATTGATGGGCACTTGGACTGTTTCTAATGCTTGGCTATTGTAAAATAGTGCTGCTGTGAACAGATGGGTGCATAAATTCTTTTGAATTGGTGTTTAGGGGTTTTTAGGGTATATTCCAAGCAATGGAATTGGTGAGTGAAAAGGCAGTTCCATTTTTAATTTTTTGAGGAAATTCCATACTGTTTGCCACAGTGGCTGTACCAGTCTGCATTCCCACCAGCAGTGCACTAGGGTTCCCTTTTCTCTACATCTTGGCCAGCACTTGTTGTTTAACAGACTTATTAATGTTAGCCATTCTGACAGGTGTAAAGTGATATCTCATTGTGGTTTTCATTTGCATCCCACTGATAGCTAGTGGTATTGAGCATTTATAGATGTCTATGGGCCATCTGTATGTCCTCCTTGGAGAAGTGTCTATTCAGGCACTTCACTTATTTTTTAATTGGACTGTTTGTCTTCCTGTTGTTGAGTCATATGAGTTCTTTATATATTTTGGATATTATGCCCTTGTCCAATGTATCATTGGCAAATGTGTTCTCCCATATAGTCAGTTCCCTTTTCATTTTGATGGTTTCTTTAGCCATGCAGAACCTTTTTAATTTGATATAATCTAATTTGTTTATTTTTCCTTTATTTCCCTTGCCATAGGAGATATATTGGCAAATATATTGCCACATGGGATATCTGATATTTTACTGCCTATGTTTTCCACTAGGACTTTTATGGTATCACGATTTATATTTAAGTCTTTTAGCAATTTTGAGTTTATTCTGGTTTACAGTGTAAGTTGGTGGTTTAGTTTCTCTCTCTCTTTCTTTTCTTTTCTTTTCTTTTTTGCATGTACCAGTCCAGTTCTCCCAATGCCATTTATTGAAGAGGCTATTTTTACTCCATTGTATGCTCATACCCCTCTTTTCAAATATTAATTGAACAAAGAGACATCAGTTTATTTCTGGGCTATCTATTCTGTTCCATTGATCTATATGTCTATTCTTATGCCACTACCAGACTGTTTTGATTACAGTGGACTTGTGGTACAGTTTGATATCAGATATTGTGATCCCTCTAACTTTGCTCTTCTTTCTCAAGATTGCTGAGACTATTTGAGGTCTTTTTTGGTCACATATAAATTTTTGAAATGTTTGTTCTAGATCTGTGAAATGTGCCATTGACAATTTAATAGGAATTACATTGAATCTATAGATTGTTTTGGATAGTATGAACATTTTAATAACATTAGTTCTCAATCCATGTATAGGGTATACGCTTCCATTTATTTGTATCTTCCTCAATTTACTTCTTCAGTGATCTATAGTTTTCCAAGTACAGGTCTTTTATCTCCTTGGTTAAATTTATTTCTAGGTGGTGTTTGTTGTTGTTGCTATAGTAAATGGGATTTTTTTCTTAGTTTCTCTTTCTCATAGTTCATTGTTGGTGTACAAAAATAACACTGATTTTTGAATATTGACTTTGTATCCCACCACTTTGCTGAATTCACTTATTAGGTCAAGTAGTTTTTTTGGTGAAGCCTTCCAGGTCTTCTATGTAAACTATCATGTCATCTGCAAATAATGACAGATCTACTTTCCCCTTTCCAATTTGTATGGCTTTTATTTCTTTTTCTTGTCTGATTGCTATGGCTATGACCTCCAGTACTATGGAATAAAAGGGGTGAAAGCTGACACCCTTTTTTTGTTCCTGATCTTAAAGAAACACTTTCAGTTTTTCCTCATTAATTATGATGTTGGCAGTAGGTTTTTCGTATATGTCCTTGATTATGTTGACATGTGTTCCCTCTATTCCCACTTTGCTGAGTGTTTTTGTCATAAATGGGTGCTGGATTTTATAAAATGCTTTTTCTATAGCTACTGATATTGTGATTTTTATCTTCTATTTTGTGATCTATCACATTTATTGATTTGTAAGTATAGTACCATCCTTGAATCCTGGAATAAACTCCATTTGATCATAGTGTGTGATCTTTTTATTGCTGGATCTGGTTTGCCAGTATTTTGTTGAGAATTTTAGCATCTATGTTCATCAGAGATATTGGCCTATAATTTTCTTTCTTTGTTGTGTCTTTATCTGATTTCAGGATTAGGCTAATGCTGGCCTCAAAAAAAGAGTTTGGGAGGCTTTCCTCTTCTTGAATTTTTTTGGAATAGGTTGAGAAGATAAGGTGTTATTTCTTCTTTGAATATTTGGTAAAATTCACCCATGAAGCCATCTGGTCCAGGGCTTTTGTGCGCTGGTAGTGTTTTGATTACTTCTCCAATTTCACTAGTTGTCACAGGTCTATTCAGGTTTGGTGTTTCTTCCTCATTCAGTTTTGGAGACAATATGTTTCTAGAAATTTTTGTCCAATTTCTTGGCATATAGTTGTTCATAGTAATTTCTTATAATCCTTTGTATTTCTGTGCTAACAATTGTTGCTTCTCCTCTTTCATTTCTGATAGTATTTATTTGGCTCCTCTCTCTTTTTTTTTCTTGATGAGTCTGTTAAAGTTTGTCCATTTTGTTTATCTTTTCAAAGAACCAGCTCCTGGATTCATTGATCATTTGAATTGCTTTTTAGTCTCTCTGTCATTTACTTCTGCTCTGATCTTGATTATTTCCTTCCTTCTACTCGCTCTGCACTTTGTTGTTGTTCCTCTAGTTCTTTTAGATGTAGAGTTACATTTTTGTTTTTTAATTTTATTTTAATTGTTGTTCTAGTACAGTTCCCTGCCTTTTCTCCCATCCCAGCCCACCTCCCCTCCCCACCTCCCTCCCGTTTCCACCCCATCCCCCTTGTTATTGTCCATGTGTCCTTTATACTTGTTCCTGCAAACCCTTTACCTTTCTTCCCTGAAATTCCCTCCCCTCTCCTCTCTCATCACTGTCAGCTTGTGTTCAATTTTAGTGTCTTTGGTTATATTTTGCTTGTTTGCTTGTTTTGTTGATTAGGTTCCTGTTAAGGGTGAGATCACATAGTATTTGTCTTTCACCACCTGGCTTATGTCACTTAGCATAATACTTCCTAGTTCCATCCAAGCTGTTGCAAAGGGTAGGAGCTCCTTCTTTCTTTCTGCTGCATAGAATTCCATTGTGTAAATGTACCATAGTTTTTTGAGCCATTCATTTGCTGATGGGCTCCTAGGTTGCTCCAGCACTTGGCTATCGTGAATTGTGCTGCTATGAACATTGGGGTGCATAAGTTCTTTTGGATTGGTGTTTCAGGGTTGTTAGGATATAATCCTAGCAGTAGAATTGCTGGGTCAAAAGGCAGTTTCATTTTCAGTTTTCTGAGGAAATTCTATACTGTTTTCCACAGTGGCTGCACCAGTCTGCAATCCCACCAACAATGCACTAGGGTTCCCTTTTCTCCACAACCTCTCCAACACTTGTTTCTTGCTTTGTTTATGATGACCATTCTGACTGGTGTGAGGTGGTATCTCATTGTGGTTTTAATTTGCATCTCTCTGATAGCTAGCGATACTGAACATCTTTTCATGTGTCTCTGGACCCTCTGTATGTCCTCCTTGGAGAAGTGTCTGTTCAAGTACTTTGCCCAGTTTTAATTGGGTTGTTTTCTTAGAGTGGAGTTGTGTGAGTTCTTTATATATTTTGGACATTAAACCCTTGTCTGAGGTATCATTGGCAAATATGTTTTCCCATACAGTTGGTTCTCTTTTTATTTTAATACTGTTTTCTGTAGCCATGCAGGAGCTTTTTATTTTGATAAGATCCCATTTGTTTATTCTTTCCTTTGTGTCCCTTGCTCTAGGGAACGTATCAGTGAAAATACTGCTGCATGAAATATCTGAGATTTTCCTGCCTATGTTCTCCTCTAGGACTTTAATGGTGTCATGACTTATATTTAAATCTTTTATCCACCTTGAATTTATTTTTGTGTATGGTGTAAGTTGGTGCTTGACTTTCATTTTTTTGTGGGTTACACTATTTATTTGAGATTTTTCTATCTTCTTTAGGTGGTCCTGTATTGCTATGAACTTCTCTCTCAGGACTGCCTTCATCTTGTCCTGTAGCTTTTGAGTTGTTGTGTGTTCATTTTCACTTGCTTCTAGATACTTTTTGATTTATTCCTTGATCTCATTGTTAACTCATTCATTATTTAATAATATGTTATTCAGCTTCCATGTATTTGAATGCTTTTGAGTTTTTTTCTTGAGGTTGGCTTCTAGTTTCAAGTCACTGTGATTTAAGAAGATGCTTGATGTAATTTCAATTTTCTTGAATTTGTTAAGACTTGTTTTGTGTCCTACCATGTGGTCTATCTTTGAGAATGATCCATGTGTATTTGAAAAGAAAGTATATTTTGCTTCTTTGGGGGTAAAATATTCTGTAAATATCAATTAAGTTCACATGATCTTCCAGGGGTGTCCAACCTGCAGCCTAAGGGCCACATAGAGCCCAGGATGGCTATGAATATGGCCCAACACAAAATCATAAATTTACTTAAAACCTTTTTTGCTCATCAGTTTTCCTTGGTGTTTGTATATTTAATATGTGGCCCAAGACAACTCTTCTTCTTCCAGTGTGGCCCAGAGACACAAAAAGGTTGGATATCCCTGAGAGTGTTGTTCAATGCTGCAATATTTTTGTTCATTTTTAGTTTGGAAGATACATCCATTGTTGACAGTGGGGCATTAAAATCCCCTACTATGACTGTATTGCTGTCTCTTTCTTAAAGTCTTCCAATATTTTCTTTATATATTTAGGTGCTCCTATGTTGGGTACATATATATTTACAAGGGTTATATCCTCTTGTTGGACTACTCCCTTAAGTATTATGTAGTGACCTTCTTTGTCTCTTGTTATGGCCTTTGTTTTGAAATCTATTTTGTTTGATATAAGTATTGCTACCCCAGCTTTTTTTTCATGTCCATTTGCATGGAATATTTTTTCCATCTGTAAGAAGGGCATTTTAAAGATACATTTCCCTATACTTTTGGTGTACTGTAGTATGTTAACTAAAGCAAAACTGACCCCAGCTGATGTCATGACTAGTATGAATGATTTAGACTCACTTTTTCCATGGCAATGGATAATGCTTACACATGACCAACAGGATTTCTCATATTTTTCAAAATATTAAAAAAATTTCTTAATAGCAACCTTTAAGCAATAAATAAGAAAATAAGATAACTTTAGGCATATAGATTTCTTCTCCTAAAAGTGAAAAATACTTATTTTTAAGACTTTTTAAAACATAAATTTCAAGTTTACATTCCAAACCGGTCATTATTTTCACAATTCTCTTCAAAATGTATATAACTTCAATGTATGCAAGGGTTTTCATTAAGCTAAGTGTGATCCATTTATTTTTTCTGACCTGTTTCTCTACTTGTTGTCATTTCAAAAGTATTCCGCTAGTAAACATCTGTTATTTTTGTAGGCCCACTATAATGTAAACAGATGTGAGCTTTTAGTTAGATTAGATATCAGGAAACACACAGCTGGGCTTTATTATATAAGCCACTCAATATTATCTTTGAGCAGACAATTCTTTATTCTTTGACTGTTGGAAAACACAAGTTGCTAAAATTGAGCAGATGTCAACTATACTAAATGCTTGAATTTAAACATGTAATCCGAACACCCACTGGGCCATCTGACCAGCACCTCGTCAGAGAAATTCCCAACTCTTTTGACTTTCTCAACCTGACAGTTTAGAAAATGGAAATAACGTATCTAGGGCTCACTTGATATCACAAAACATGAGCAAATATTGCTCCATATCTTGTAAATTATTTTTCTGTTTCTTTACTACACTCCTGCACATGGCAATAGGTTCCCCTGAGTTCTCTCTCCTACCCTTCACCTTCAGTCTGGCAGATTTCATCTCCTCTCCTCTCAAAACAGCCCTGCCAAAAAAACGAGTCCTGTCTCACAAATCAGTTGGAATAATAGGAAGAGGAGGAGAAAGGGGTGCAGTAAACGGGATAAAAACCACGTCAGGTACTCCAGTTGTCAAAACAGTTTAAAATCTGTTTTATTTTTAGAAGGTTCTTATTTATGGTAAATAGAAAGGCAGTATCACTTTATTTTCCTGAGCATAAATAACAACCACTAACTCTGCAATTAAATTGTAACTACTGACCATGTAAGTATATGGAAGCCACAGTACCATGTAATCACAGGGTAACTATCTTGTTATTTCTGTCTTTGAAGCTAGAGCATTGTCATAAGATCTAAGAGCTGCATGTTACATGGCAATTTGTTTTTTTTAAATACTTTGTAACTTCAATAACAGAATCACAATGAATCCACTTATTATTTATACTGTAAAACTCTTTAGTCCCCAATTTGCATAAGAGGAAACATAATACCTCTTTGTTGGACATGTAGTGAGATAATAGCTATTTTTCAACAAAAACATCATGTAAGATTGCTCATTAGGACACTGACATATTGAAATAGTTTGAAACATGCGATGGATTCATTTTCAACCTCTCTGTTCACCTTGAGGCAAATAAGGAAGCTGCCATACTGCCAGGAAAGAAGGCCTATACTTTCTTATCTCAGGTGACCAGCTGCACCATAGCACCTTCATTTTCACTCTGCTCACTGCAGCTTGAAGCATGTCAGGTTAGGAAAACTCTGTATGGATGTTCTTGCAAAAAGGAAAAGTATCTGGGGAGGACCTCTAAAAGAGAGATGAAATGGCCTTAGAAAAAGTGGAAAGTCCCTTATAAGAGCTTCTTATTAGTTGCTCTTCTCTGATGTGACAACATTTATTATGATAATAACTCAGGCATAAGTGGAGCTACAGGAATCTTCAGGGAGATGACAAAAGTGACTCCACTGAATAAAACCCCATTCTGTTTCTCTCATAGTGATTAGAGCAATCAGGAAAACAAAAATCATAAGCTTCAATCCAGAGGAAAGGATAAATGGAAAAAGCTAATGAAGCTGGGTTTGACTGATGAATTTTTGAAAAACCCTGATCATCTTATCTTTTATTAAGATATTATAAATGTTTCACCCTGCCCTGGAATCAACTTCAAAAAATTTCAAATATTGTGGCTTATGCATAATCAATGGGATGCAGGGGAAGCTAAACCAATGAAGCTTGATGATGAATAATTTTAATTGATCCTAGGTTTTGGTTGCACTGGGAATCATTAAAAATAATTCAGTAGAAATTTGGGATTTCAAAACACAGGCTAAATGAAAATAGGCAAGCTATAAATAATCAGATGGGCCTTACAGCACACTCACAAGAACACACTTTGAGAAGGGAAAAATAAGTATAAAAAGTAAAGCTGCTTAATAAAAATATTTATCAAACACAGATGGAAATACATAACAAGAAAAAAAATGCAAAGATATCTATACTATATAACTGGCCCCTTTGGAAAAATACAAGATTGTAGCATTTTGGCACTGTTATCTCTTCGAGATTTCATTGTGTCCCATTATATTCTGATTCATTATGGAGCACTGAAACACTGCAGCTCAAATTAAGTTATTTTTATTTTTAAGCAGTAGAGCTCTGATGTCTAATTATTCCAGGTTTTTAAAAACAGTGTTTTTCCTAAGTACAAATTCAATATTTTAAAAATATTATCCTAACAGCCTTCGTGTGTTAGTAACGCCAAGCTCATGTTTCTAATTAGCCAGAAAGCAGGTAGGCAGTAAAACATATTTGTGTAAAAAGGAGGGATAGTAAACTTAACTTCACACCTCATAAAAAGCTTTGTAGTCATCCCAGTGGTGGCTCTCAGCATCCTGTAAAATGCTTGTAGCACAAACTCTGACGCAGTAGTCCGTAACCTGAAACTGCAGAGTGTTGATGAATTCCTGATATCCCTGGACAGGCACCAGGAATATGGGTCTGTTCAGAGGGAATGATCAAAGAGACAGAGATTTAAGGCCTGTGTAGTAGGAGGTAACAATCTCCAGTACTACAAATGGTTTTGATTATTAGATATCAATCATTCATTTCCTCCTAATGCTGAAGTCTGCATCCACATTCACTTTCCAAAGAGAAAAAAAAAAAGATGGCCTTTGTTTTGCAAGTCTTTTGAAAACGTACATCTGCTGTTCCACAAATATGCACTTCAACTTGAGACAAACTGCATTGTCAATACATCATTCAAAAATAAAAGTATTCTTTGTAAGCCTATTATTAGAGATCAGTGCATTATTTAGGCATTAGGTTATCGTTATTATAGAGAACACATGCATTTGTCAGAACCAACTTTTATAAAGCTATCACACGTCCTACAAACATACTCTTTTTATTTTAGAAATTGTAATTTTGTAGATGTCAATTATCTCATAAACTGTTATAAAATATTCTACAGAAATAAAGTGATTTCTGGCACATTTGTTTATAAATTCAAGCAGGAATAACAACATCTGACTACTTATGAGAATTAAAGAACTATCATAGTGATATTCTACATCAAATCAAATTTATTTTACTTTTATCTTTAGCTATTTGTATTATGCTTTCTCTCACAAGTAAGGAACTGCAAAGGCTGAATATGTAATGTGGAGTGGATTCTTGGGCTTCCACCAGACTGCCAAATCCACATGTTCCCTTCGCAAGGGGCCGTGCTGTCTTCTAGCGAGTGAGTACAAGGATAGCCAGAAAGACCATGTGATAATACCCGTGGTCATTTTTATTGTCTATACAGAAAACATATAATCTTTTTAGACTACTAATACATGAGATTTAGGACTGCCAGATGCTTCCTCCTCAAATATTAAGGAGAGTTTATTACTAAATCAACATTCTGAAATATGCTTAGTCAATAGAATAGATTGAAAGGCACTTATTTTCTATGTCAGCTGCTAACATCCTGTTGGCTCAGAAAAGAAAGAGAGAAGTGCATATTTCACAATTGTGTATACATGGGAAAACAAAAAGTTGATTCTTCCTTTTCACTGTAGTAGATACAATGTGCCTTACAAAATAAAAAGGGTTTGTTTGGTCACGTTATAAGAGCGTGCAGAAAATTGTTGCTCCTGATTAGAATATGGACAATGCATGAGTCTATTGAGTGAGCCTTTAGAGAAAATACATATCTTTCTCACTATCTATGTGTCTGGTTTAATTTATCTCATGCTCCACCTTTTTGACATTTCCTAGTTAAGACAAGTGAAAATAATTCACCATGTTGATTATTATTTTCTCCTCAAATATTATCATCAAAATTTCACTGCTGTGATATCCAAAGATTACATGTTATTGTAAACATGGTCATCAACTTAATTTACATGATACTCACTTCTTAGTATTTTCTTTCATCAAATTATCATATTGCATAAAATGCTGGAAGACATAAACTGCCGTGGAGAGCAATGTATGCAAGTTTTTCAGGGGTGCTCTGGAAGGAAACTCCTTGCCTCTCTCCTGCAGTCTCGCCAGGACAGCTGTTGCCACTTTACAACAGGCCTCCACAAAGTTTGCTCTAATTTCCTGAAAAGAATCATCTCTGCATGCCAGAGCCAGTGGAAGCATTGTGTCAAGTTTTTCCATGATGTCAGAACAGAACTAGGGAAAAATAAATGTAGCACTGAGTTATTTGTACTCTGACAGCACCATGTAATTTATATACAGGGGAGCCAAATTCTTAAATAATGAATTTGGCATTAAACATAAATATAATCACACAACTTTATAGTAATCAATTGTAGAAAGTTAAACGTTTTGTGTCCAATAAGGAAATACCAAAATGATGCCTCTCTATATATAACCGTCAAACCTTATGCTTATCATGCAGACATTATGAAAAACTCATGAAGTAGCTTTACATGTCAGTACTTTTATTTGTAGTTAATAGAAGTCAGAAAATATGTATCCTTGATATTATCACAATATCATTTTTGAATTTATTTTAATTTTCATAAAACTTCTTATTAATCATCACATAAATATAAGGCTATATCAGTTTTACTAAATCTAGAAGTATCAGAAACAATCTCATGCAGCATCCTCTTATTGGCAAGGCACAAACAAGTTTTAGAAGCAATGTGCCCAGGCTTTCACTAGTTATTACGAATCTACTCCTTTTCAGTGGCAAAGGAAGTGTGGTGGATGAGAACGCAAAATTTGCCTACACTCCAGATGAATCCACAGTGTTCCCTGGGGAATGTTCTGGAGCCTCGGGGTGTCAGTAGCAGAACAGGAGGCCATTTTAAAAAACTAAAAAACATTTCAATAATAGGTTGCTGAACTCATTGTGGACTTAGTACTGAGAAACTGTATTTATCTATTTGCACGATAACTTCATAATTTTACTATGTTCTGTGACTTTCAAAGCACATGTAAACATGTAAGACTGATGCTAATGAAATGGAATGTTCATTAGGGGTTAATAAAGATTTAAACATTGCCCAAATCAATAAAAGACAGTAACTCCTCCAACCTCTTAAATTTCTCTTGAAATTATTCAAAGATATAACCCAAACAAGCAGCAAGGTGGTAACAGGTTTAAGCCCCTTTTCTTAGCAGTGGCCCGTGATACCAGAGAAAAAAATTGGCATTGGGTCCAGTACCAAGTGTTTGCCAAGAGGCTCCACCATTTTTCTACAGGTTCCCTTTGCAGCAGTTATAGTTAAAAAACGACGACAACATCGAAAAACAAACAAAAAACCCACATCATTATACCAATCTACAGTTCTGAAGGGATTTCATTTGATTCTTGCCTTTGCAATTTTCTTTGGCTGGTCCTCCTCAGGAACCACACAGCCATCTTGCCAAACTCGTTGGACATTTACAAGATTCATAGCATAGGTCACAGCTGAAGACCTTTCATTCTGTTCCTGTTGTAGAACTTTTATGGAAAAATCTTCGATTGCCGTTGTGATACAATATGCCATGGGAAGAGACACTTCTTCAAATGCACTTCTCCAGCCAAAATCTAGTAAACTAGCCTGAAATACAAATTTATATAAAATTATAGTAATCAATTCAGCAACAAGTGCTTCTATTGTTCTAGATATAAAATGACTGCTTTCCTTTAGCATGTTGAATATAGATATTCTTTGATAAACTGTAAGAGTCATTCTTACAACCTGAAAAATTTTACACAGTGGATAAATATACAAAAACATGTGCATTCTTTACACACAGTAATATACTGACATTTCATTTTAATTCATCAGTGGATTTAATAAAAATTTTTTTTCAAAATTTAATCTCTTAAATATAGTTCCATAAAACCATCTTTATGAGAGCTGAAAGTTATACTTACTATTTATCACATAAAACAAACTTTAAATTCAATATATTTAATAAAGTCTAAATTAGATTTTTATAGTCTTTTTTATAGTTTATTGTTAACAAGTATTGCGACATAAGACAGCATTTAATATTCAATCTTTTCTTTTTCACTCTCAGAAATCCAGACAAGCCAAAAAAATAGCAATAAAAAATAAATTTCTCAGAGAAAATACACCACTGAACCTTTCTAGGTTTTTATTTCTTTAGAATTTTATGTTGTTCTTCTACTCACAAACTGGTACATGGCACACTACTTTTGTTTCAGAAAATGAAAAACTGAAATGATCTGCATCACTCTGTGCGGGAGGCATGGGGAAGGCTGGGGTGGACGTGGGCACTCTTTATTCTCTTTCGGTCTTTGTCTCACATGGCAATGTGTTTACGGATGTATACTTCCCCCAAGTCCTCTAATGTTCTTTACAGTACCAAACGCATTATGAGTAGTAGGCTGAACCTATGCTTAGAATTAAGCTCTCTGTTTTAATGTAATCTTATTTACAGTAATAATTTCCCTATTCCAACTTCAGAAGACCTTAGGTTCAATACCTTTAACTAAATTACTTGTTTTTCTAAGTCTCAACTTTTTTGTTACAAATATAAAAGCTGAATTGAATGATTTCTATGGTCTCTTTCAGTCTAAAATTACTGAGATTATGATCATTAGCTTCATTTTCTTGTACACACATATCACTCATCATTAATTTAATGCTTTTTGTATATACCATACAAATAAAGGTGATTCTTCTTCTAGAGTGAAAATTTTATGAGTCCATGATTCTACAATTAGAAAAAGTGGCTTCATTATCACTATGCTTATAATCAAGTTGTGATTGAACTTTCTAAAGGTTTTTTCGACCTGTAACGTCATGGAGTCTGAAAACACATCTCTCATCTTATTTGTACACAAAATTACTCACTATTTTAATCTATTCAGCTCATATAATCTCCCTTCTTATAAGTGAAACTTTAGAAGTATCATGGTTATAGTACTGTGCTATAATAGTATTTCCTTGGGACACAGTTATGACAGAAATGTAAAAAAAAACCACCTCCATGAAAATTAATAAAAAAAAACAATAAAACTCTAGTTTTTGTTCTCCCTACCAGGGCACGTCCATTAAAATTATTCATTCATTCAGTCAGTCAGTCAGTCATTCACCCAGGAAAAGATATTCTGGTGAGAACTCCCAGTAATTGCCACAGCTGCAGTGATAATTTGTGTGTGTGCAATGATGATTACTTTGGTCCATGATAATTTATATGTGATTATAATATCTTGGCCCATCTGAATTCTCTCTTCAAAATTTAGAAAACCAAGCACATTAATAGCTGCTCTTAAAAAAGAAAACTAAAAATCTCTATTATTCAAATGTTCTCCTAGAAGTCTGTTTGTTTTCATAAAATATTGTTTGCTTCCTTCTACTCTTCTCATCTGATGTTTGGCACCAAAAATATAGAATAGAGAACATTTACTAGTTGATTAAAGAAGAAAAAAGGAAATAATGTAGCTTTCTGTTCTATGCACAGAGTAGGTACTTACTGAATCCCTTTCTTCTATTACCTCATGATAATCATTTAATACCTGCTCTGATTTTTGGTTAAAACATAACGTATAACTCTGTATTTTCCTAATTATTATTGTTGCTTTCTAAAGTGAAAGTGTTAAAACCCTATGTTCTTACACATTTTCCAATGTATATCTATCAGTCAAGGTCCATTCAGAAAACAGAAGCCAGTCTAAGTATTTCAAGAGGAAGAGAAAATTAAGACATTTTGATTTATAATGGATTCATAGACATATGATGATGCTATTATATATGAATAAAGAAATACCACCCTTTTTTCCTTCTTACCTCTTTTCCTGGTAGCAAGTGCTCTGAAGAAATACTGGTTTCATTTGCTCTAGGTTTCTCCCTTATGGCTTCTTGACTGGGTGTGTCCAACATTTCTGTGCAATGGAAAAGAATACAAACACACAAACATACATTAAGAAAAACAAACCATACTAGATGTATTTACTAGATTCAGATTCAAATTAATTGTGTAAAAAGCTCTACCTATACTATATACACACATACATACATACGAAGATACAGAGTATATAGGCAACAAAATGTAAGGCAATGTCACCATTACAATGATGACAGTATCAGAATATACTGAGTACTTTTCCATACATTCAGCTTAGTAAAATTTATGAGCTACTTATATTCATACTTGATGTATATATATAATCCATAAAATATGGATCATTTTGTTATTAATTCATTTGATAATGTAGAATAAGAATACAAAGTAAATATTAATTACCTTGTTTACGTAAAAAGTTAAATTCTAAAGTATAGCATTTAAAAACTGGTAGTTTTTCTTAGTGCTTTAATACTTCCCTTCTTGAAACAAGGAAGAACAAAAGTACATGGATAAACATCAACATATCAGGAAAATTATAGTCTTGATAGGTATATCAATAATTCATTGGAAAAATACAAACACTGGAGCAGATAAGAAACAATATTTACTTTGTAAAATGGAAATATTTTCTCAACTTTTAGTTTTTTAGAATTAAGAAACTCTTTCTTATAGGAAAAAAAAAACTACAAAAATATAATACATTAATATGTGAAAAAGAAATTCTGCCACTTTTCCATTAAGGTTTTATTGATTATAGTCTAATTTGATATGAACAAGTTCACATTTATTTTATTTTTTCTTATAATTGATATATGATGAATTATAACTATTATATAATATTAAAAAATTTTATGAATCTTAACAATCAGTTTCTCCTTACATCCTGAGTAAACACTTCAGAATCTTACTGATTCTTCTCAGTAGGACTTCTGACCAATATATTCATCTGGAAAATGCGCGAATGTTTTTGTTTTTTTCTAGATATGGTTCTATGCCCTGGCTCAGCGGACTGAGTATAGGCCTTCAAACCAAAAGGTCATAGGTTCAATTCCTGTTCACAGCACATGCGTGGGTTACAGGCCAGGTCCCCAGCTGGAGGTGTGTGAGAGGCAACAGGTTCATGTATCTCTCACACATTGACGTTTCTCTCCTCTTCTCCCTTCCTTCCTGTCTCTCTAAAAATAAATTAAATAAAATCTTCAAATATAGTTCAACGAGCTCAATCATGAATGATTCACTGAAACATTCCTTAGAGAGATAAATATTTTATTTGGTAGGTGATAACATCTTTTGGGGAAATTTTATCAGAATTTATCTATTCCAAGGAAAAGTTTTCCTTATTAACTCTAGTGTTTCTTAAGCATTTTGGATTTATGAACACTTCTGAGAACTTTATTAAAGTGAAAGAACACTCCATCCAAAATGCACAATATGACTCCATAGTAAATACACACACGCACTCACGCATGCTATTAAGGATTCCCAGACCCCCTGTAAAGTGCATTCATGAACCGCAGGGGGCCATGGACTGCAGTTTAGGAATCCTGCTTAATTTCTCAACAGATATCACAACACAGAGAAGGTTTTAGATCAGTGTTATACCAGTTAAACTAAGATGCTTGCTCTATGGCTTGCATTTTATTAAGTCTTTTAAAGAAGATGGTACTATAAATAAAAAACCTTTCTAACAATGAAATAAAAATCCAGATTAACCAAAGATTTTTAAATAAAGAAAAAGGCAACTATAAGGCTATTAAAATATGTAATGTTTTTTCAAAAGATCAGTGTAAAGACTTTTCTGAAGCCATAAAACAATTCTGCATAACAAAAACACCATTAGCAGTCAAAATAGATATGACAAATTGACTTACGCTCTCTGTTAAAATGTTCATACCTTTTAAAAAATTAATAGACTTTAGTTTTTAGAGCATTTTTAGTTTTACAGAAAAATTGAGCAGATAGTACAGAATTTCCACATTTTCTCTCTTCCCCAACCTTCAATTTACCGTATTGTTAACATCTTGCTTTGATGTGGTATATTTGTTAAAACTGATAAACCAATATTGATAGATTACTATCAACTAAAGTCCATAGTTTACATTAGGGTTCATTCTTTGTTTTGAGTAGTACGATGGATTTTTCAAATGCATAACATTATGCATCCACCTTTATAGTATCATGGAGAATGATTTCACTGCTTTAAAAATCCCCTGTCCTCTACCTATTCACCTCTCTTCTCGTTTTTCCCATCCCCTGAAAACCACTGATCTTTTTACTTTCTCTATATTTTCTCTTCCCAGAGAGTCATTAATGTCATATAGCTGGAATCACATAGTATGTAGTCTTTTCAGATTGGCTTCTTTTAATTAGCGATGTGCACTTAAAATTCTTTCATGTTTTCTTGTGTTTTGATATCTTATTTTCTATCACTGGATACTATTTCACTGTATTGATGTACCACAGTTTACCAAATTTACCTAGGGAATTATAATTCCCTAGGTAATTATGAATAAACTAGTACAAACTTCATTTGCAGGTTTTTGTGTGGACATTAATTTTCAACGCATTTGTGTACATAAGTGGATCATATAAGACACGGTTTAGCTTTGTAAGATACAACCAAGTTGTCTTCCAAAGAGGTTGTACTATTTTACATTTCTATCAGCAATGAATGAGAGTGCCTGTTGCTTCACATCCTTGCCAGAACTAGTGCTGTTAGTGTTTCAAATGTTAGTGCTATCTCCTTGTTTTAATTTGCATTTCCCTGATGACATATGATGTTGAGCATCTTTTCATATGCTTATTTGCCATCTGTATATCTTCTTTGCTGAGGTGTCTGTTCAAATCTTTTGCTCATTTTTTAATTGAGCTTTTTGTTTTCTTGTTGAATTTTAAAAGTTTTTTTTGTATATTTTGGATACAAGACTTTTATCCGATATGTGTTTTGCAAATACTTTTTCTGTCTATGGCTACTCTTTTCATCTTCTCAATGGCCATACCTTTTTACTTGGCAATTTCACTTTAGAAATTAACCATTTAGAAATATGTTTGCACATATAAAGACACAGTTCAAGAAAATTTGCCACATCATTGTTTAGGAAGAAAGAATCCTAAGTGTCTATCAGTGAGTACCTTGTTAAGTGCACCAATGGAAACCTTTTCAGCTGTTAGAAAGAATGAGGTGTTTCTGCGTAAGTGTTAATAATGAAAAACTCTGCACAGTATGTCAAAATTTTATGTTATTTTAACATACGAATATATATATATATATGGAAATAGTTGCCTCTGGAAAGCAAAAATAGAGAACTGGAATAGAAAAAGACATAATTGTCACCATATACTCTTTTGTTCTATTTAAATGTTTTACTATAGGTGGAGCTACTATTCAAAAAACATTTCTTTCTTTTTTTTAAAGATTTTATTTATTTATTTATTTATGTATTTATGTATTTATTTATTTATTTATTTATAGAGAGATGGGGAAGCGAGGGAGAAAGAGAGGGAATGAAACATCAATACATGTTTGCCTCTAACACACCCCATACTGGGGATATGGCCTACAACCCAGGCATGTGCCCTGACTGGGAATCAAACCGGCCATGCTTTGGTTCTCAGGCCTGCGCTCAATCCACTGAGCTACACCAGCCAGGGCCTCAAAAAACATTTCTTAAAGAAGAAAAAATGGTAGAGATCAAGTTAACGACATGAAGGAACAACACTTGTATTCTTAATGTCACTTTACTTTTCTATAGACAGCTCACAAAACCAGCTAATTTAAGAGGTATTTACTCTGGAAAAATAACACTAGTTTGAAGTATAAGCTTGCAGATCTATTTCCAGAAATAACTATCTGCCATTGTATAGCTATAATTTAAGATTTATGAAAAAAGTTAATTATCTTATATTTACCATTGCACTCCCAAATACAATATGCTTATTCACTCAAAGTAACATGCTTTGATATTTATATAACCCATCTGCCTATTTTCAAGATTAGTAAATAAAAAGATAAGCTTCCCAAGCCTTTTCTTGCTGGTGAGCAATTCTATAGTAAGATTGAAAATAAATTATCAAATAATTCTGATAACCTTTATAATAGTCTCCCCCAAAAAAAATTTAAAAAGACTTTAAAAAACTTTAATCCTACTTAGAGAAGCAAAAGGGATCATTTTAAGGCAGGATTAGTAACACTGAATCTAAACTAATAAGATATCTTGTATTTGAGGTTTTAAGAAATTGTGGCATTTTATATTTGTTTGGAATTCAAAATGTTCAATTTCAAAATTCCATATTGTCAAACTTTATAAGCCCTGCAAACATTTGACAAATGATTTCACTTATTTAAAAATATATTGAAAATCTATACACCTACAAGCATTGTCTAGAGAAGGTAGCCCATTTTGGTCTAAAACATAGGTTATTTGCATGTAATCAACACTGGTTTCTTTAAAAATATGCCCAGATTAAGGACCTCGGTAGAGTGCAGATGCTCACAGGAATGCTAGCTGCCAAACAGCCTCCCCCTACAGAGTTCGCTGTGGTTCATTTTACATGTCTGGTTAGTCCCACACTGTCACTTTCTTTCATAGAGAGTAGAGGTTGGCAGTACTTCCCTGTGACATCCACTTTCACACCCAAATTGGTCTTCATAGGCTCCCATTGTGCGCACTACAAAGCAACTTGCCTTGTTGGTAGCTCTAAGTGGGAACTACAAGTCTTTCTTTTCTTCACTGTTCTTTTCTGGCTCACAAGCAACCTCCCACCAAAAGCTGAATCTGTAGAAGAGACTACATCCAAGAGATAATACTATGAAAAAGTATGAAGAGAAACCCAGGTGGCCACCTTGCAAATTTCCAATGTGGAAGCCTTCGACCTCTCTGCCCAAGAAACAGCTAAAGTCCTAGTGTAATGAGCTTTACAAACCCTAGGAGCCTCTTTACCTTAACTACATACGCCTCCCTAATACAATCCCTTAACCATCTAGCTAAGGAACTCTTAGAAGCCATTTGACCCCTCTTAAGACCCCCTAAGAGTACAAACAATCTTTCAGAAGATCTGAAATCTTTGATTCTTCTGAGACAAACCCTAAGTGATCTTCTTACATCCAATTGAAGCAGCCATTGCTCTTTGTCATTGCTGGGGCTAAAGAAAAATGAGGGCCAAGAAACCTCCTGGTTTAGATAAATCTCAGGTGCCACCTTTGGAAAATTTGAGGAATTGCCCGAAGAACAACTTTATTCTGAAGGAGCATTAGAAGTGCCCCATAAATCAAACCCGAAGCTACTCCATAAGATATAATCACCCAAATGAAATATAGTAGGGCACCACAATAGTCAAATAACATTCTATCACTTTCTGAAATGACCAAAATAGAAAACCATCAAATTATGACCCCCTCAAAGCAAATAAATATAATGATTAAATACTATTTGTTTCTCAAAAACTATTTGTGTATCTATAGCATCTCTTGCATCATATTAAATTACTAAGAACAGTGCCAGTTTAACTAACTTGAAGATACAGTAGGAAACTTTAAAGTAAAAATAAATTATTTGGTTAAGCATCTTTATATTTTCTCTATGTGATATTAATCACCTGGATATTTTTAAAACATCTGAATAATGAAAAAAAACCCTCACTTTTCATCACGTTGTTTTGGTTACACAGACATAGTAGGCAACTCTTTCCAAGATCTTTATTAGCAAAATATGCTTCAATCAAAATAAATACAGAGGAAACCAAATGACTTGATCTATTTTCCCCCATTCTGTCCCACACAAGATTTTTTAAGCAAAAGATTAACTATAAGGATAACTTAAGATACATTTGGTTTCTTTAATCATCCATTTCAAGGGGGTATTTTCCTCTAGATTAAAGAAACAAAGCTTTTGATAAGAATTGATTGGCTTCACTTACATGGAATAAAAAATTTAAGATTTTTCTTGACAACTTCCCTCAAGATCTTTCTTTGCAGGGAGCTATAAAGTTATGTCACATTAAATCAATCCTGGCTTTGTACAAAAAATATAAGTTTTAACAATAAAGAAGATATGTATCACAAGAGGATGTTCTAGTACTTAGGCATTTCCAATACCTTCAAAATTCCTTTTATACTATGTTGATAATCCACAAACATGTTTCTATAGTACCCTACTATTAATGTGATATTGAAGTTGCTTTTATCGGCCATGCTGCTTATATGATGATATGATGAATAAGACAGTATATTGTGGCATAATTAAATATTTGCTGTGCTGATTTTATTCAATAATGGCAACTATTGTTCTGGAATATACAGCATTGGCCAAATCTCAATGTTACTTAATTTATTCTAATAAAGTTATTTCCGGTTTTTCTTCTCTTTTTTTCTGAAATCACCATGTCAAAGCTTTGGTTCAATCCTTGGCTATCTCAGCTTTATATTTTTATAATACCTCTCTAAAACAATTATAATTATGAATTTGCATTGCTTTTAAGAGGAATAAAGCTCTCAGAATTGACCTCATTTCTGTAGGGCCTGGCCTAGGACCCATACAAGATGAGTCCAAATGGGTGAGGGTCTAGACTTATTGGAATTCCTTTTGTTTTTGCATCCATACCTCAGAAAAGATCTGCTAGAGATGTGGATGAGGGATGTCAAATCTTAGGCAGGTATGATGGATGAGTACCTACCCAGTGCCAACTGCTCCAGGCAGCAACATGTCAATCAAAATACAGGATGGCATATTTCTTTACTCAGATCTCTCTTGACCCAGTGAATTCCATCTAGAAGACCCTCTATAGCCCACATTATCTCCTAATTAAATCTGCTTTTCATTGTCTTTTAATTTTCATATTTCATGTCTTATATTTTTACTATTTTCCCATTGTTTTATTGTGTTTCTAAAATCTATAATCCACCTTCATTTTTATTCAAATTATCTCCAAATTTGGAAAAATGATCTATAGTATTTACTTTATAATTTAATACTATGTAAACTTAACCTGAAACATAGAAGGCCAGTAAGGTATGCTTAGTATAAAACAAACAATTTCCAACCCTCTAACTTTTTTATTTACCCAGGAAAAGTAAATAAAAATACAAAAGTAAATATATTAAACTAACTATAATTCCTTACTAAGATACTATCTTTTGAAATTTTCAAATTCACTTGCTTGCATAAATTTGTTTTACAAATGCAACCATTACTTTTCTTCCTAAAAATGATATATGGTCATGTAAAAGAGAATTTTGTAACATTCATTGTGATATAAATGAAAATCTATATAAGTATAAATATGAACATGGAGCACAATATCTTAACTATTATGGCTTTGAATTCTACCTTTAACTTTAGAAACATTATCCCAACACACACGGAACAGCTTTCTTCAAAAGGATTTTGTGAGGACTAAAATTAAAGTAACATTCTATCATTCTAATTACTATTGGAACAACACACTTATAGTTTATGATAAGCTACATATTCTTTTAAATAATTTACATATAGTACAGCATTCCGTTCCCATGGCCCTAATAACATATTGGAATCTAAAGCATCTAACTGTAAAAGAAAGCAAAGAGAAAATTAATTTAGATCTACATCATCATTGTGATGTTGAGAAAACTGAGGTCTAAGGAAACAAAATATTTTGCTCAAGGTCATCCACCCAACTGCTGGTAGCAGAAGAAGAGCTACTAGATCATCAGGTCTGCTTAATTTTTTTCATAGGTCAGGCTGCGTTTCTTTGAAATAAAAAAAAATTGATCTGATTTCTGTTAAAGGCAGTTATTTGGAATTGACTTATGATGCTTTGCCAAATGGAATTATGGAATGTGCCATGCGTAAAGGAAAAAAATGTAATTCTATGTTAACAGAATTTTCTTTATTTAATGTTTCTCTCAGACTTTACATTTATTTAAAGAATTATATAATGTATTTTTTTTTCAAGTAATGGTATAGATTCAGTGATAGGAAGTGAAAGTAGAGAGAATGATAGGTTTAAACAAATTTAAACAAAAGGGCATGTTACCTGATTTATTCCTGAGTATCTTGAGTGACAAAAACATTTCTTCTAATAATTCTTGAACACTTTTTTCCAGCTTCAAAAAGGATTTTATGAGCTGTGATAAGAATTCGAGTTCATTTAAGGAAAGGAGAAAGTTTCTTTCTTTCTGTGGGCATTCAGGAGTAACTGAAAAGAAAAGATCAATATTCATTGTATTTGTTTATTCAGTAAATACTATAATGGTCTATGTGATTCCACAAACCATCAAAACTAACAAGATCCTCAATAAATAATCCAAGTTTGTTCTTGAGGAAATACGAGTACACATAAACTCTCCTATGAGAGTCTTTTCTTCTGAGATGCTGGAGATCAGTATTCTCTTTAATGCAAATATGACAAATAGTTACATTTATTCTCAGAGCTATAAATATGAATGTGATTTGTTGTTGTGAAATTATATACAATTCTATTTTTTTAAAAATTCTGGTACAACTTTAATCTAGTCATGAGGAAATATAAGACAAATCCAAATTGATGGACATTTTACAAAATAGCTGATCTATATTCTCCAAAAGTATTGTGTCCAGAAACATGAAGACTAGATTTTGGCTAGACAAATGTTCTGTTCAAAAGAAGTCCAAAAAGACAAGACAACTGAAATTAATACACAATCAGTATTTTATTTTATTATACAAGACTCTACTGGGGTAATTTGATGAAATCTGAGTACAGTCTATAATTCCATGCTATTATTGCATGACTTAATTTTCTGATTTAGATAACTATACTGTGGTTAGAGAATGCCCTATGTTTAAGAAATACATACTGAAGTATATTAAAGTAAATATCTGTAACCTGTTCTCAGTTTAGGGGAAAAAATAGTTTTAAGAGAAAGAATACAAATGTGGAAAGGCGGTAAAATGTTAACATTTGAGGGGTCTAAATATTTTTCATAACTCTGAAATTAAAATAAAATTTTTTTAAAGACTACATAAAGGATACAAGTCTTCAAGACCTTAGAAGCTACTACATCACTAAAAACAAGCAAATTAACTTAGTTGTTGAATCTAGACTATATAATTCATGAAACCATGTTTTAAAAAATAACCTGTATAAATAATTGTGATATCTATTGCTTTCATAAGAACAAAACAATTTAACATAAAGAAGGTTGATTATTTTTCTTTTATAGTTGTGCTACTTACCAAGTCACACCACTATTTTAATATGATAGAAAAATATCTTCAGCCCTATGGAGAATGACTGATATCACCAAATGTCACCTTTGACCAAGCTTTCAAAGATGTAATAAATTCTTTCTTTATTGTTGCCACTTCTTAAAACACATATTTAAGAAGTGTTTTGAGGCTTAATTACAAATCAAAAAAATTGTATAATCTCATAAAATGAGCATAAAGTTCCTTTGGAGAGAAAAAAATTAAAGAGTGCTACCTAGAAATGATGTAAGGTCTGGTGATTCCATGTATAAATAGGTTACTTTCATCACATGGACTTAGAGGGAAGGTTCCAGTAATGTGGCAATTTTATGGATAATTCATGAACTTTAAAATATTTGCAACAAAGTTATAATCATTTGACATAGTTTTCACCAAGAACCAAATCTGTCATGGTAACTTTGCAGATAATGAGAGAAACTTGTCAAAACTGTTTCATCTGTAAATTGATGTTCATCCTACATACAAAGTCTATCTCTAAACAGCCCTACTCACGTCCACCATTCTTCTGTACGCAAGCCAGAGAACACGGACACATGCAGCCAATACATACACCTACGGTTTTGCCATTAGAATCATGAGAAAAGAGAATAAATATATTATGACTCATTTAGCCATTGCTTGATTCTTACTTGGCCTGTTTAAGTTCTTTTAAGCTTTGCTCATATAGATAAAAGGGCTGGTTTAGCCTTTTAAATCTTAAAGATGTTGCTTTTAGGACTGAATGTTTAGAACTGGAAATTTTCAAAGACTAAGAATCTGTCCTAATACTTTGATAATTTGACTGAAAATTAAACATACTTGAGAAGGTTTTAAAGACATTGAAATTAGGAACAATCTGACAGTAACCAGAGGAGAGGTAGAAGGAGATAATGGGGGGAAGAGAGGAAGGATTTTCAGGAACAACTATAAAGGACACATGGACAAAACCAAGGGGGTGGAAGCAGGGGAGGGCGGTGGGAATGGCTGGGGCAGTGGGGGCAGTGGTGGAGGGTAAATGAAGACAACTATAACTAAAGAATAAACTAATTTAAAAAAAGGTTTTGTGTTGATCATTTCTAAATTAGAAGTATTGTGCATGTTTATAAATTAAACAAAAAAAATTCCCCCTCTTCCTTCAAAAAAAAATCTTTGAGTAAAAAATGCTCTGCTCTGACAGTGCTACTTGTTTAAAAATTATATAGGGTCTGAAAATTCTCCTTGAAGAGGTCTTAACTACATGACCTGGATTTAGAAGGACCTTGTATTTCATAAATTTAACAACATTGTAAGATAAATTCATTTCAATTCAATGCATCTTTTTAACTTAACAATGAAAGAGAGCCAAATAATACATATGACCTAAATCTCATTATTTTTGTCCCAAAGAAACAGTGGTGGTGGTAGAGGTCCATTAATTAGTAGTCATTATTTCCGATTACTTTTAGATCAGTGTTCTCCCAAGGGGTACTGTAAGGGTTCTTAATTTATGGGGAAAATACTTCTGTGATAAACTCATTTTGTGAGGGTTCAATTAAAGCCAAATTAAACTCAAAGGATAAAATAGCATTTCACAAATTTATTTGTCTTATTTTCCCCACAGTATCTCATAGGACTAGTGTTCTAATCATCACATTTTAGCTCATGGTTTCTAATTACCTAAACATTTCTATTTCTCTGTTCTTCGGACTCTTCACTGTTAACAAGTTGGGAAAGTTTCCTCAGTAGAAAACACCTTTACTAAATTAATCTTTTTCTCTTCTTTCAAGATACTGTTTGCTGCTCTCCTCCAAGTCACCTTTCCAGAAAACGGTATCTGGATATAATCAATCGGGAATTTTCCTTCCCCCTCTAAGCCAATCTTGTCTTTATCTGTTTGTTGTTTTTCGTTTGTTTATTTTTGCTTTTATCACTATCAAACTATTTTGCTTCAAGAAATTATGGACATACATGTTTGCACACAGGCAACTATGATTAGCTGGCCACTAATCATTGCTATAAAATATCTAAATAATGATTGTTACTTTATATAGGATAAGCTCTATGATTCTTAGGAAGTACAAATTTCTCCTAAATCCTACATAAAAAAAATTAAATTTGTGTTTTAGAGTAAGACTTTAATTTACCATCACTAACAATGAATAAGTCCATGTAAATAATAACTAGATAAAGGGATTTTTCCCTCTATATAATTTTAATAAATTTTTTCTAAAATATAAAATTCTCTGCTTTCCTATTATTTTAAGTATTTAAACAATTTAAATTTTTCTTCATGACAGGGTTATGATGAAAGTTACTTATTTCTGGGCTGCACTTGGGGTCTGTCCTGTTATAGGACACTTGTCAAATTGATTATCATTTGAAAAGCATTTATGGTCAAATAGGTTTGGAAACTACTACATACTAAATAATCCTAAAAGTGATTTCCAATTCAAATTAGCATATTAAAGTCTATTTGCTTCTACAATAATGTAAAATTTTAAAAAATAATGTTTCTCAAACTTTTTTACCAAAGAATACGTTTACTAGTACATCTATTAACACCGAGGATTTTCTCAGAAAAATTAAGAGGATCCTGCTTCTGATTATACTTTAAAAATTTTTTCACAATGAAAAAAATATACATAGATAATCATAGAAGCGTTGTTGTAAAGTAAAAAAAAAATAAAATAAAGTCTAGAAACAGGGGTGGGGGAGAGAGAGAGCGATATTAAAGAATATAGGCTATATTACACAGAAAATAAAAACTCTTTAAAAAGTGATATAAACTACAGACTATACACTTAGAGGTGTTTCTCACCTAGCGATTAAAAGTTAAAATATTAATTCCATTCTCATATAGCAAAATTAAGGTCATTGAAAATAAATCTAGAAGGACATTAGGACTCCTCACATTTGATCCACAACAAAGCAGCATTTGGAATAATTATCAAAGTCCAGCTAAATCAGACAAACCATAAAAATAAAGGTAGTGGCTAAAAGCACACATATTATTTTTCAAAACCATTAGCAACAGAATTCTTGTCAATAATAGCATTAAGATACAGGAGAAAATGAGAAGCTAGGAAATCAGATAATCCGAAGCTGGTGGATCAGTATAATAGGATAAAAGGTGCACATTTTTGTTTTCCCAAGAAAAACGAACACTAGCCACCCTATGATTGAATGCAAAAGGATCTATTTCAGTGAGGAAGTACTCTTGGTGCCACCAGACAAGTGATGTGAAAAAGAGGTGACACACAAAAGGTACTGAAAGTCTCATTATTCCAGATGAAATTCATGACATAATCCAAACGGAATATATTTGTTCCAGCAAGGAAAACTTTTAAGCAATATTACAATAAGAAGTCAGGAGGGACCACATAGGAACAAATAATAAGCAGCACTTTTGCCAGTACCCAGGCCACTTCCCGAGATCTAGTGGGACTTGGGAGGGCGCTGCTGACGTTGCAGTGGCCTGAAGGAGCCCCATGCTCCTTGAGCACCTGCCTCCACGGAGAGAAAGAGCAGGGGAAGTTGCAGAATACAAACACCATACCCCTGAGTCTATAAAGACTTCTTTGTCATGTGTGCCTAATTAGTAGCTGGAAAATCATGAAGGACCTGCAGGCATTGTTTTTTGTCACAAACACCTGGAAGAAATTGAAGCTCTTTCCCCTTGCTTTCTCCAGCATTATTTTTGTAATTTATTTTTCAAATTTGTATGACTAGGAAAGCATCTGAGGTCAAACTTAGACAAGATATATTTGCATCTTAGTTTTCAAAACTGAATTTATTATTTCTTCTCTCTTTTGAGGAAGCTTCATAAGTACTGCCCAAAATAGCCAGGGTAAAACTTTAAAACAAACTGAGTAAATAAATGAATGAGTGAATAAACAATTCAAAAGATGAAGAGATCATCTTTGAAGTTGAGAGAAATGCAACCTGGCACAAGCTGAAGATGTGCAAATTTAGATATCCCACAGATAAGTAAGTGTCAGAAGCCCTCTTCTATGTGGTCAGAGATTGAAGAAGGAACTACCGGGAAACTGAACCTCATAAAAGTTAAAGAATCTGAATTTGAAGTCAGAAAACATTTAACTCTTTGAAGATGGAAGTTGAACTCCTCTGACTCTATCTGGCTTTCTCCCACTCCTGTTTTTTCCCCATGTTTTGTTATGTGGCATACTGCTCTTTGTGGAACCACCACCTGATGCACAAGAGGAAGTAGAGTAGTTAACACATAGAATTATGAGCCAGGTGGCCAGGGTTAAAATCCTGACACTGTTCCCTACTAGCTGTGTGACTTTGAACACCTAGTTTCTCTATACCTCAGTAGTATATGATGCTCACCTGAGTTCACATATTACAGCAGTAACAGAGAGGTAGTAAGTGCTGTATAAATGTTGGGTATTCACACAGCACTTGGATATCACCTCTGTGAAGCCTGCCCTCAGATCCCAGGCCAGTTTAGTTTCCTATTCTCTGTGCTCCTTCTATTTTAACCCGCACATAACTTCATTTTAGCTCTTACTACATCACATTCTAATTGCTGGCTTGGGAGATGCCTCCAAATACTTTAATCTCCTGAAAGGCAAAGATCTTTTTCCCCATTATGGAATTCCCACTGTGCATCACAGTGTCTACATGAATGAATGATCTCAAAATGTTACATATTGCTGAGTGTTAGAGACAAGACTAACCACTTTTAACTCACTTTGTTTGGCTCTTTCTTCCTGTCATTAACATGCTTCTTCAGGAAAATACTAATAATATTAATGAGGTTAACGTCAATTACTGTGTGTCAACTTGAACAGGAAATATTTGGGGAGGAAAGAACCACAAACATCACATCAGAGACCTGTTTCACCATGAATTATTTTAAGTATTACTGTTCTGTAATGGACTCCATCTCTAAGCTGAAAAATGTGTAAAGTTGAATGGTGGCCACACTCCAAGGCCTTCCAACACTTCTTGGTTGTGTCAACCCTTCAAAGCACTGGGTTGGTTTTTGTGTGCTCATCACCTGTTTTTAAGAATTTAATACAGTCTATGCATCTATGTTCATAAAAACAATTGTTTGCACATAATTCTAGGAGGTTACCGATCCTTTGAGTCCTGAGGGTTCTGTTGATCATCTGGTGAAGGACCTCTGCCCTTGGTCTGCCTGACTTTATCAGAAGTAGGCCCCATAGCACTCCCACCCACCAAGGAAACCCACAGCTGCTAGACATTTCTACTTCCCTTTGTGGAAGAGGAATCGGTCCTGTCCAGCTTGTCTTTTATAACCTCCTTATTACTCTTCCCTTATGATAAAATAAAAAGGTCTCAAAACTTTTAAACAGATAACTAACTCTCTTGCCAACTATGACATAGTCCCTGCCTAAGGTAAGGGGATAAAATGAGGAATAACTAATGTTCCACCCTTTCAGGAACTTAGACAAACACACAGATTAGTACCAAGTGGCCACTGTTTTGATAGTGGTATATGACAACCAAAACATTTTATTAGAAAAGAATGAATTGCTAGAGTTGTTACATCTGCATCTTCTGTAACTTCTTTCTCTGATTGTTCTAGGCCAAGACAGGATCAACAATAGTGATCTAAAGACAGGTAGACACATGGGCAGAGAAAACCACCATGTTTGGAACAAATCCTGACAACCCACCAAAAGCCCCCAGGAGACAGGGAGGTTTGCTGCTCCCTTTGGAGGGGCCCAAACAGCAAATATATCCTTGTTTCACCATCAAAGAGAAGCCTAACTGGCTGAAAAGAGTAGTGACAGAGTCACCTTGAAACTGTTCTGGGTCAATGAGAAAACCCAAAAGAAACAGGTTCTATTATTACCCTTTTATGGTTCCCAGGCCAACACTGGCTCAACTGGATGTTACGTAAACATATTGTTAAATGATAACAAAATTCTCCCACACTCCATTCCATCTTCTCTGGCAAAAGCTGTCAGTATTACATGAACAAGGGATCAGACTTCTTGCTCATTTGCCAAGGGTATAACACTCAGGTCCTTCTCCTATTTTCTACCTTTCTTATTTTGTTTTGTTTGACTGAGAACATGAGAGAGATATTTGACTCCTGATGCGGTCACTGTTAGTTGAAGATGCTAATCAAAGAATAGTTTACCTTTGAATTCAGCCAAAATTGAGAATTGTACCCAGGACAAATTTCTGAATATTTTTCTCAACTGACTTTCCTTTTGTTTTATACTGGTTTAATTCCCAGTTATAAATACTTAGATATGCTGACCCTTTCAGGGAATGTCTTAATAAAAAAGACATGTACAGTGTAATAAAATGGGTTTTAAATTCTAAGTAATGTATGCTAATGGCACATAATTAATGGAATATCTTCCTAGTATTCATTTCTTGGTCTCAATTTTGCTAGAGTTCAGTTAATTATATCTTTTATCATATGTGTTATTTCTAATATTATCATGACTAAAAATTAACCTATAAATAAAAAAATAAAAATTAACCAATAGAAAAAACTTAAACTGATACTCATTTTTACTGAAGTCTAAAGCTGTATCTGAGTATTAATAATTCATTTTTAAAGAAAGAAATATGTTATGACAGGGAGAGGTTACATTATCAGCTCTTAATATAACTTGTTAAAATTAATTTTAAAAATTTAGTACTGGAATAAAAAACGCTATCATCAAAAAGATGGATTTAAGTTGACACCTGCTGAGTGTGCTTCCTGATATATTTTCTAATTGAATCATAAACCTTTCAAAGAAAATTGAACATTTTTCTTTTTTTATACTAAAAAATAAAGAATAAGATATTCTTTACACTTTTTTAACAGGTAGGCAAATTGTAATACCTATCAATGTATATCAAAATTAATATGAAAGGTGATAGCCATGGTGATAATAGAAATCTCTTGTACCCGCCCAGAAAGTTGTACTCATGAACTCATTATTCTAACAGAGAGTAGGAAGCCATTTCTCAGGTTTGATGGCACTTCATAGGGTAAATTTCATAATTAATTTTACCTCTTTAGCTGCCTTCCTTATCTAAGAAATACTTATTTAGCCGTAAAAGTCATATTTCCTGCAAACTTCAAATATGACATCGGAGCACCTTGGTGGCAGCTACTACGTTTTACACTGTCCTGACTCAAAAGACCTATGAGCTACAAATAGCATTCTTGAGTGAGTCTCATTTGCTGATTCTGGCTTGATTTGCCTTGTGCCTACAATGCACCAGGCACCATGCGACATACACACACACATTTTCAGCTCAGGGTAAGATATGAAAACAGGGTGGGGTGACCAACAAAGGCCACAGCTCACCCAGTCACCATCAGCTCCCTGTGGCCACCCCTGTCTCTTCAGAGTATAGTTATCCCTCTTTAACCATTTCAGTTCAGGCAAGAAGAATGTATTAGGTTCAATATATGAGAAACATTCAGAGCTAGGAAAGTCTTTGGATAAAAACAGTAATTGAAAAAAATATCAGGAGTTGATTGTAATTATGTTTTGATACAAATGGTTGATATTGGGCTCTGTTGTTCTGTTATGGCTTGTTTCAAGGACACATTTTTTTAATTACAAAAAGTAAATAGAAACTACATGAACATTTAAGAAACCTGAGCATGTACTCTAACCGGGAATCGAACAAGCAACCTTTCTGTTACACGATGACATTTCAACCAACTGAGCCATACTGGCCAGGGCCTGACTTTTACATTACAGTAAAAACATAAAACTTTGATAAATGCCAATAGTTTAAAATTTACTTGTATTGCATGTTGGGTCCAGTGTTGTTGGTAGCTGGGTTGTGGCAAAAAAGAAAGTGAGATAAGACTAGATAGAAAGGGAGAAAAAGAGAAAGGCAGTGAGAGGCTGGCACTCACGGCCTGTGGGACCCACCTAGCCCACGGCCTGTCTTGGTGTGGTCTGTGAGCTAAGCTGGGTTTTCTCTTTGTAAATGCAATGGAAAAAATCAAAATAATAAGGATATTTCATGGTGTGAAAACTATATGAAATTTAAGTTTCAGGGTCTACAATAAAGTTTCATTGGAACATAGCCACCTTGCTTTGTTTCTGTGCTGTCTATGACTATTTTGTAATATAACAGCAGAGTTGAGTAGTAAAGGGGGAGACTATAGCATTTCTCCCCCTGCAAAGCTTAAAATATCAACTATTTATCTTTTCAGAGAAAAGACTAGCTCCGCCTTTAGAAGAATAGGAAGAACACAAAAGAAAGTCACAGACTAACTGACACATGAAGGAAGAAACCATGGTTAAAAGGAGGAGAGGGAGGATGAAAGCGGAAATGGAGATAAGAACAATTATAGCTACAATTTACTAAGCACACACTATATGGTAAAAACTATGACGGTATTTCTAATCTTCAGTGAAACCACAATGAGGCAACTGAGGTTCAGAGAAGGTAAGTTACTTATCAGTGAAGGACAAAGTAAACTTACTCTTTCAGAAAAACAGCAATGACACCAGATTTTAAGTGACGAACAAAGTTTGGGGGTCAGGAAAAAATTTCTACTGATAGTTTGAATCTGTATGATCCATATTGGACTAATACGGACACTTTAGTTAGAATCAGGGATCATCTTTTATTTTTCTCTGTCTTTCAAACAACAAGTTCTATCAATGATAATAATAGAAAATACATATTGCTTACAATGTGTCAGAAGCTGTTATAAATACTTTTCATGTATTTACACTAATCCTCTAAACCCTGTGAGGAAAGCACCTATATTCATATTTAGCCCTAAAGCATGAAGAGGTTAAATAAATTACTCAAGGCCACAAAACTCAGAAGTAGGTTTTTAAATACACTATACTGGTATTAAACTGTAGTAGGTATCAGAATTACCTGGAGAGCAGTTAACAGACCGATTGCAAGGCCACCCCCTAAGTTTCTAATTCAGTCTGGGGTAGAGCCTGAGGAGAATATAGATTTGTAACATGTTCTAGGTGATGCCCTTGCGGCTGATTTGGAAATCACATTCTGAGAACTATTTCTCTACAAGGTCTGTCCAGAAAAACTCCAGCCACTGTTTGTATAACGTGAACAGTTTGCAAGATATCGATGTAACCTGGCAGCCAAGGAGAGTGGACTGGAATGAGCATGTGTGAACAATGATGACTTCACTGTATCAGTCAGTGAGGGCTGTAGACACCATTGAGTGAGCATGTGTACTGTGTGGTCATTGCATTCAAAATGACTGAGCAAGTAGAACAATGAATCTGCATCAAATTTTGCATTAAGCTTGAACATTCCTCTGCAAAAACTATTTGAATGATTCAGAAGCCTGCAGCTATGGACAACTGGTGTTTGGCAGCTTCATCCCAACAATGTGCCCTCTCATGCATCACATCTTGTACAGTCTGTTTTGTGAAACATCAAATCACCCAGGTGACTCATCCCCACTATAGCCCAGACCTGGTGCCCTGTGACTTCTGGCTTTCCCCAAGACTAAAATCACCTTTGAAAGGGAAGAGGTTTCAGACTGTCACTGAGATTTAGGAAAATACAATGGGGAAGCTGATGGCAATTGGAAAAACTGTGTGAGGTCTCAAGGTGCCTACTTTGAAGGGGACAGAGGCATCATTGTCCCATGAACAATGTTTCTTGTATCTTCTTCAATAAATGTCTCTAGTTTTCACATTACATGGCTGGATACCTGCTGGACAGACCTTGTATTGCCTATTATTTCTGTGTACTCCCACTTAGCTATCCTGTTCTCAATTTTTTAATTAACTGATTGATTTTTAGAGAGGGAGAGAGAGATTTGTTGTTCCACTTATTTATGCTTTCATTGCTTGATTCTTGCATGCACCTTGACTGGGAATCAAACCTGCCACCTTGGGTTTTGGGATGATGCTCCAACCAACTGAGCTACCCAGCCACAGCCTTGTTCTCAATTTTTAAGGCTTTTATTCAATATAAACTCTTATCAAAATTTACTTGGATTCTTGGGGAAAACTGGTCTTCTAGGGGGTTTCTTTCCATCATTCTCCCAGTTCACATGATCTTAAACATTACTGGACAAGTTCTATTCCTAAAACACTTCTCTCAAGTTACTTTTCTGCTCAAAAACTTTAACCATCATGTGTAATTTCAACATCAAAGACTAGTTTTCAAGACTAGTCTTTGTAATCTGCCCTTATGCTACATATCACATCATTCACAGTTGGCCATTTATTTGACACCTTAGTTTTTGTCTGCACAGCACTCCTATCCTTTTTCTATTGTAGTAACAAGCTGACCCCTTGGCCAATCAGAGGCCTCCTTTGAGACTTTTTAAACAGAGGTTAACAGGGAAGCTGTTAGGATGTGAGCAGGAGGCTACCATGGGTACATACCCTACTGAGTGGAGAAACCGGCCTGAGAATGAAGTCATTGCATGAGGGAGAAATCAAAACAACAGATGGTGAAATACAGCTTGAAAGCTAAGTACAAGTTGCTCAGGTCTCCAGATATCCTCTAGTTTCTGTTCTTCCAGATGTTTAATTGTTTAGCTCCACATTCTGTGAATTACTGCATTCTTTAAAATAAATGCCCCTCCGTTCTTTGACATAAAAGGCCGAGATGAGAAATAGAGGAACAAAGACATCACTTGCAAGCTCAGAATCCTAGCTAATGTCTTTATCAATAATATACAGAATATGCCCCGGGTGCCAGTCTCCACTCTCTTCACTGTCCCAATGGTAACCTCCACCACTGGTACGCCTCAAGTGCAAGGGAAACTCTTTTTCTTTCCCTCTACCTATACAAGGCCTATTCATCCTTCAAGACCAAACTCAAGTTCAAATCCTTCATCATGTATTTCTAGCTTGCTCTTCCTCACACAAAAATCTCCCTTCACTGAATTCCTTATGTACTTAAAGCCTTATACAAATTACTTGCTAATTTAATATGGTATTATACACTTTTTTCCTTTCATATTGCTTGGTGGGTTAGTCTTATTTAGTACTGGATTTGAAGGCACTTGAAGACACTAAATTGATTTCAAACTTGAGGAAAAAAATGCTTGGAGAAAAGGTTTTCATAAAAAAATATAATTAGCTGCTCCAGAGTTGAGCTGGGGGTGAGGGTGGGTGGTGGAGAGTAGGCCAGAGCTACACAGTGAGACACTTTTTCGCAATACTCAGGGTTGAGTGATGAGATGGGAGAAGCCAGAAGACCTGAGAAACAAGGTCCAGGACTCCTTTCTGTTATACTTTCAAAATGAACTCTCCATTCTGTATACATCCTCCACTTTGCATTATAGGAAAGCACCAGAAAGTGAACACTGTTGTTCATTTCTTCCTGCTTTCTGTTACTCCAGATACTGCCCATCTGCAACCAACACAGTTCCATTTCATCCTGATCATCCTGCACAGAAGTCAGAAGAGACCCACTACCTCCTGGGATCACTTTCTCAGAACGACACAACTGCTTGTCTGCCTAACTCCCAGCAGCCTTTCATATATTCATATTTTATTTCTCAAACTAAATGGGAAGTAAGGTTCTTCTACTTCTTGAAACCCCCATTAATGTTTGCACAATATTTTTAAATAGTAAGGGCTCAATTAGTAAGTTGGTGACTACACTATATCTCCAGATACTGATTTATTTCAAGGAAATGAAGAAAATGATTCAGCTAAGAAATATTCATCAAACTCCTCCTGTGTGTTAGGCAGTGGATTGGGTGCTGAGGAAAATAAATAACACTTGCCCTTGGGTGCTTAGAGTGCATATGGGGAGGCAGACCCCTAATTAGATATTTTAATAGAATATGCTAAGAGCTTTGAAAAAGGCATATGGAGATGCTGTGGGGGCATGGGCTAGGGGCTCCAGCTCAGATAAAACTTCCTGGAAGAAATGACACATGAGCTGTCATAAAGGATCAATGGAAATTAGGCAAAAGGGAAGAAGAGGGTAAGAAGGAGACAGTGCAACACTGAACTGACAGGGATTCTGTCAGTTCAGTAGAGGCTGAAAAATATGAGTTGGGGAGAGGCATGAGATGAGGCTGGAGAAGGCAGGCACTAGGTGAAAGAAGGCTTGGCTTCTAATACTAAGTAGCTAGTGTTTATGCTGACAGTGATGAGGATCCACTGAAGAACTTCAAACAGGAGAGTGGTGTATGCTTGGCAGATGTTTTAGAGGCAAATAAAAATAAGGGCAAGGAATTCAATTGTAAAACAAAACTATTTTAACGGTCCAAATGAGAGGTGATTGGGCCTTGATGGCAAGAATAGAGAGGAGGAAATAGATTTGGAAATATTTAGGTGGTGTGGCACAATAATCCTGATGATCATTCTGGTGGCAAGGAAGGGGGTCAGACAGGGAAAATGAGTCATAGTTTCTGCTTGAGGAGTTACTGGTGGCATTGACCTGACCTGGGGAAGAGAAGCAGGGATCAAGGGAATAATAAGCTCTGGTTTATCCATGCTGTGTTTGAAGTGGAACACCTAAGGGACCAAGTGAGCAGGAGTTAAGCTCTAGAAGCAGGAAGCTCTGGGGTGGGACCAGCGCTGGAGCCAGCTCAGGCAGCCAGTCACACACTGTGATGGTCAGTCATGAGGAATGACAAGAGATCCCCAGATACATCTATTATTCTAATTTAGTCTGATTTCGTGACTATTATTTATTTTAACTGGAAAAAAGTTACTATAGCACTTTCAGGGAATATGATACGGAGCACTTTAAAGATAAAACAAAACATTCAATGAGAAATTGATTTAAAAGTAACAAATATGTAGCCCTTTGTCACATAGTGGTGTTTAGGAACACCACATTAAAGTCTGATGGCAAGTCTCACCTTGTCAGTTTAACATTATGTATGTGTATGTATATATGTGTATATTTTCAAAATATAACAAAGTGCTTAGTTTGTGCCAGACACTGAGGTAGGCTTTATTATCAGTTCCATCTTACAGATTAAACAGCTGACACTCACAGAAGACAAGCATCCTGGCCAAAGCTGCACAGCTGCCCAGTGGCAAGGCTGGAATGGAAAGTCAAGTCCATCTGGCTCCAAAGTTCCAAAACATTAAACATTAAGTTCCTCTCTTTCACTCAATCCCTTTGCCCCCTTTTTTTCCATCATGAGAGGATATCTGGCAAAAAAGCAATAACCTGGATAATCCAGGAAAAGGCAGGCTAGTACAGAAATTTTAACATAGAAAATAATTCATAACAAATTGATGTCTAAATGAATACATGCATCAATCCAGATATTCATGCTTCTGAATACTATATTTAAAACCCAGTGAGTATAATGGTTTTAGAGGTTTTATAATGGTTTTGATTTACACATCAAAATTTAAATTAGCTTACTTTTTGACTCAGGAATATCACTTCTAGGAATAATATTTTCAAAGATACTAACATGAGCATACAAAGAAATGAAACTGTGAAGTCCTAATATCTATCAACAGGAGTTACTTAGTTAAATAATTAAATAATGATATAATCAGCCCTGGCTGGTGTGGCTCAGTGGATTGAGTGCTGGCCTGTGAACCAAAGGGTACCAGTTCAATTCCCAGTCAGGGTACATGCCTGGGTTGTAGGCCAGGTTCCTAGCAGGGGGCACACGAGAGGCAACCACAAATATATGTTTCTTTCCCTCTCTTCCCCTCTCTCTAAAAGTAAATAAAATCTTTAAAAAATGATATAATCATAGAATATTCTGTGAAAAGAATAATGTAGACCATTTTTTATGTATTGGCAAAATTTACACAAAAGAGGTCCATGATATGTTAAGTTTTTAAAAATTGCAGAGGAATTTGTAGAATGTAGGTATATAGTATATACATATATATATATATGCGCACATGCATAAGAGTGGAAGGGTACAAGCCAAACCATTATTAGGGATTAATTTAGGGTGCAACAATTAAGTGTAGAGAGGTGAAAGAGTCCTAACAATTATTACTTTATATACTTAAAATGTATACATACACACACACATTATATATAACAGTGGGCATATATTGCTTTAGGAAAGAAAAAATTAAGATTTTTCTAAATCTAGTGAGTCAACAAATCTAATAAAATCAATTTAAATTTAGCCTTCTGCAAATAAATTATGCTACATCTATATTACGGAAGATCATGTTGCTGCTGAAAAGAATGTCAGACCAGATTGCACTGACATGGGAGGAGGTCATGAAATATTAATGAAAAAAGCACATTGCAGAACAATATGTCTAGTTTGATCTCATTTTTTAAAATCAGATTTATATATTAATTCTTATATGTGCATAATAAAATTCTAGAATATTCAACAAAGTGTAAATAAGATTGGTGATCTTGGGAATTGGGAATGGAAGGGAGAAAATGTAAGGACTTTACTTTCTCCTTAATATATATTTGATGTTTTAAGTTTTATAATGAAATGTATTACTCTGATAATTTTTAAATAAAATCATTCCTAACAGAATGTATTTCTAGCAGTCGATCATTTTATTTATCTTTTATTCCAGGGTATCATAAAATCTACAAAAGTGTCCTAGAAAAAAATTTCAGATTCATGTTTATGAAATCTGTAATTTAGCATAACTTTACATATTTAATTATTCACAAAGGACTGTACAAAAGGTAAAAATACTGTAATGCATTTTTAAAATACTAGTTTTTCTTTCTTCCCATTATCAATGTAAATCTGGCCCTCTTCACATAATTTCCTAAACAATAAATGAGTTTCCATAACATTTTCATGAATAATCTAAACAACCTCAATTTTATCAATTCTTCCCCCTTGTTAATGTGAGGAAACATAATCAAGGCTTCCACAAAGTTTCCATTTTTCACAAATCTGTATTATTTCTGAAACAAACCAAACCAACCCGGGTTCTAGAAACGCTCCTGGGTTCATTTGGGAAGTGGAGCCACCTCCTCTCCGGCGCCATCTCCTCTGGTGATCATACGACTTAGTTTTCTTCTCCAACTGGGAAGGCCTCTAGTGAGACTCCACTGCCCTACAAATCAGGATGTGTCTTCACATTAAGGGCCTTAGCAGGAACATCTCATCTCTGTTCTAGCTCTTTCCACAGCACTCACACTCCATTATCTATCTCATAGTTTTACTCCTGCTTCTAAGAGCCTACTCATGCCTTAAGCATTTCTCTTTCCCTTCCAGGTTATCTTTAGAGAAACTCAATTCAAAAACCTCTCTCTGATTTCTCCTAAGGGTTCAGGAGGAGTCTTGTCACTTGAGAAGCAAGTATGGAAGTAATGAGGAAGAGTCCACTCTGATTTTTCCAACTTTTCGCATCTTCCAGGCTGGTAGACATCTCGGAGTCAGACTCCCTCACCATTAGACCAAAGCAGCAGGGCCCTGCAAGGCAATGCTGTGGGAGAAGCCTATGATTTCAGCCTGAGCACCAATGATTATGATCACAAACGTACCTATAATTCAAAGGGGCCTAAGGGAAGAAAGAACCTCATTTAGATCAGCTTGCAAATTGCTCTAATTTTAACAGATATGGAGAGAATGTTATCACACCCTAAAGATCTCTTAAATAAGGCCCTTATTGAAAAGATCATATTTCTCCAAGATGTTTGGAGAAGTAGTATCAGAGAAGAAGTAAATCTGAGCAACAAATGGGAATTTCGTATAAGGCTATAAGGGTGGTCCTTGTTTTGAAAGTGTAGAGGGACAATGAATAATATACTGGAGAGAAAGTTGTAAAGCCCCTCTCTTTAATCACTGGTGGGGTTTGCTTTCTCTCATACCAAGCAAGCATGACTGGAAAGCAGCCATCTACAGTGGTTTGGAGAGCCAAGACTTCCAGTATGCGCAAGGGAGACTTGCATGCTTGGAATTCAATTGAAGGCTAGAAGGCTAGGAAGCTAGATGGGACACACTGGGGAAGCAGCTGTCTCTGTGTTTTTATCACAAAGTGGCAGGAGTGATGCCAAAGTGATATTAGATGAATAATCTTATTTTTGTGAGTGATTCAAGATGAAGACCAGATTTTATAAATTCTAACTATTGAGAAAAAAGTACAATTCTGTTCTTTTCTTGAGAAAACAAAGCTATAGGGGAATATACAGAGACTGCCTTTTCAGAATTATCTTATATTAATTAAAAATCAAAATTACCATTTAGAATTATGTCCATGTGATATTAAAAAGTAATCTCAGTACTCAACCCTTCATTTCATGGCGATACCAACTTAAAATATCTTAAAAGCCAATTTTGAAGAAGCCAAAATCAAATCTCAGTTATGGTAAAATAATTAAGCATGAAATATGTCAGCTCCGCCACATCACCGATGAAGATTAAATGCCTCAAACTGTGAAAACATAGATAACTAAGCAATTTTATTTGATGACTATGAAAGCTGATTACATGCAAATTCTTTTAAAATTAGTATAAAGAGGGTCACATCTATCTTGTATCAAAAATCTACTGTAAATAAAAAACATGAAAATAAAACTTATCACTGAATAGAGAGTGCAAATTCTTAAGGGAAAAGGTCCAATTAATGATAAATACACATAGAATAAATTCTAAAATAATTTAGCAGAGAATTCAAACTTTATTACAAGTACTGAATAAACTAAAATAAAAAATTAAAAAAAACAAGTTAAGATGTCAATACAAAACTTTGCTATGGTATTGAGTAACCTCATGACCTTTAGTATTAGTTTGCAGGGTTTGAAAAATACAACTAGTTGTCAGCAACCAATTTGTTGACTCTATTATCCCAAGACAGTGTTTGCTACCAGTGGGAAAATGCTGCTTACACCCTACTACTGCACACTTCATAACCTGCTAATTAGCACTTAATTTTCCCTTTGCTTGGGGAATAATGATTGTTGCCTTCACCTAATACAACAAAGGACCACCTTTAACAATTGATTTTTAAAAATTAGCTAATGATCCAAAAATTAGCAATGCTCATCACTCCGAGAGTGCCTTACATCTTCCATCAGGACGTAATAACCATTACAATTTTCAAGCTCTGCCCAGAGAGAGTGAATGCTATCATAAATGCAGAATAGCCACTTTGATTATTTTAGGAACTATAAAACTTTGAACATTTTGACCTTTGGTATGAAAATTTCAATCAACAGTTTTAAATTTGCATACTAAAAGATTAGGGCATGACTTAAAATTTTTAACATGAGGTGGCAAAAGATATTAATTTCTATAAAGTAGATTCTGAAGAGGCAAAGCACAAACTTTTATATTCTTTAAACTATAGAGAGAGTTTTGGTAACATGTAACCATTATTCTTGGTAAAGAAAGTAATTATAAAAGGTGAAAGCTGACTTCTAAATTTTCTCTGTGGTTTTCAACAGAAGACTCTAATTTGGAGACAAACCTTTCTATGAAAATATATTTTTCTTTATATTCATAAATCAAAGCATGCAGTAGTGTTCAATATTATTTTCTTTTTACTGAATCATGTAAATGTCATAAGGTCTTGATCTTAGGACTAAATGTACAGTTATAAAAGGCAACTCTGCTCGACTGTCTAAGCCTAAACATATGCTACACTTCATTCAAATAATGGGTTTGAAGTAAAAATTTCTGAAATCTGGGTTATAATTCAGCTGATGATGAAAGCAGCAAAATCTAGATGTTCTAAATTATAACCATGAATTTACAATGTACATATAATGCTTGCACGTGTATCACTATCAATTAATTACTATCATACTATAGTATAAGATAATATAAGATATTCATTTATTTGGCACACTATTGCCAAGTAAATGAATATGCACAGTCAAGAAAATGAAGCCAAAGTACTTATTAGTCTCAAGAGGAGTTAAGAAAAATATTAACCAAATTTCCAAATTCTCATTTCTAATTAAACCTATTTAATAAAAAATATGACAAACTACCAAAAATGTGAGCCAAAATAATTTAGATAACTGAAACAGCAAATGATTGGCAAGAAAATTGAAAAAGTCATACCAAACACTTAGAGGCATAAGGTGAAAAAAACAGAGAAAAGAATATAAATTTTAACTAAGTGGCCCAAATTTTATTTGTGGTTTATGGTATCCTAATGAAAGATTAAAGAAGTCAAGCATTTAGAAAAATTAATGGAAAAGCTCAATATTTAATGCTTATTATATAAGTAAAAGCAGAAGAAAACAAAGTTAGGTTTGGGTTAAATGAGATATAGAGTAGTTTTATAAAGTAAAAACAAGGCAACTTAGCAATTGTGTATGGGGAAATTTAAGGAGTAAATTATCAAAGTAGTACATGGGGAGATGCATGCATAAATCCCATTAGCAATAATGTGTTCCTCTGATCTTGGTGATACTCACTTTTAAGTGATGCCATAACTACTGTAACAATCCTGCATTTATGGCAGTATTCATCTACTCAGGTCCCCAAAGACAGTGAACTTAAAGGTAGTGTTATTCTTTCTTTTGCATTTACTAATGATGTATTTAGTTTTATAGGCACTAGTCACAGATAGACCCTTTTTTATGTCTCACTGTGGTGTGTAATTTTTTAAAATAACTGTATATTTGAAATAATTAGTACTGCTGGATATAATCACTAATTTCCTAAAACTGAAAAAGGCAACTTAATATTTCTGCATAGCAGCTGTAATATACAATATTGCACAAAACTAAATTATTACAAACAGTGCTGGCAGTTTTCTATACACAGTACTTAAGATAATTATAAAAAATCATCTTCATTACTGCTTGCTAGCATTTTTAAAACAGTTTAATTTGGATAGGTTACAAAATACATTCAGATCACACAGATATAATTACTGGAAACCTAAGAAACTATAAAGTGTTCCCAACCAAATCCCTTTGACCCTGTTAATGTCTATTACTTGTTAATATAAGGCAAACATTGTTTGTAGCGTACATTTGTTATAGAATATAAAAAAGGAGGGGGGTTAGAAAATCCCTTAACAGTTATTATTGATTCCACCATTTACTGACTGAGAGTTAAGTGCTGTTTACAAAACAGAACAGATGCAGATGCTGACAAAAAGGTAAACAATTGTTGCATGGCTTCCTGCCAGATTCTGAACCAATATATTAAACTCCAAGTGAAGCACATTTCCCCTATGGATTGCACTTATTGCCACTTCATTTCCTGTGTGCTCCATCTCTCTATTGCAGTGCCTGGCACTAAGCTATTTCCAGTTCTTTGCTGACCCCTGAGGCCTGCTGCTACCACACACAGCCATTAGAGAAGGGAATTGCATGTGTCTGACACGGCCTGAAACCAATTATTTGATATTTTCTTCAGAATGATGCCCAACTCTGTTGGGAATGAGCAATCATGAAATAATTTACCTTCTGATTTAATTTTTTCCTGCACAAATTAGTTGTAGACTGAGCTGGCTATACACAGATGCCTGTGACATAGCTCTGTCTTATCAAGATGATACTTGAAATGAAGCAGTGGTGTCTGAACTGAATAGGTTGGGGAATCCTGCTTTAAAGAGGCATTGACAAGTTTATCAGATATACTGATCACATGTACTCTCTGCTGATTGAAAATGACAGAACCTTAAAGAACTATCAGGATAGCAGAGAAACCAGAAGGATGCAAACCTTATCACGGTATTTAATGTTTTGAAACATCTGCTGATTTCTGGTTTCCTTTTGGTGGCCCAGAAACCTCGACACATTATCAAAATTTAACAAAGACCAAAAAACAAATTCACGTTGCTTCATGGCTGAGTGAATCTTCATTAAATTTTGTAATTTAGTAATTCTGTTTTCACATATAGTCATAAATATCAAGAATGTTTTTTTGTAACTCAAATCCCTACAAGTACTTTATATGTTGTTCTATGTATGTCACAGAAATAAGGCAAAACACAAGATTATCACTCATCAATGAACAAAGAAAACTTGTATAAATTTGCTGATGTTTAATCCAAATAATGAAATATTAAGGCCAACTGCCCAAGCTCAGTAAAGACACTATAGGTCTTTGAAGGGACTGGCTGAACATAAGCTTCAACCAAATCTATGCAGTAATTTCTTTCCTATAAAGTCAAGCGAGGATTACTCTCATTTTTGCACACTGATTTCACATCAGATCTTAGCTATTAAATCTTAAAAGGGCTGTGATTGCTGTGCCTTCCTACTTCTCTTCAGTGTCTAGGCTCTACCAACTACCAGACTCATGTACCGATAACTGAATTCTATGGCTTTTGTAACCACGACTAAGAAAAATGACAAGAAAAAAAGTTCATTAAAAGTCCACCCTCTTCAAATAGCTGAAGGATTACGATTTTATTGTGCTTCAAAAACACATGAAAATGATGATTATAATGGATTTCAGTATGATTTGGAAAAAAGATACAGGAAGGAACTATAAAACAATTTAATAACATAACTTTCTCTGACAACAATCATTATAAAATCTGGAGGTAATTTCTCTCCTTTTCAAGACAGATTATTTCTCAAACCTCGGTGTCTACTCCAGTAATTATTATAATTAGCACTGTTATTTTTTGCTAATGGAAATGCTAATACTGAATTTTAAACTTAATTTCTACCTTGGAGGACTAATAATATAATGCCAGTTATTCTAAAATGAGCTCAGTACATACAGAAATCTAAAAATACCAAAAATTCAAAGTATTTAGTCTTTTATATTTTAATGAAATTATAAAACCTTATTAAAAGCTTGTCTCTCACTAGCTTTTACCTGCTCACTTAGTACTTACTATTGTACTGTTATGCTTCAACTAGTAATAGTGTAAAATAAACTACATTTATCTAAATAATAGGCAAGGGCTTTAGGTGTTTGACTCAATGTTGGAGATTTCAAAAGCAGACATTGATCAATTATTAAGGCAATATATCTTTTTTCCCACCACCTGAGGGCATTTTTTCCTCATTGCTCGCTTATTTATTTATTTATTTATATTTTTATTTTTTACTTTTTTCTTTTTTTAAAGATTCCTAGAGAAATCAAAGAAAACCACGATTTAGAAAAACACTTTTTTTAAATTTCTTTTTTTAGTATATTTTATTGATTATGCTATTACAGTTGTCCTATTATCCCCCCTTCATTCCCCTCAACGCTGAACACCCTCTCCCACCCACATTCCCCACCTTTACTTCAGTCCATGTGTCATAAGTTCTTAGCTTCTACATTTCCCATACTATTCTT